>JAQQAC010016209.1:83137316-83223839 GCA_029783875.1 Phataginus tricuspis
CAGGGAGAGGGAGAGAGAGAGAGAGGGAGAGAGAGGGAGAGAGAGAGAGAGGGTAAACTACATTGACAATCTTAGTTTTTGGTGCTAAAGCATTATATATGGAATCGGAGTATGTGGCCAAAAGGGTAGTTTCATGAATTGTGAGGCTTTGACACAAACACATTATCTTTTGGGTTCACTGTTGATTGGTACCAAATGTCAAACTATTTTGTATCTTTATTTATCCTTTATTTTTTTCAATCATATGGAAATTGGTGCCAATACTCAAGAGCAGTTTGAATAGAAGGGGACACTCATGGGCTTTAAAAAACTAAAGATTAAGCACTGAGGTTATTTGGATCGTCTGGAGAGTAGGAGTCTTTTTTATTTCAAATGGATTTAAGAGGAAGAACGACAATTCTCCAGCCTTTATAACACCAAATGTGTGAGTAATAAAATGATATATGATGTTTTGCAGTTTACAGAACATTTTCTTATACATTATCTCATTTAACCTTTATAGCAGCCTTGTACCTTCAACTACTGTCATACCAATTTTACAAATAAGAAAACTGAGGTTTGGGGAAATTTGGATGAAACTTACATCTGATGATGCGAGATATATTTACTACACTTCAGTTACCATGCGGATCATAAAATTTTCTTCAAGAAAGGTAAGTCTTCATCCAAACTAGTTATGGAGCACCAAGCTGGGTAATTGGACCGATGAGGGTTCTAGGATTCAGGGAACCTTAACTAAAATGTTCAGGAAATGGACTTTTCTGGTTATTGAAATTCCTTTTTGTTTCAGCATCTTTTATTGACCATCATTATAATGTATATTCAATCATTTTTATGGCATAGTAAATAAAGACTATGGGAAAATAATTTAATCTTAGTGGTTTGCCTAGTAAATAAAACAAAGAGCTGTTGATTGACAACATGCATAGCCTCAAAGCCAGCATTCTGGTCATTAATTAGGATTGTTCATAGTGTAAGTAAAAGTATAGGGCTCTAAGCCAAATTTATAATGACTTCAAGACATACCAAGGAAGTTATTAGAATAATTCACTGATGAGAGATTCTTATTTGCTTCTTTTTCCCTGAAGTCAATTTCAAGAAAAATAATTTGTTAGGTATCTTGATGAATTATCTTTACTGCAATATAGAAATATCTTTCAGTGTAAGTTGGTGTCCCTTCCAGCACATCTAGGTACAAAGCCAAGAGTCACCAGACTAAACAAAATGTAAATGAGCTGAAAATTATGAATCAAGTAAAAATCACTCCTATTTCTTAGAATCTTCAATGAGGATCCTAAAGGAAGTAGGTAAAGGTTTCACTTATGATGAAGAAGGAAATTACAGAGGTGTTTAATTTTTAAGCATCTATATGGGCATCCAATATACATTATGGAGAGGGAGAGCACGGAAGGCACACTACTGGGGCACAACACTAGAGACATGCTCGTACACTAAGGCAGAAACCAGTCAGCTTTCTCGGCCTGGCTAATTTCTCTGAGCAAAATATCCTATAGATCCATCAGTGTTGTTTAAAATGGCAGCATTTCTTTTCTTTTTAGACAAATACCATACAATTTCATTTATTTGTGGAATATAAAAACGAATCAAAATGGAATGAACAAAATGGCAGTAGACTCATAGACACTGAGAAGTGCAGTGGTTACCAAAGGGGAGGGCTTGGGTTGGGTGGGAGGGAAGGGTGAGGGGGATAAAGGGGCACAAAAATTCTCAATCATAATATAAGTTGGCCATGGGGATAGTAATACAGCATGGACAATATAGTAAGTGATTCTGTAACATCTTTCTATGTTGACAGATAGTAACTGCAGTAGTGGGTGTGAGGATTTAATAATATGGGTAACTGTTAACTACTCTGTTGTATATTTGAAACCAATATAAGATTGTATATCAATGATACTTCAATAAAAAATAAAAAAGAAATCAATTGGCTGCTCTATAAAGTGGAATCAAGGTTCTTGGAGAACTCAAAGAGGACCTACCTTAAATACATTATAATGCACTCATAAAGACAAATTCAATAAGCAATATAGGGATCTGTATAGAGAAGGAAGTTTATTTGAATATATATTTTTTCCTATAGTGAAAGAGATTTAGAATACTAGAACTTTAACAGTTTTGATTAACATCTTCCTAGGGACTTTTTAGCATTCTCTTCTTCTCTCAAAGGATATGAAGAACAAATCTTCAAAGCCCTTCCTGATGGGGCTTTGCTTGGAACCAGAGACATCCTCAAACAATTATTTTCTCATTAACACAAGGGAGAAATGGGACTGCCACCAGCTCTTCTTTGCCTGTGGCCCCTAATAACCATAAATAATATTTCAGAAGCAATCTCCCTCATTATTTATTATTCTCCAGTGAAATTATTTTCTCTAACAGAGATCAAATGTGTCTTGCATTAATTCATATTATAGTTAAATTTTGACATGTTCTGATCTATGTGTTTTCTATATGATAATGATCTGAATGCGATATAATACAGCTTAGAATTAATCTAAACATTTCAATACTTAATAAAAAAGCCAGCAAAAATTTTCCTAATTAGCGTAGGCATTAACCTCCATTTTTATTTGGTATGCTAAACCAACTGAAGAATAATTGCTCTGAAGGCTAGACCAAATGATGCCCATTTAGTTTCCCAATTTCTTCATGTTAATATAGATTGATAAACTTTTGGACAGCCTCATGCTATAGCCAAACTCAATGATTCGTTGTTAATTTCTTTCAAACGTCTCCATAAAAACAATTTGTATTTCATAAGATATGTTAAACACAAGCACTCTGCAAAGAATGATAGTCATTTCAAAATTTTATCTTTCACAGAAACTAAAAACATCCTAAATTGGAAGGTTCTGGAAAGATGGCGGTGTGAGCAGGGCAGTGCAAATCTCCTCCCAAAACCATATATATTTATGAAAATACAACAAATACAACTATTCCTAAAAGAGAGACCAGAAGATACAGGACAGCACCCAGCCTGCAGCTACACCTGAGAGGACTCGGCACCCCATGACGCGGGTAAGATACAGAGCCACGTCCCAGTGGGACCCGAGCACTCCCCCACCCCAGCGCACCAGCGGGAGGAGAGGATTCAGAGCGAGGAGGGAGTGGAAGTACAGGCCCGTGAAATAATCAGCCCTGGTGATCTGTGCCAGGAGCACTGGCACACATTGTGCGGTGTATCAGAGATTGGAAAGACAGAGGGTGCAGGATCTGAGCCGAAAACACACCAGGTCCTTGCAGCCGGCTCCCTGGGACTAAAGAAAAGTGTGCACTTTTTTTAGTGATTTTAAAGAGATAGGGGCCCAACGGAGGAGCAGGATTGTCCCAGCACACTCAGCCCAACAGGCTGGGAGTCCTGGGGAATTTTGGACCCCTTGGCTGGCGACTGGGAAAAAGAAGCTGCACTGAGACGTCCCACAGAGATCAGCAGCCTCCCATTCGTTCCCACCCCGGCCACAGCTACAAATGGCCCTTCGGAGCGGCACGGCCGAAGCTACGGAAAAGTGGAGCAACAGCGCCACCTGCAGCATCCTCACAAAATCTACTCCTGGCGGGCATCTATTCGGTTTTTTTGGTGGTGTTTTTTTTTCTCTTTTCTTTTCTTTCTCTTTTCCTTCTCTTCTTTCTTTCTTTTTTTAAATTCTTAAAGTGCCCAGCTGACATACATGGCAATTACCAGCAACCACTTCTATCGCCATGAAAAGACAGAGGAATATGGTACAAACAAAGCTTATCCACACCCTGACACCAGAGAGGGAGTCTGAAGGGATGGAAATGCACAATCTTCCTGAAAAAGAATTCAGAATAAAAGTCATAACCATACTGATGGATATACAGAGAAATATGCAAGAGCTGAGGGAGGAAGTGAGGGAAGTGAGGAAAGACAATGCAAAAATGGGACAAACGATCGACGGGCTTAGCAGCAGACTGGACAATATGCAAGAGACTGTTAATGGAATAGAAATCAGAGAAAAGGAATACAGAGAAGCTGAGGTAGAGAGAGATAAAAGGATCTCTAGGAATGAAAGAATATTAAGAGAACTGTGTGACCAATGCAAACGGAAAAATATTCGCATTATAGGAGTACCAGAGGAAGGAGAGAAAGAAAAATGGATAGAAAGTGTCTTTGAAGAAATAATTCCTGAAAATTTCCCCATGGTGGGGAAGGAAATACTCTCACAGTTCATGGAAGCCCAGAGATCTCCCAACACAAGGGACTCAAGGAAGACAAAACCAAGACACATAATAATTAAAATGGCAAAGATCAAAGATAAGGACAGAGTATTAAAGGCACCTAGAGAGAGAAAAAAGATCACCTACAAAGGAAAACCCATCAGACTATCATCATCAGACTTCTCAACAGAAACCTCACAGGCCAGAAGAGGATGGCATGATATATTTAACGTAATGAAACAGAAGGGCCTCGAACCAAGAATATTGTATCCAGCACGATTATCATTTAAATATGACGGAGGGATTAAACAATTTCCACACAAGGGAAAGCTGAGAGAGTTTGCCTCCCATAAACCACCTCTACAGGATAGCTTAAATGGAGTGCTCTAGATGGAAGCACTCCTATGGCTAAAAAGATGTCACCAGAGAAAATAAAATCATAGCAAAGAAAGCAGACCATCCAAATACTAACTAAAGGCAAAGAATAAAACACCTAGAATATAAAGAATGGAGGAGGAAGAATAAAAAGGGAGAGAAATAAAGAAACATCAGACGGTGTTTACAATAACTTAACAAGAAAGTAAAGTTAGACTGCTAAATAGTAAAGAAGGTACCCTTGAACCTTTGGTAACCACAAATCTAAAGCCAGCAATGGCAATAAGTACATATCTATCGATAATCACCCTAAATGTAAATGGACTGAATGCACCAATTAAAAGACACAGAGTAACAGAATGGATAAAAAAGCAAGACCCACCAATATGCTTCTTCCAAGAGACTCACCTCAAACCCAAAGATATACACAGACTAAAAGTGAAGGGATGGAAAAAGATATTTCATGCAAAGAACAAGGAGAAAAAAGCAGGTGTTGCAGTACTTGTGTCAGACAAAATAGACTTCAAAACGAAGAAAGTAGCAAGAGACAAAGAAGGACATTACGTAATGATAAAGGGGTCCGTCCAACAAGAGGACATAAACATTATAAATATATGTGCACCCAACAGAGGAGTGTCAGCATATGTGAAACAAATACTAACAGAAATAAAGGAGGAAATAGAAAGCACTGCATTCATTTTAGGAGACTTCAACACACCACTCACTCCAAAGGACAGATCAACCAGATAGAAAATGAGTAAAGAGACACAGAGGCACTGAACAACACACTAGAACAGATGGACATAACAGACATCTACAGAACTCTACACCCAAAAGCAACAGGATACACATTCTTCTCAAGTGCACATGGAACATTTTCCAGAATAGACCACATACTAGGCCACAAAAAGAACCTCAGTAAATTCAAAAATATTGAAATTCTACCAACCAACTTCTCAGATCACAAAGGTGTAAAACTAGAGATAAATTTTAGAAAGAAAACAAAAAGGCTCACAAATACAGGGAGACTTAACAACATTCTCCTAATTAATCAATGAGTTAATGACCAAAACAAAACAGAAATCAAATATAGGGAGATTAATGACAACAACAACACAAAGCCACAACTTCTGTGGGACACAGCAAAGGCAGTTCTAAGAGGAAAGTATATTGCAATCCAGGCCGATTTAAAGAAGGAAGAACATTCCCAAATGAATAGTCTAAATACACAATTACTGAAATTGGAAAAAGAAGAACAAATGAGGCCCAAAGTCACCAGAAGGAGGGACATAATAAAGATCAGAGAAGAAATAAATAAAATTAAGAAGAATAAAACAAGAGAAAAAAACAATGAAACCAACAGCTGGTTCTTTGAAAAAATAAACAGAATAGATAAACCCCTAGCCAGACTCATTAAGAGAAAAAGAGAATCTACACACATAAACAGAATCAGAAATGAGAAAGGAAAAATAATGACGGATGCCACAGAAATACAAAGAATTATAAGAGAATATTATGAGAATCTATATGGTAACAAGCTTGAAAACCTAGAAGAAATGGACAAGTTCTTAGAAAAATACAACCTTCCAAGACTGACCAAACAAGAAACAGAAAAACTAAACAGACCAATCACCAGCAATGAAATTGAACCGGTAATCAAAAAGCTACCCAAGAACAAAACCCCCAGACCAGATGGATTCATCTCTAAATTCCACGAGACATATAGAGAAGAAATAACACCCATTCTCCTTAAAGTTTTCCAAAAAATAGAAGAGGAGGGAATACTTCCAAACTAATTCTATGAAGCCAGCATCACTCTAATAACAAACCCGGGCAAAGATCTCCCCAAAAAAGAAAATTACAGACCAATATACCTGATGAACGTAGATGCAAAAATACTCAACAAAATATCAGCAAACCGAATTCAAAAACACATCAAGAGGATCATACACCATGATCAAGTGGGATACATCCCAGGGATGTAAGGATGGTACAACATTCGAAAATCCATCAGTATCATCCACCACATCAACAAAAAGAAGAACAAAAACCACATGATCATCTCCATAGATGCTGAAAAAGCATTTGACAAAATTCAGCATCCAATCATGATTAAAATTCTCAACAAAATGGGTATACAGGGCAAGTACCTCAACATCATAAAGGCTATATATGACAATCCACAGCTAACATCATACTTAACAGCGAGAAGCTGAAAGCTTTTCATCTAAGATTGGGAACAAGACAGGGATGCCCACTCTCTCCACTGTTATTCAACATAGTACTGGAGGTCCTAGCCACGGCAATCAGACAAAGCAAAGAGATACACGGCATCCAGATTGGTAATGAAGAAGTCAAATTGTCACTATTTGCAGATGACATGATATTGTACATAAAAAACCCTAAAGACTCCACTCCAAAACTACTAGAACTAATATCTGAATTCAACAAAGTTGCGGGATACAAAATTAACACACAGAAATCTGTTGCTTTCCTATACACTAATGATGAACTAACAGAAAGAGAAATCAGGAAAACAATTCCATTCACAATTGCATCTAAAAGAATAAAATGCCTAGGAATAAACCTAACGAAGGAAGTGAAAGACCTATACTCTGAAAACTACAAGACACTCCTAAGAGGAATTAAAGAGGACACTAACAAATGGAAATTCATCCCATGCTCTTGGCTAGGTAGAATAAATATTGTCAAAATGGCTATACTACCTAAAGTAATCTACAGATGCAATGCAATCCCTATCAAAATACCAACAGCTTTCTTCAATGAACTGGAACAAATAATTCTAAAATTCATATGGAACCACAAAAGACCCCAAATAGCCAAACTAATCCTGAGAAGGAGTAATAAAACAGGGGGAATTACGCTCCCTGACTTCAAGTTCTACTACAAAGCCACAGTAATCAAGACAATTTGGTATTGGCACAAAAGCAGACCCACAGACCAGTGGAACAGAATACAAAATCCAAACATTAACCCAAACATATACAATCAATTAATATTTGATAAAGGAGCCTTGGATATACAATGGGGAGATGACAGCCTCTTCAGCAGCTGGTGTTGGAAAAACTGGACAGCTACATGTAAGAGAATGAAACTGGACTACTGTCTAATGCCAAACAGAAAAGTCAACTCAAAATGGATCAAAGACGTGAATGTAAGTCATGAAACCATAAAACTCTTAGAAAAAAACATAGGCAAAAATCTCTTGGACATAAACATGAGCGACTTCCTGAATATTTCTCCCCGGGCAAGGGAAACAAAAGCAAAAATGAACAAGTGGAACTATATCAAGCTGAAAAGCTTCTGTACAGCAAAGGACACCACCAGTAGAACAGAAAGACATCCTACAGTATGGGAGAATATATTCATAAATGATGTATCTGATAAGGGTTGACATCCAAAATATATAAGGAACTCACACAACTCAACAAACAAAAAACAAATAATCCAATTAAGAAATGGGCAGAGGACATGAATACATACTTCTCCAGAGAAGAAATTCAGATGGCCATCGGGCACATGAAAAGATTCTCCACATCGCTAATCATGAGAGAAATGCAGATTAAAACCACAATGATATATCACCTCACACCAGTAAGGATGGCCAACATCCAAAACACAAACAACAACAAATGCTGGTGAGGATGAGGAGAAAGGGGAACCCTCCTACACTGCTGGTGGGAATGTAAGCTAGTTCAACCATTGTGGAAAGCAATATGGAGGTTCCTCAAAAAACTCAAAATAGAAATACCATTTGACCCAGGAATCCCACTCCTAGGAATTTACCTAAGAATGCAGCAGCCCAATTTGAAAAAGACAGATGCACCCCTATGTTTATCACAGCACTATTTACAATAGCCAGGAATGGAAGCAACCTAAGTGTCCATCAGTAGATGAATGGATAAAGAAGATGTGGTACATATGCACAATGGAATATTATTCAGCCATAAGAGCAAAACAAATCCTACCACTTGCAATAACATGGACGGAGCTAGAGGGTATTATGCTCAGTGAAATAAGCCAAGCCAAAAAAGACAAGTATCAAATGATTTCACTCATATGTGGAGTATAAGAACAAAAAAAAAAAAACTGAAGGAACAAAACAGCAGCAGACTCGCAGAACCCAAGAGCAGACTAATAGTTACCAAAGGGAAAGGGACTGGGGAAGATGGGTGGGAAGGGAGGGATAAGGGGGGAAAAGGGGCATTACGATTAGCAGATGTAATGTTGGGGCAGCACAGGGAGGGCTGTACAACTCAGAGAAGACAAGTAGTGACTCTATAGCATCTCACTACGCTGATAGACAGTGAGTGTAATGGGGTTGGTGGGGGGGACCTGATGAAGGGGGTAGTTTAATAACCATAATATTGCACATGTAATTGTCGATTAATGATACCAAAATAAATTATAAATAAAAGAAAAGAAAAGAAAAGAAAAAGAAAAACATCCTAAATTGATTTCTTTGAATTCCTCAACCTTCAGATTAAAACTGAACAGCTAAATTTCATCCCATTTGATTTTCTATTTTATTATATATGCATGTATGAAAGTGTGTAATTGAGTTGCAATAACAGTCACATCCTGGGGAATGCTGTTGGCCCCAAGGTTTCGGAATAAAGTTTCCATTAGTAAATCTTGGGTGACTGGGAAACCGATGCTGTCTATGCACAATCTAATTCAACCATAGAAGTAAAACTGTAGCTGAGGTTCCCAAGGCCCAAAATAAGTTTGAATAAAAATTCAAATAACAAAACAATTTAATATGTTCCACTTTCTTTGCTAGTCCCTTATTTGATATCTGTGCACAGTTGAGCAGAGGTAACACCTCTGTTGAACAAAGGCAAGGTGATAGGGTTTTTGGTTGTCTCCAAGACAAAGAAATTAAGAATATGCTAATCAATGTCCACATGATGTTAAAACTGACAGGTTTATGGCACATAAATAGCATGCAAAGTGAATACTGATATACTGGTAAAATGGTCCTATGAAACAGGAATATTGTCAATAGAAGAAAGCACAAAGTATTAAGAACAAGCTTAAAGATAAGAAGAGACAACCACAGATACAGAATAGAAGTAACCTCACTAAAAATAAGTATAACTTAAGAGACCTGGAATTTATAACTACAAGCTAAGTAGGAGTCAGCATTGGAATACCATCACAAAGCTGACTGAGAAATGAACTGAAAAATAATACACTAAGCAAGGGATTATTTCAGTCTTTTTAATCATAGTCTTGTAAGAACAAACATAGGCCTTTTTCTAAATGTCAGGCAGTGTGCCAAATGTTGTATACACATCTCATTTAATTTTCCTAATATCCTATCCCATAGATAATATATTTAGTCCCATTTTACAGGTAAGAAAACTGAGGTTTTAGACTTCTCTCAACTCTATCCTGAACTATATTCTCCAAGATGTCCTGTTTTTCACTCTATCTACCCACTGAGACATCATGCAGCTTCACCTTGGACTACTGACCATTCTTCTCCCATCACACTCACAGTTTATTTTACCATGCCTGCAAATCGCTCTTCCCCTTGGTCACCCGCAGTGCTTTATCTGCCTGGCTGAAGTCTGAGCTCCTACTACTAGGGCTGCTCCTTCAGGTTCTTGTGCATCCTTGAGATTGGATCCACCTGTCTTACTATAAACAAACAGCCATGCATCAATAAGTTTACAGTGTTATCAGAAAGTATCATAGAAAGTATTTATTCTGAGATGGTAGGCCTGTATGAATATAGAGTGTTTAATATCAGGTGGATATTGCTTAATAGAGGGTACTGTTTAATGGAGGGTGGATATTGAGAATATGGCTACTACAGTCTTGGAGAGTAAGGTGTTGTGACACTGGAATCTAAACTGAATCTTTTCATTCTCCCTTGGATAATTTTTCTTTCCATTAGAAACAATGCATAAATGGTTGTATCAGACAGATGATTTTGTCTTGTGATCTAATTTGATTTATTGATGAAACTACAATGATGAATCATATTTAATAATGATCATTAAAAGAGATAAATCAAAACATGAAATTGCCTATTCATCACAGAGATCATGAAAAATGTGTACTTTAAAATTCTGGAGGAGAGAGAAACAACCAAATGTTTTCCACATGATCCAAAACAGTTTCATTTTCAATCGAACACCCAGAGGATAATGAAAATCTGAAAATTAGAATGTACTTTAGAGGGTCCAATCCCCAGTCTTTAGGAAGCTGGGTAGTAAAACATTCCAGGACCGGTTATCTAACTCTCTTCTTAAAGTCTATCAGCAAAGCATTTTATTTCTAATGATACCAATCTTCCACACTCTTCATTTTCTCTTTGCCTACAGAGTACCTAAAAACACAGTTGTGTAAGATAACTTTTTTGAATTGAACAGGCTTCTATAGCCAGCTTTAAGGCAATTTTTAAACTATGGACCGACTAATCAGTACTCATTGGTTGCCATAGTGGGTTTTCTCCACTTTGATAACCACAGAGATTTTCATTATGTTCAACATAAATTTCTACTGCTTCTGTTTTGACCACTTTTCCATTTTTTAATCTCTGAAAGGTGAAAAAAACGAAATATTCCTCCCTATAACAATAATTGAAGACGGAGTTCCAATTACTTCATCTTTAAAACAAAATCTCTATCCCAGTACTCTATTCTCATATGAAAAGAAAACGCACTCTAAACTTTTTTACTACTCAGAATTTTCCAATTTTCTATCTCAATTTTTTTTTACAATTTGTTTTATTTTAGTATCATTAACCTACAATTACATGAGCAATATTGTGATGATTAAACTACCCCCTTCATCAGGTCCCCCCCACCAACCCCACCACAGTCACTGTCCATCAGTGTAGTGAGATGAGAATCACTACTTGTCTTCTCTGAGCTGTACAGTCCTCCCCGTGCCCCCCCACCCTATGTCTCCTAATCATAATGCCCCTTTTACCCTCTTATCCCTCCCTTCCTGCCCTTCTTCCCCAGTCCCTTTCCCTTGTCGTACATATACACAATGGAATATTATTCAGCCATAAGAAAAAAACAAATCCTACCATTTGCAACAACATGGATGGAGCTGGAGGGTATTATGCTCAGTGAAATAAGCCAGGCCGAAAAAGACAAGTACCAAATGATCTCACTCATATGTGGAGTATAAGAACAAAGAACAAAAAAAAAAAAACTGAAGGAACAAAACAGCAGCAGACTCACAGAACCCAAGAATGGACTAATAGTTCTATCTCAATTTTAAAAATATGGACTGCTAGTTACCATAGGAGAAGGGTGTGGGGGGATGGGTGAAACAGGTGAAGGGGATAAAAAAGTGCAAACTTTAAATTATAAAATAAATTAGCCATGGGGTTGAAAGTAAAACATAGGAAATATAGCCAATAATATTGTAATTTCTTTGTACGTAAACAGAGGGTAAGTACACTTACCATGGTGAGCATTTAGTAATGCATAAAATTGTTAATTACTATGTTGTACATGTAAAACCGATATACTATTGTACTATCAAACATATTTCAATTACAAAAGTTAAAAAGAAATAAAAGTATGGTGAGGCTGCTCTGTAGTAAGCACCAAAATATGATAGCTATTATTATTACTATTATTTTATCAGGAGAAAAAGGAAGATATCCTAGATCAGTTATTTTAATATAACATTAGAGCACATTCCAAAGCAAGAGTTTAAATGTACAAATTGAAGTACCCAGAAAGGAAGAGCAGGAACTCTAGAGTCATTACAGAAGACCAGTGTCAACACTAGAATGCCAAATCATAGTTCAGGTAGGCCACTAGTGCCCATAGTACAGACTAATACAGAGGGACTTAGGGACGACATAGGAGCCCAGAGATCAGGGCTAGGATGGTGTGTCCTGAGTCAGACAAGCAGGGAGAGCCCCAAGATTGTAAGATTCAGATGGAATTGGTCTAGGAACTGGGACAAAGCTCAGCCTGCACAGTACGTAATGCACTAGGCCAAACTGGAGAATTCAAGAAAGCAGAAGCAGGAGAAAGGAGGTGGGGGCTACCTTTCCTTGATAAGAACTAAAATGAAGGTACATTCCTTGATAAGAGAAAGTGTTTTGCACATAGCACTAGTCACTTCCTATCTTGCTTTTTGCTGTGAGCTGAGCTTCATTGTACAAATTTCCTTTTGACAATAAGAAAATATTAGATTCTCAGAGACTCATGTGTACCTTTTATATAAGAAACTATCCAAGTTACACTTTGCAACACTGAAATGATAAATTTAAGGGATTAAACTGCCCAAAAAGCTATATACTTTTTGTAATGCCAACAGAGAAATGTTGAAAAAACAGTTCTTGTTAGCAGCATGGAAATCTAACCCATTGAAAGTTCTCCATGTTTTATAGAACTTCAGAGATAGGAGGAACCATAAAGACCACCCAGGTTAACTTCCTTCTAAATATAGGAATGAACTCTATAATCACCCAGATCTCTGGTCATTCAGCATTTATTTAAACATTTCCAGATCTGAGGAGCCCTTTCAGTTTCCAATTGGTTTCAGTTTTTATATTCCAGCCAAAATCTGCCTTCCTGCTACCAGTTCATCTATCCCAGTTTGGCTCTTTGGAGCCACTAAAGGAAAATCTAATCCTTCCTCCATCTAACAGTCCTTGAAGATTAAAAACTTCACTAAGGGTCACTGACATCACCTTTCCAGCTGGTAAAGACTCAAAGCTTCCATACATTGTGTTCACAAAGAAAATTAAAGTAAAATGGGGGAGAGAGGAGATATCAAAGCTTTCCTTGACCATTAACACATTGTTCAGATGATATACATAGTCCTCATGAAAGTCACCTTCTGCTATTGTAATAGTATAGCTATTTGACTTAAACTTCCTCAGACAAAGACTATGTCTAATTCATTGCTGCATCCCTACAACACATTAGATAAGGAACACATAGTTTTGGTTGAGGTAATGCATGGGTCTCAACAGAAGCAAAAAAAGGAGAATTGAAGGTCAAAGACATGTTTAAATAGAATATAAGATAAGCTAAACCAAGGACCTAGAAGAAAGGTTGCTCTGTTATCTGCAACCTATTCACAGCTTATTAGGGGAAATATTTTAAATCTAATAATATCAGACTTTCACATACTTTTCATTTCCTCTAAATGTTTACACAGTGCCTAAAAAACAGTTGGACTAACTTGTTTCACTGTGTTAACACAGCTTTTAAGTATTTTTTAAAACCTAAGGAGAAATAGTATGAGTCCTTTAAAAAGCAAGTGTTATGAACTTAGCACAGAAGAAAAGTGATGATGAGGATCATGATGTTAACATTCATCGACCATTTGCTACACGCCAGATACTATGCTGTTTTACATATATTATTCCATTTATGCCTCATGAGTTATGCATTATCATCTTCATTTACAGATGAAGAAAATACAACTTAGAGTTAATATAATGTATCTGAAGTCTCAGAACAAGTATTGGAGCTGAAATCAAATCCAGGTCTGCTTGACTCTCAACATGTGGTAATGACATCTTTGAAGACATATTGTCAATTTTTGTTTTGTATTGTTAACTTTTTTATTTTCCTGTAAAGCAAATATGATACCATAGCGAGAATCCTTAAGAACAGGACTGGTGAGTAGGTCCACTTTCATCCTTGTCCTATGTTAAAATCTTTAATGGTTTCACCTTTGCTTCAACCTGGGTTGTCTCCTTGCATTTTTCTCTGCTCAGACCTGGTAAGAATTATTATATGCAGTAACCCTAGGAAGCCAAAAGAGGCATCACTTACCTAAAAATTGCTCCCAGTTAGGATATGAAAGCAAAAAAATTACCAGGCTATATGCCACTTTCTAGAGTTGCTCTCCTTTCTCTTGCTGCAGTTGAATGATAAATGGAAACTGGCCAAGATAAAAATCACCTGGTGACGAATTGTGGTCAAAAGCCATCAGAAATACATTTAGAAGTGTGTAGAAATAAGGTTGAGCTTGTTCCAGGTAGATACACAGATACACCCCTAAACAACCATGCCAAACAACTCCATCACAGAACTGCATATCTCAGAGACTAAGTTTAATCCTTAAGTTTTTAGAGTGGTCAAAATGTCATCCATAGAAGTGAGGTCCACCTCACAGAACATTACACATTTGCTCCTTCAATCTGTACCTACACATTTTCCTTTAGAGAAAGGAAATGAATAGCCAGAGAAGTATTTCAGTATTTTATTTTCCTTTTATTCTATCTAACCAATATAGAAGTAAGAGGACAGAGTTTGGAATTGGAAAGGCATAGATTAAAATTCCCAGCTCTGTCAATTTTTGCAAGTTGGGTGATGAGTCAACGTTACCTCTTTGATCCTCATTTGTAAACTGTGCATATTATATATGTTTATGTATGTATATATATGCATGTTATCTACAACTTTTGAGGCATGTGTGTTTGTGTACACATGCCTCATAGGTGCAAATATTAATGATATATATAATAAAGTATATAATAAAGAAGATAGTAATTTTTCAAAAGCAAATATTGAAGTGAGTATGGATTTTTCTCCACATATTTGTATATATTAGCAATGTCACTTCTTTGTTTAAATTTAATTAAATTTTACACTGAGCCCCCATCCAACTGGGCCAACAGTAAATTAAATCTCCTCCATTATGGGTATCCCAAGTCTTACATAGAGGAGAACATTGGAGAAGGACTCTGTACGTTTACACCAGTTACCACTGATAAATTCACATTGTTCCTTTGAAGTTGGGAAACTCAGTAGCTTCTATACATAGAAGCTATACTATACTTCTATTTCTATACTGGGTGTAGAAATCTTAACAAATAATGGGCCTCAGATTTGACACTACCCAGCCATCTACACACACAAGCATGCACTCACACACAATATATACACAACCTAACCATCTCAATTTCCTTGCTACCCCAATCCACCATCCCCTACCTAGCTTATAGGTCTGTTCTCTCATTATCTTGGTGCTTCCTTCTACTCACTTTCAAAGACCTCACCTCAGGACTTTTCATGTCTGTTAAGTTTTTCAATGAATGTAGGTGTCCCAAAAGTCTGAAGAATTTTATTGTTTGTTTGTTTGTTTGTGGTAACTTTGGCAACATAAACTACAATCCATGTTAATGCACAAAATGGCCTAACTGAAACAGGAGAGAAGAAAATATGAAGAACAAAACACATATAAACTTACTCTTTGTGTTTCTTCCAGCAATCAAAAAAAAATCCACACTATTTAATATCCTAATAAATGGGCCTACCCCACTACTGTTAAATCATCTCCACGGAAAATGGTAAAGTAAGTTAAATGGGTCCTTCATTCTGCTCTTTTCTCTGCTCCTCACCCTTATCCAGGTGCTCAAAACCTTCATAGGTCTTTATGTTCCACCTGTGCCTATGGTTACCAACTCAAACTGGTTTGCCCTGGAAAATTCTGGTTTTAAAATGGGAATGTCCTGCATCCTGGAGACTCCTCAGTCCTAGAGAAACAGGGAAAGTTGTTTACCCTAGGCATTACTTCCCTTCTTAGACAGCACTCCATGTTTTAAGAGCTTGTGCTCCCCTGTTAAAGTAAGTGCTTCCTTTCTTTGCTAGTTAATATGATAAACAAATTTAAGACAATATATAAATGCATCGGTTCTCCCAGATAACATCCTCAGTTTAGCTAGGTATACAAACCCTAACATGGTTCCTTTAGGCAGTGTAGCAGGGCCGATACCAGAAATGTACCAAAAACCTTTTAGGGAATTTGAAATCTCAACATTTGGATGCCACATACTTGGCTTGCTCCTCATGGTATTACATCACACTGTCACATACCTAGCTTTGAAAAACACCTCAGGAGTCTTTTTTTTAATATGGATACCTTGACCTTACTCTAGAGCCATTAAATCAAAATTGCTGGGGTAAGGGGTGGCTCAGACATGGGATTCTGTTTTTAAAGCTCCCTTGGTTTTTTTAATATGCCTTCAAGGCTGAGAACTAATGCTTTAGAGCATTTGAGAGTTTGAGCAAGCAGACACTCCTGACACACTTTTCCTAATTAGTAAAGTAAAAATAGGAAACTCAGGGCTTCCTCTATTAGACTTTTTGCAAAGACTGATGGATTCCTCCTTGCCATCTACATTGTATTCCACAATGAAAACACTGCAATATTTGCTTGTATATTGATTTGTGAACAAAGGGTCTTCTGGTATCCTTATCATTATCTTTTGCACATCATCTTTATTATGTCTTATTTATAATTGATATCAATCCTAATCACATCTGAACTAGAGACCTTTGTTTGGTATATGTTGCAGTTTCCCTCACACAACCTTAGTAGCTGCACTATAATAATTAATAGCCTGGTAAATTTCCTGATTGCAAGACATTCCTGGTACTTCTTAATCTGGAGATGGTTATAATTTTATCCATTTGACCTATTGGTTGTTCTGCTTTTGCTGGGTCTTGATGAGGTGCGTCAAGTCTCTGTTTGATTCTTTCTTGCAAATTCAAACAGTTGTTTCCCATCTTATGACTCCAGTGATGCATGATGCAAACTTCAAGCAGTAGAATTGAGGACACTTAAGTTTTAATCAAATTAAAAGTCCATGACTTGACTTCTGCAGCACTAGCACTAAAGATAGGAAATAGAGCCTTGGCTCAGAGGATTTTAATCTCAGCCTTGACAGAGAAGAACTTACCTGTTTTTTCTTGAGAAGCATTTTGCCTTCATTGCCTCCTTAATTCTTTTTAGATCATAAATGTGATTGCTCAGTGGTGATGTTGTGCTGATAGATATACTTACTTGCCCATTCAGTTTGGCCCTAGACTCCCATCAAATTTCCCATAGTGCATCAAGCAGCTTTCATTACTGACTTGGGTCAGATTGAAATTATCAGGTTAGAGCTAAAGTCCCCTGACCCAGCTCATTCCTCCTTGCTGTCATTCTGTAAGGATTTCATTTCTTTCCTTATAGAAATTTGCTGCAGGAATCTGAGAAGGTTAAGAAGATAGGATATTCAAATGAAAGGAAGATAATAATAAATACATTTTATATTTTACATTCCTACAATTTGAGTCTTTGCCCTACCCCTCTTCACCCACAAATCAATAAATTTCTTATGTTGCTAGTTTTCTCAATTCTTATATTATTTTACCAAAAATTTTCAGAAACACAAAATGGTCACATAACCTTCTGTGCAACTAGTATTAAGAAGTGGAGATTATCAAAAATGTTGGTAAGTGGCTGATACCTTCTTAATTGATGCATAAGCCCAGGAGAGGGAGCTTCCTTTAGGATCACCTGGTGATTACCAGCACTCCTACATTGCCAGCAGATGGCCCAAGTGAAAAAACACATGCACCCACAAGGCCATAATGTGGGACTCTCAACTAGCAAAATCCCTAATTTCCACCTACTGTGACTTAAGGTTTGTAAAAATGTGATATGATTGACGATATCTATTCAATTAATAAACATTTCTGCATTACCCAATACGTGCAAGTAATGGAATATGTAAAATGGATAATATACAATCTATGTCCTAGGGATATTAGAGTACAAAAAATAACCTAGTCAATGTTCAAATTCCTCAAAAACTATACCATTTCCTATAGTTTTCCTAATCTTTACCAAAATAAAATGGTGTAGGAAGACTTTTAATAACCATCAAACTAAAGAATAGAACACAGGTCCATGGAAGAATCACAGGTATAGCTGTCAGCATGTACATGCATCCTAAGGCTGTGAAAATGACCCTGAAGAACAGAGAAACTCTACAGCTGGAAACATTGAGTATTCAAGGAAATAACATTTGATATTTTATTTTGCCAGACAGCTCACCTCTGGATACACTACTTGTGGAAGTTCAACTGAAAATGAATTTAAGAAAAGGGAAGCATTGCAGGAAGAGGATGTTCTAGGGGACAATATCTCTCAAAATTACTGTTTCAAAATGATATGTGGTTCAGAATATTTTTTGGACAGGTTTTGTTTGTCCATGTCAGTTTCAATAAACGTAAGTGTAGGTAGGGAATTTGGGGAGCATGATATCTCTATGTCTATCTAGAAAGATAGAAAGGGAGAAAGATTCATTATAAGGAATTGGCTCATGTGATTATGGAGGCTGAGAAGTCCCAAGACCTGCAATCAGCAAGCTGGAGATCCAGGAGAGCTGACCGTGTAAATGCCAGTCCAAATTCTAGCTGGCTCAGGACCCAAAAAGACCTGATGTTTCAGTTTAACTTCAAAAGCAGGAAATGACCAATGTCTCAGGTCAAACAGCCAGGTAGGAGTAGTTCCTCTTAATCTTTTTGTTCAGTTTAGGTCTTCAGTTGATTGGATGAAGCCCATCCACATTAGAGGACAATCTGCTTTACTTAGTCAACTGATTCAAATGTTAATCTCATCCAAAAACACCCTCACAGACACACCCAGAATAATGTTTGACCAAATATCTGGGCACCTTGTGGCCCAGTCAACTTGACACATAAAATTAACCATCACACTAATGAAAGACCAAAATATGATCCAGAGCTAGAAGTCCAGACTTGGAAAAACCTAATAATTTCATAGTGACTGTTAGAAAAGTTACATAAAATATTACTTAAAGAAGAAAATGAAGATCACCAAGAAGAATGATTGTAATTACTAATAAGAATTGATTATTCCAATCACTATTAAGGATTTTATTATTTCACATGCTACTGAGCTTTAGGAATGTCAATAAAATCCTCAATCAAAGGTGGGTAGAGCTGTCACTAAGGACCGACTCCTGATCTTATTTCAGTGAGTTAGCACATGGGCTGGCACACTGGATCATATATTTTTTTATCCATTTTATCCTTAAAAAGTAGGGCTTTGTCTCTTAGTAAATAATTAGTGAACTACAAGTAGGGGTAAGGATGGGTGTTTTAAATAATTCATGAGGAAAATCAACATTCAAAAAGTTATCTGTCCCACTGGACTATCTAGTGGAGAACAAATTTCCTAACCTATTACTACTAGAATTAACTATTCTTCAGAAACCTACAACCTTGCTTCACCACAGAAGTGGAGAAGGAAGCCTCACAGCCCAGTACTTTCCCACCAGATGTTATTAGAGGTGGGGCTTGAAAACAAGTTGACTTGCTTTTTTCCTTTCCTCTTTCAGTGAAATGATCTATAAAAACCAAAGCCAAGAACCACAGCTGAGCCAGTGCAAACCAGAGAATTCCAAGGTAGAGAGAGCTCCCTGTGTATTCCTAATTCCACCAAGCAATATGCTTATCATTTATGAAAAATCACAAAGCAACTAAAGAGAATATATACATACCACAGTGATATATTGTTCTATGTAACTGGTTCTTGAAGATTTTTGCAAGTTTTATCCAAGAGGCTAGGGAATGTCATTATGCCTTATTGCCTATTATCTAACTCAGTTTTATTATGATATACTCTTCCTTTCTGAATGCTTTATCTTTCCAACAGGTGACATAATAAAAAAAAAGACTTTTGGTCAACTTTTTTTTCCATTATTCTGAGTCCTCATTTGGTATCATTACTTCATAAATCAAAGATCATATTCCATGGTAAATCAGATAAAGGAATACCAATGGGCAAAACCTGCTAACTTACTTCTCTCCCTAATGATGCTACTGAAGCAAATATAGTTGTTTTCCTATAGATGATGAAAGTGGAGTAAGTAAATATCTGCAATAGACACAAACTACAAATATTACAGGTTTACCAGAACTTGAATGACTAGTGAGTTACTGTAAGCAGCACATCTTTAGTTATGATGGATAACATTGCATAAGAAAAAAGCTCTGTGGGAAATTTTAAATGGAGAGTTAGGAAAGAAATGAACCTCTTCTAGACCCTACAGTATAGCCCTACTTAAAAACACACTACATAACTGGCTATTCTTTTTCAAGGTGACTTACCTTTAAAATGTAAATTGGGTGGATTTTGCCCTTCAAATTGGTAAATATTTTTAAATGGCAGTATCTAGTATTTGTAAAAGTCCTGAGAAATAGACATTCATAACTGGAAGGGAATGTAAATTAGAAGGAGGGAGTTTTTATAATCTTACAACATGTATCAAAAGCCTTAGCAATGTATATACTCTTTGCCCCAGCAATTTCTTTGCTAGGAATGTGTCATAAATAAATATTATAGATGTGAAAATATGGGAAATCATTAACACAAATGTTAATTATAGTATTTCATAATACAAAAAAATGTAGAAACTACTTTTTATAATTGCAATTATTGGGGGATCAGTTAAATACATTGTTGTGAATTCATATGATAAAATAAAGCTACAAAATGCATTGTAAAAGTTTATTTAAAGAGATGAAAAATCTCCATGATATATTAAGTGAAAAAAGACAACTAAGTAAAGAATATTATCCCACATTTATGAAGGTATATAAAAATTTTGGCAGTAATTCCTCTTGATGATGAACTTAGTGATTTTTATTGACTTTTTCTTGTCTATATTTTGTAAAATTATCACTTATTATTTTAAAATAAGAACAAAAAGTTACTTTAAAAAGAGGTCAAAATTTTTGTTCAGGGACTGGATCACAAGGAGAAAATAAAATAAAAATCCTTTTAACTAGACCACCTTGTCATTTTCTAGAAATGCTAGCAAGATTAAATAACCTGATCAGGCTGACCAGAATTCTGCCCACAAATTTTCAATGAACCAAAAAGTCACAGCCAAAAATATTTGTATTTCCATTTTCAGTAGTTTAAAATTATTTCAAGATTACAGTACTCAGTGATGAAAACATCCATATATTTAACAAGAAAAATGTTATATAATATTACTATTGGGCTTCAAATGAAACAAATAACAAGTGTTAAATCAAAGGAAGTTATTAATTAGAATTTAGGAAAAGGACGAGAGTAGGATAACATGACAGCTCTCTATCCTGTCTTCATAGGCTAGGCTTCTTATCTAATCTCAAATACTTCTCATTCACAGCCAGATAATGCATCATCATAAATTTTTCTACTGCCACCTGGCATTTTTCATTTTGACCCAAAACTGAATCCTCAGGCCTGTTTTTGAAGAAAAATCAAACTTTCAATTTCCTGCTGGAATATACAGACTTGGTCAGCAAGCAGCCTTCTTACTGACACCCTTATTCTCATAAAGATTATTCTGGTCAGTACCCAGCTTGGAGATTTCTAAACCAGGCACAGGAATTTGAGAACAAGCTAATGGAGCTTATCCTTCTAAATCAGCAATCGCCACTTTGATTAAAAGTAAGTTTTCCTTTCAAAACCACACTGCTATCAACCACCAATAAATACAAGACTTATTCTTTGAAGAACTTAAAGGAAGAAGCCTTATATCCAGCCTAGGTATATCAGTCAAGACAGGCTAGGTTATGCTGTGGCAGTGATAACAAAAAACGCTAAAGTGTGAGTGGCTCAAAACAACACGTGTATTTCCTGCTCATGCTACATTTACACCATGGGTTGCTGGAGGCAGAGGTGGTGGTAGAAGGGTGCTCTTTTCATTGTAATTACTTAGGGATCTCTCAGCAATTCAGGCTGACAGAGCAGCCACTATCTTGAACATCTCATCGCAGAGTCAGAGAGAAAAAAAAAACCTAGGGAGTATCTCACTCAGGCAATTCAAAGTTCTGGCTCTCAGGTCCTAAAATGAGGTATGTCACTTCTGCTCACAACATACTGGCCAAAACTAATTACATGGTTCCAGCAAACTGTAACGGAGCCAGGAAGTACAATCTGACAATGGACCAAGAAAGGGAGAGGAATAATAACTATTTGCAGAAAAACACTAATGACCACCATACGAAGTTTTCCTTTCAATCATTTCAATTTCAGTTTGTTGAAACTGTTTTTGTGTGTGTACATATGTGTGTGACAGAAAGATGTTTTACACAGACATGTATGTAATTTATCATTCTCTCCTATCCTTAATTTTATTTTTCCACTCTTTCTTCATCCTTCTCCACCTGCTCATTTGGTAACCAGTCTTTCAACAAATATTGTTGTACAGTAATAACTTTGTGAATAACACTCATTATAAACTGTCATGCTGCATATTCCCTTGGGTTAGATCATTTGAATGCAAGATTGGTAGGTGGCTGAGCAAAACCTTTAAAAGTCCTAGATAAAAACTCACAAATAAATTCACTCCATAAGTAAGGGTTGCTGCTACATATCAATGAATAGAAATGGGATACTAGACAAGATGCTAACACAGGATTTCAACATCACTGAACAAGACAAGGATCCAAGTACTGGAATTAAAGTACAAACATTAAGTTTAGTTATAAGAAATAAGTAAAGACCCCAGGTAGGACAAAATCAGGTATTAGCTGTGAAGCACAGTAAATGTGTTGCTGATGTGTGGGAGAACTAGACAAGACCTCCCTATTCCCTTCTGATTAGAAACAGATGTAGTAGTCCCAGACTGCTAGGATAAAGCCATTCCTGCTGGTTGAAACCAAATGGCCATAGTAACTGAAAGGATGTGGGGGTGAAGTGCCAAGCAGATGGCCTCCACCAGAAATAGCAAACTGAAACGTCTAACACAAACAAGACAACAGTAGCAAATGCACGAAGCTGGCCTGATATACGACAATAAGTGGTAACAATTTTGTACTACAACCAAGTATGGTATCTGCCTACTTACACTCTCTTTTAAAATACTGTGCGAACCAAACAAAACCTGTCCATAGCTGGAATACTACCCACCTGTTTACAGTTACTGGCCTTATACCTCTAGCCTTGTCCCTCTCCTATTGTTTTTATTGAAGTATTATTGATATACAATCATATTTTGGTTTCAAGTGTATAATACAATGGTTCAACAGTTACCCATATTATTAAATCCTCACCCTCACTAGGTGATTACTATCTGTCAACATAGGAAGATGTTACAGAATAATTAACTATAGTCTCTATGCTGTACTACTATTCCCATGACCAACTTATATTATGATTGATAATTTGTGTGCCCCTTTATCCCCCTCAGCCTCCCCACCCACTGATTCCAGTCCCTCCCCCATGGTAACCACTAGTCACTCCTCAGTGTCTATGAGTCTACTGCTGTTTTGTTCATTTTGTTTTGCTTTGTTTTCATACTCCACAAATAAGTGAAATCATATGGTATCTGTCTTTCTCCACCTGGCTCATTTCATTAAGCATAATATCCTCTAGTTCCATCCATGTTGCTGTAAATGGCAGGATTTCTTTTTTATGGCTGAATAATATTCCATTGTGTCTATGGACCACCTCTTCTTTATCCAGTTAATAGCCAAGATATGGAGCAACCTAAGTGTTCTCTTTACTATTTTAACGTTTCAGTTTCAGTTTATTTTCCTCCATAATCTCCAGAGACTACATTTGGGCCACATGACTCTAGACTTCTTGCATCACCCACCTTGGAAACAACATGAGATTTAGACATTCCTGCATTGTTTCTCCATTAATTGTATCCTGATTCTTTTCTATTCACCTGGATTCTAACCAAACTTTTATCCTGACCATTAGTTTTCTGAGCCTTGTTTGCTGCTGTGATTTTTATTCAATCTTTCTCTGATCCCTTATTACAGTCTATTTCTTAAAACATTGCTTAAAACTAAACTTTTCCACTCTACAGCATCTTACTACACTGATAGACAGCAACTGTAATGGGGGAGTGAGGACTTGATAATATAGGTGAATGTTGAAACCACAATGTTGTTCATGTGAAACCTTCATAAGATTGTACATCAATGATACTTTAATAAAAACATACACCTAACTTCTCCAGTTTTGGCTCCTTGACTGGAATCCATAATCTGCTGTGGCAACGTATTAGAACATTTGTTGGATACCTACTGTGTGCCAAGATTGACACCTAGTGTGAATTAGCATTTGAATACAAACTCCGAATTTACCCTTCTAAAGCCTAGATTTCTTCTCCCACTCACTCCACTCCAAAAACCTAGCATTCCGCTGACCTTTACATTTACCTCTTAGCTACAGCATACTTTTCTTCCTTTTGAAGATATAACAACTGGTGAATGTTAGCTTGAGCAGATTAGTAGTGGACATGAACTAAGATGGTACTTTCTGAAAGTCACCTCCTAGAAGCACATCATAATCTAGAAGTCATATCTAAATTCCCAAAATTAGTTAGCATGACAGCTAAAGAGAATAAATACACTTCCTTTTATTCATTCTTACTAAAGGAAACTGTAATTCTCAATATTTTCTTCCCAGTAAAAGTTATTAACTTAAATGCAAGGAAAAAAAAACATGTTATAAAAAAGAGATACTAATTCTAAGATCCTGCAAAACCTCACCTAATTTGTCTTGAAGAAAAATAAGGTCCATCTAAGAATTATTGCCCAAATATCTTGACAACACTCTTTTCAAGCTGTTTTGTGAAATGTTTCTCTTTCCAATAGGAACAAAAGAATGTGCAGGTGTGCATTAGTCATTGAGGTCTAGCAGAAAACCAGCCGCCACCCATAGTTTCCAGGTGCAGAAGGAATGAGGGCATGACTTGTGAGCTGTGACGGTTAGAGCACTGAACCAAAGCCCATGGAAAATTCCTTTTAAGAGTTGCCAGAGTTTGGTATGTAAAGAGACTGATGGCAGTGCTGATCTGTGGGTGTGGCTGAAAAAACAATAGGGGGATTAACAATCCTTTTTGCACTGGGAAAGCTGGAAAACTGTTCATTGACTAGTGGCAGCAACTGCTATTTTGAGAACTAGACTTATTTGTCCCTCTGTCTTGGATTTCTAGCCAGTTCATAGCTTTGTCTAAGCTGCTTTCCCATTTCCCTTATTTCAGAGGGCTTGACTTGGGGGATAGAATACTTGGCAGCTTTTAATTACTGCTCTGCAAGTCTTAGTGCTACACGACCTTAATCACTACTTTCCAGGACATTTACCTGTTCCTTATTTTGGACCTTTTCTTTACTAATATACTGGTAACTCTCCCCTCTTTTAGCTGTTGTGTGACCTATAGTACCCTCCTAAAATCATGTTCCTTAATGATCAACTACAAATACCTATATAATTGATGACAATTATTTTGGAAATAAGTACCCCCCACACACACCCGCCATACTCACTCTGAAGCGCCGCCCTTTCATCCTGCATCTGTCAAGCTTTGAAACTGCCTTTGGTCTCTACATGTGCAATTTAGACTTGATAACTTTGGCATTAAACCTCAGTTTTGCCTGGTGAACTGCCCCTTCAGTTCCTTGTGCTATCTTCAGTTGATTTCCATAATACAGATTTAATTCTAGAAATCCTGAAACTAATTCACATCTTTTGATTAGCACCAAAATCCTCAGTTCCTCAGAGAGTTCAGTTCCTCTGAAAGATAGAAAGCATGGACATATCTTTCACCATATCCTCCTGCCTCCATGTCCAAATCCCCCTACCACTTGCCTCCTTGAAAAGAGGTCTGGCTTTGGAGTCAAACTTACCTGAAAGTTTTAATACTAGTTCCACCTTTAAATAATTACATGGCCTTAGACAAGTTAGTTCACCTTACTACACTTTGGATTCTGTAAAATAAGTGAATGATTCTCTCTTACCAAGATCATATGACAGTTTGAAATATTTGCAAAGCATAGTAGATTGTAGGCAATCAATAAATGTCAGTTTTCATCTCTAAGTTAATCCCCTAGTATCTGCTTCACTTCTGGAGTATATGTAGTATTTAAGATTTAGACCTCTAGAACATGACTTGTCCATCCCACCCAAAATGACAAAGGTATAATTCTAACACCAGCAGGAACCAGATATTTTGTAGGAACCAAAATATTAAGGGAAAATATTCAGAACATAAATAAATGCACAGAACAAAACACATTGACAACCTAAATAATGAGTTTTTATGCATTGCCCATTCACATAGTATCCATACCCCAAGCATGAATAATTTGGGCAGTGTAAATAAAGATAAGTGGGAGCACATAGTTGGAATGAAGAGCTAAGAGGAAAGGATAGTGAAAGTGGGCAGTAGGCAATTACCCCAAAAGGAAAATCTTGATACCAAGCATGTCTGGATAGGCTGAGAGGGAGGCTCCTCTCATTGTGTAAGTTTTCATTATTTCTAAAATATATTCGGGCCAAAGCTCTTATGACAGAGCCAGGTAATGGAAGGGAACTGAACCCAAAAGCCTGAGCAAATTAAGAAGCTCCAAAATGCAGCACATAAGTAAGCACAGGGACAAATGAGGCAGCAGAGCATTCTGAATACCTCTTCCATAATTATCATGATGACATATGACCCACAGATAATTCTAAGTTTTTCAAGAAGCATTCTTCAGACAACTTTAGAGGAAAAAAGTATAATAAGCATCCTCCTTTCCCTACGTAATCATATTGGGACTGTCAATCACAGTGATCTGCATCCCTGACCACAAAGATGGGTAGCCAGTTAAGGTACCATAACTTCACAGATAATTGGTTTGTAGTTGGGCATATGATTTACATTGCACCAGAGTATTTCCATAATATACGATATAGGGACAATAGGAAAGAAAAGGTTCCTCTTCTGTTTGGATTATCAAATATGACAGAGAAGCCTTTGGAGTCACCTTTCTGACCATGCAGAAAGAGCCTGACTAAAACAATGAGACCAGTATACAAGAGAAACTAATTTTAAAGATGGAAAGAAAGGCCAAGCCCTGACAACATATTATGAGTCACTTCCTCCAGATGAGCCTCAAGCCAGAATCCACTCTTGGACCTCATTTCTCTGAGTCAATAAAATCCTTTTGGCTTAAGCTAGTTTCTTGTAAAATTTTTATTACTTACAACCAAAAGGTTACTCACCAAATTTCCTCAACTCCCACCCCTACAATAGTAAAACCTTGTTTTTAAGAAAGAATAAAAACACTCTGTAAGACTAATTCGGAATCATGGCAGCTGCTTCTATCAACTTGCTTACGTTTTTAGTGTAAGCATTTATACATAAATGTATCAAAATGTTAAAATTTAAAATCTTATGAAGTAAAATAAAATGATTATTATAAATCCATGGAACACTAAGTGTTCAGCAAGAATGATTATTGGACATACAGCAAAACAAGTGTATAAAGGAACCCTATTTATGTGACTATTAAAGCAGAGATTTTACATTGTAAATCAAGTGATATAATATTAGAGAGTTTTGGGGTTTTGTATATTATGTAAATTTTAAATAACTAATTTTGACTTTTAGGTTACATTAAGCTGAATGCAATAAGAAGACATATCTGTCTTTTGCATAACATGTACTTGGTAAAACTCTGTTATAATTAACAAACTCATAAGCAAGATCATCCCCATACTCTGTAGATTTAGTCAATAAATATTCATTATAGAACACAGGAATATTGCATATTTTAAGCATTTAGAATGTGGTCACTTAAGAAAAGTTATGACTTCTGCTCCTAACAATGACAGAGTTGCATATGGTGAACTAATTTCCCATTGAAAAAAAAACTAGAAAATCTAGATTAAATACAAAGGAGAATCTATATGAAGGTTTCAAAAAGTTCCAAGGTAGGTGGGACTTGAAGGGGTCAATATCCCAGAGAAAAGGGAAACTCACTGAGGTGAGACCAGTATTCTGCATGACTTGGATCATTTACTGATTGTTATGCTGCACAGAGCTAGAAAGCACTAAGCTGTCAGAAAGCAAGCAACTGAAACACTAGATGGAGTTACCATCTACTTCCTGAGTCTGGGTAGACAAATCTGGAGTTCAATGCCTTCAAAGGACAAGGTCTGGGAAACTTACCAGACTCAACTGGGACTCCGTAAGAGAAAGACCCTAGGAGTGACAACAAACTAGAAGTAGACCAACCTATATAACATTTAAAATCCAGTCTTTATTCAGCTCAGGTCATAACTGGATTAAGATAATCAATTCCTACCCTGGCTATTTGTCAAAAGATAAAGTTGTCCTATCTGGAAGGAACTTACATTATACAGAATCTTTACAATTCTTTCAAATATAATGTCTAACATTCAATCTAAAATGGATTTAACAGAAGAATGAAAGTAGCTGAACAGAGGATTAATGCACTAGGAGATAAATTAGTAAGAAATATCCAGACTGAATCATGGTGAGACTAAAGCATGGAAAATACAGAAAGTTATAAGAAACACATAGGATATGATAAAGAGGTTTAACATATATTTAATGGTCATCTCAGAGATGGATAAGAAAAAGAATTGGACAGAAGCAAAGAAGCAATAGTTAAAGAGGTAAAGATCAAGAATTTTCTAAAATTAATTGAAGGTATGAATCCAATGGGTTAAGAAGAACCTTTCTACACTGTTAGTGGGAAAGTAAATTGATGCAGCCACTATGTAAAGCAGCATGGAAGTTTCTAAAAACCGAAAAATAGAAACACCATACAACCCAGCAATTCCACTTCTGGGAATTTACTCAAAGAAAACAAAATCACTAATTCAAAAACATACATTCACACGTGTGTTTATTGCTGCATTATTTACAATAGCCAAGATATGGAAGTAACCCATGTCCATTGATAGATGAATGAATAAAGAAGATCTGGTACTTATACAGAATGGACTATTACTCAGCCATAAAAAAGAAGTAAATCTTGCCATTTATGACAACATGGAGGGACCTAGAAGGTATCATGCTAAGTCAAATAAGTCATTCAGAGAAAGACAAATACCATATGATTCCACTTATATGTGTAATCTAAAAAACAAAACAAACAAAAAATAAATAAACCCATAAGTACTGACCACAGACTATTGGTTACCATAGGGGTAGGGTGGGGGGAATGGGTGAAATAGGTGAAGGGAATAAAGAAGCACAAGCTTCAAATTATAAAATAAATTAGTCATAGGAATGGAAGTCCAGCATAGACCATATAACCAGTAATATTTCAATACCTCGGTATAGTAACAGGAGGTAACTACACTTACTCTGGTGAACATTTAGTAATGTATATAATTATCAAATAACTATGTTGTATATCTGAAACCAATACAATATTGTATATCAACTATATTCCAACAAAAAATAAATACTTCTTTGGATAGAAATGTTAAAAAAGAAGTGCTTCAAATGCTAAGCAGAAAAATACACAGGAATGAATGCACATCTAGGCATACTATAGTAAAAGTATTGAAAATTGAAGGAAAATAGAATCTTAAAAGTAGGTAGAGAAGAAAAAAGAACCATTACTTTCAAATGAACAATATATCTGAAAGCCAACTTCTCAACAGAATGACAGAAGCCAGAAGACAATAGAATAATATCTTAAAAGTACTGAATGAAAATAACAGCCAACCTAGAATTCTATACCCAGGAAAAATAGTCCTCAAAACTGAAGACAAATTTAAGGTATTTGCAGACAAATAAAACATTTTTTAATCACATACTCACTTGAAAAAATCTCAAAGAGGGTTTTTTAGGTGAAAGGAAATGATCCCAGATGGGTACATAGAAATTCAAGAAAGAGCAAAAAGCAATTGAAAGGTTAAATATTTGGATAAACATAAATCAATATTGGCTATATGAAACAACAGTAGTATTTAATTGTGGAGTTTAAAATCTATATAGATTAAAATAAATGTGAAGGTAACACAAATATGGGAGAATAAATTGGAATTATAAATATTAAAAGTATTATAAAGTCCTATGATTGAAAAGTGGCCAAATACTAAATTATATATATAATGTATGATGTAATCTCTAGTGTAACTACTAAAAGAATAATAAAAGGTATGTAAATAGCAAATGATTAAAGGGTGAAATGGAATAATACAAATATTTGATTGGAAAGATTATAATTTAAACCCAAATATATCTGTAATTACATTAATTGTTATAGATGCATCATTGACTACATGCTTTAATAAAAGAGCAGTGGATAAATCCAGGTGTTTACTATGGGAAGCTGTTACCATTTACAAGAACCATTAAAGCTGAAGTTGACTTCAGAGATGGGTGTAGGTTATACAAAGCAAATAAATAACTTTTGGTATGTTAGAAAATACACTCTGTTATATATCCCCATAAGTGCACCCAAAAAATGCATATGTACAGCAAAAACATGAACAAGAATGTTCATAGCATCAATATTGATGAGATAAAATCTAGAAACAACTCAAGTAGCCATAAATAATAGAGTGGATAAATAAATTGTGGTATAGTCATCCAATGAAATACTATTCAGCACTGAGAATACATTACAGCTGCCCCAACAATTAGTTAAATCTCTCAGATAATATTTGGTTTAAAAAGTCAGATATTGGCTAAAAAAGTCAGATACCAAGGAGTATATGATGTATGATTTATTTATATGAATGAATTTCAAAAAACATACAAAATGAATCAATTGAAATATGGGTCAAAATAGTGATTTGGGAAAGGGTTAGTGACTGAGGGGACATCAGCTATGATACTAGTATCGAATTCTTTTTATCTCAGTAACAGTTTTATAAGTGTGCTCATTTTGTTAAGAATTCACCCCTATAGCCATACACTAATGATTTTATTTGTGAACTTTTCAGTATATATATTACACTATAATATAAAGCTTGTTACAACAAGATTCATTCACATAGGAAGGGTAATATATGATAGACATTTTAGTCACTCCTTTGTCCTTTCAATAATTATTTATGGAGCACCCACTATAAACTAATTATCACTCTAGCATTAAGAAATAAGTATAAATACTGGTTCAGACAGTTTATATTCTTGTGACCTTTGCATATGAGTTCTCGAACCTTTATCTTCTGTTAAGATAAGAAGATTGTGCGTAATGAGTCCTAGGGTCTCTTTCTGTTTTAAGATGCTATGATAAATATGATCAAGAATCTCTAATAGTAGCTTCATTATACCATGAGCAACAGGTTGAAGGTATCTGTGTCCACCACTCTTTGCCCTTCTTCAAGGAAATAGAAAAAAAAAAGTAATTTCCCATATCTTTACTCTTATTTCTGAAAAACTGACCAAATATCCGTGCTTTTTTTATCCTCAGCATCATGGCTGAGGCTTATCACTATTTTCATGCTGCAGACAGATAGTGGGTCTTCAAGGATATGCTCACTGGGAATAATGTACTCAAAACATGCTATTCTTTTCCCTTTGTATAACTAAGAAATAAGTAAATGGATTTAATTCCAACTTTTAATGGGATTTAGCCTCTGGGCTAAGACCAAGAGCTATTTAGTTTAGTCTAAAATAAAAGTGTGTCATTTGGCTGTGAATTAAAAATGGGAGATAAATGGAACTGTCTTTATAAATGACAGCTCTAGCATTTTCTCTTGTGACCCTTTATCTCATGATATGCATCTGCAGCCAGGTCAAGCACAGCAGCATGTTTTATACATTCAAAGTGATGGTTCAGTTAAGAGGAGACTTCTATAGGTCTGTAGTTCCAGACCTACACACAGAGAAAATAGTTAACCATTTATATAGGCCAGCCCCCTGGGAGATGGTATAGGAATAGAAGGCAGTCATTGAGGTTATAGTCCATGGGGAGGAGATGTCCTATATTCCTGCCTTGGCTGGCCCTGCCTAGGATGGAGGCATACCACAGCTACATCAGGGTGAAGCTAGAGGAGTTCTAAGCCTGGATCTCTCTGCCCTAAGTCAACACCAAAAGGAAACCACTTCCTCACTCTCCCACAAAGAACCCACACACAGGATGGGCAAGCCAATTACCCCTTGAAACAGAACCAAGTGATTCTCAGATGATATATGATTTTAGGTGCTCTAAAACCCTTTACTTCAACCTCAAAATACAACAGTCTGAAAAGAAACCCATTGATCAATCCAGAGAACAAATCTGAGGTCAAATTTAAGACATTGACTCGCACTGGAAAAAGAGGCCAATTGCAGGAGACCAAGTAATGAAAGCAGGGAAGGAGTCCATGGAGCTAGACTGGGCAAGGGTGTCCAAGAAGAAATTAAGTTTCAGTATACAGGTAAAATTCACATCACTAACAAGAGCACAGGCATTCTGCTCTGGAATACATTCCAAAGTGAGAAGTCAGACTTTCATACTAAGAATCTCGTAAGATCTACTTATCAGAAAACGTGCACTTTAAGGTAAATCATAAGAGAGGATAATGAATTAGGAAATGCCTGCCTTTGTGGCTTTTTCCCTACTTAAATCACTTTTCTTCATTGATGTGGGGAAGTTGGGGTTCCTATGGCCAGGATCCTCACTGAACTTAAACCACCTGATGATGTAACTGGCCTGTTGCTAGGCTACTACTTCAACACCTTTAGGCAATAAGCTATTATTGTGCTATATAGAGAGCACGGTCCAGTGCTCTGGGCAGAGGCAGAGAGGCTAGTGCTCGACCAAATGCCAGGAGAACAAGCCAGATAATAAACTCTTTCACCTGAAAGAAAGTTTTGCTGTCAATTTCTTTGGTCACACTGAATCCATAGCGAACTTTCCCGGGGCTGAAACCCACTAGCAAGGCAATTGGCGAAAGTTGGCAAGGCTTATTGTTGACCAAGAAAAAAGACAGGCTGCCCTTATGGGAGGGGTGCTTCAGCAGGTTGCCCCTGTGAATGGGGAGACAGTGGATTGTCCCCCAGTGGGCATGTGGTCTGAGGTGGCTTGCCTTCTAGAGGACTGGGCCCCACCCCAGGACTGGAGGCAAGTGGAGGTGACACCTGAGTCAGTAGGGGTAGCGCTTGGTATAGTAAGCAGGTCCTTTGAGAAACAGAGTGCCTGTGAGGAAACAGGGACTGTGGGTTGGCTGCTTCTCACAGTATTAAAAATGTCTACAGAAAAGACCCAAGAAATGGCAGCATGAGAATGGGAGCTGCAAACTTCTGTGGATTCTCTGAAGAAGGAAATGGTATTGATGCGAGAGATGGCACAAGAACATGAGCTGCAAACTACTGTGTTCCCTGAAGAAGGAAATGGCACTGATGCAAGGGGAAGCAGCATGAGAACGTTGGCAGCAAGGTGCCATTGGAAAGGTAAACAATTATTTACAGAACATATGGCAGCACTGCCAGGTGTTCTGAAGGAGGAAGAGGCCATCAAGGAAAAAGACGAACTCCTGAGGGAAGCACAGGCGGAGGTGACACTAGAACATCATCTGGGAATCATTGAGGTGAAGGTAAGAGAGCTTCTGAAGACTGAGCTAGCATTGCTGCAAGCGAAAGTAGAAAAGGTAAAGGTTGTACCAGAGAAGGCACTTGGGGGAGGGATAGAAAGGTGCCATCAGCCCCATAAATGGAGGAGCTGGGAAAGGATGAAGGCGTGGTGCTGGAGGCACTGGCCCCTCCTGTATTGAAAGCCTGGCCAGTGGTTGTAAAGAAAATAAAGACCCAGAAACCGAGAGCTCTCCAAGGAGAGGAGCAGCCCCCTCCCCAAGTCATGGAGCACTCTATGCTCCGCCCCTATACTCAAGCTGAGCTGATGAATTCGGGCTCCCGGTTTAGGCAGAAGCCCTCAGAGTCAATATCAGCTTGGCTCCTGCATCTGTGGGACTTAGGGGTTAATGGAATTGTTCTGCTGGGATCAGAGATGGGAAACCTGGCTTCCCTGACAGTGCAGCCTGCCTTGAGCAGCGAATACAAAAGGCACATCAGACCCCAGGGAATCACTCCCTCCTCAATTGGCTTATGGATGCACTTGGCACTATGTGGCCCAATCAGGGTGATCTACCATCCTCTCCTGCTAGATGGCAGATGTATGCTGAGCTCCAACAGGTGTTAAGAGAGCTAGGCATGAGAAATGCCATCTATAGTCCAGAGAATTATGGCCCAGATGAAGAGATTTTCACTACTGGGGTGAGAAATATTGTGCTTCAAATGGCTCCCACATCCCTCTTTGGGTCTCTAGCGGCCATTCTTTCCCCTCACTTAGGGCATCCCATAAGCGAGGTGACATGTACAGTAGCAGACTTAGGAGAGGCTGAGGCAACAAAAACCCGGAAAGAAATAAGACCTGTTACAAGAAGAATTTACAGGGCCCCATGAAGGCTATGAGGACGCATATGTGGATTGATTTAATACGGGCAGGAGCAGATGGAAGGAAATTAGATGTCAAATAGGATCTTACAAGAGCTATGGCAACAGCTGAAACCAGAGCAGCAGTTCCAGCCATTAAGACCAAAGTGGCAGAGGTGTGAGACAGAGCCACGAGTCCAGCCTGTATTTTTGCAAAACTTCCTGCTGGAAAGCAAGCCAACCTCACTTAAGCCCATACAGGAAGGCTATTGGGGAACCCAGTTTCACTGAGGGGGAGGTCAAGGTATCTGCCCTGAGGGACCAGGGGGGGAACAGAGACCACATGTTGAAATAGCTATCCATTGGTTCCCAGTGAACATACAATGTGTCTTGCTCTGGTGGACACAGGGGCTGAATGTTCACTGATTCATGGTAACCCTGAGCAGTTCCCTGGGACCCCACTATCATAGATGGATATGGAGGTAAGGCTATCAGAGTGAGAAAAGCCCAAATCCCTTTGGGAATAAGGCATTTACTCCCAAAAGAGTATACCATGAATATATCTCCTATCCCTGAGTGTATTTTGGGGATCGATATCCTGCAGACCACTGCAGGTGAGTTCAGACTGAGAGTATGTGTGGTGAAGGCAGTTCTGAGGGGACATCCTAGACACCTGCCCATAGCTTTGCCTGTGCGACTGATACTAAACAATACAAACTGCCTGTAGGACATAAAGAAATTGGAGAAACTCTCCAGGAACTGGAAAAGGTGGGTATTATAAAGCCCACCAAGAGTCCTTTCAAGTCCCCAGTGTGGCCAGTAAAAAAGCCAGATGGCTCCTGGCATATAACTGTGGATTACAGAAAAACTGAATAATGTCATACCCCCTATGCATGCTGCTGTCCCCTCTATTGCAGGCTTGATGGATACCATCAGCCATTAACTAGGAACATATCATTATGTGGTACATCTTGCTAATGCCTTCTTTTCCATTGACATTGAGCAGGAAAGTCAGGAAGAGTTTGACTTCACATGGGAAGGCTGGAAATGGACTTCACCATCCTTCCACAGGGATACCTCCACAGCCCCATCATCTGTCATGGACTTGTAGCCCAGGAATTGGCTACATGGGAGAAATCGCCAATGGTGTGACTGTACCATTATATTGATGATGTCATGATCACGTCCGATTGTCTTTCAGATCTAGAAGGTGCCGCACCTTGACTGCTGCAACATTTACAGGAGAAAGCATTGGCTGTGTACAGTACCAAGGTTCAGGGACCTGGTTTGTCTATCAAATTCTTGGGGGTCATCTGGTCGGGTAAGACCAAAGATATACCAGAAGCAGTTATAGATAAAGTCCAGGCCTTTCCTATCCCTACAACTGTAGCATTGCTACAGGAGTTTCTGGGTATTCTAGGCTACTGGAGAGTGTCTATCCCACACTTGGCACAAATTCTGAAGCCCTTATACTGGTTGGTATGAAAGGGCATCAGGTGGGACTGGAATGAGACATGTGCCTCTGCCTTTACTACAGCAAAACAGGCAGTCAAGGCCATGCAGGCCTTGAGTGTGATAGACCCATCAAGGTCCTGTGAGCTAGATGTTCATGTAACTGAAGACGGTTATGGCTGGGGTCTCTGGCAGCAGCTTGAATGAACTCGTCAACCCGTTGGATTCTGGTCACAACTCTGGAAAGGGGTAGAGGTAAGATACACTTTGATAGAAAAACAACTGGCTGCCATGTATCACGCCTTGCTGGCTACAGAACCCATCACTGGAATGGCCCCAATAAAGGTAATAACCACCTATCCCTCTTGGGGTGGGTATGAGACAGGTCCCACTCTCTTGCATGCATCCTACCTGATGGACAAGATTTGCCTATGTTGGTGTCATTAAAACATGTGTGTTATCACCCCTACAGTCTTTGAGGATTGGGAACTTCCTCTGGCTTGAGGATTATTATACTTTTTGCTACCTGTATCAAAATCTTGCTGTATCTTAATTTTTATTATCTCTAAGTTGTTATCCTCTGTTGCTATTGTGGAATCTGGTTACAGTGTTCCAGCTTTCTCACACAGGGACCATTGTGGAAGATTGTAAGCTTGTAGATTGTAAGGCGAGAATCCTGGAGGGGTGGAGTGTTGGGAAGTTGGGGATCCTATGGCCAGGATCCTCACTGAACTTAAACCACCTGATGACGTAACTGGCCTGTTGCTAGGCTACCACACCACTTCTACACCTTTAGGCAATAAGCTATTATTGCACTATATAGAGAGCTCGTCCCAGGGCTCTGGGTGGAGGTAGAGATGCTAGTGCTTGACCTTCCACTGGGAGAACAAGCCAGGTAATAAACCCTTTCACCCAAAAGAACATTTGCTGTCAGTTTCTTTGGTCACCTTGAATCCATAGAGAACTTGCCCAGGGCTGAAACCCATTGGCAAGACAGTTGAGAAGTAATACTGGGCAGATGTATGCAACTTCCTATTGTGACACAATTCATAATAGATATGGTGTGTTTTTGCATATCTAGTGAGCAGAGGCACTAACTGCCTTTATTCCAGACTACCTTTACAAGGATGTTTGTATAGTTAACAGCCTCAAAAGATAGAGCTAATGTCTATGTGGAGAAAGTGAAGGTTAATGTGGCCAGGATTCTCACCTGGCCCTGGTCGGCTTGCTTCCTACACACGTGTGGGCAATACATTGTTATTGACTCTATATAAAGAGCTCCACCCAGTGCTCTGGGCTGCTGCACAGCTGCAAGTCTGCAGGAGAGCAGAGACCAGACTGGGGTGGTGGCAGTGCCGAGGACAGAGACTGAGATGGCTGTGGGGACGGAGAGGCCCAGAGGCAGAAACCAGCTTGCTGCATGCAGACTTGCTCTGAGGTGGACAGGATTCTAGCCCTTGACCTACCACTGTGGGAATAAAGTTGGGTATAAACTCTTTCAGCCCAAGAACATTCCACTGTCACTTTTTCAGTCTCATTGAATCCCTAGTGAACTTGTGCAGGGCTGAAAACCATTGGCAAGACAATTGGCAATGTTGGAACGATTCACTGTACACCAAAGAATGGAACAGGTTGCCCTCATGGGAGGAGTGTTTCAGCAGGCTGCTCCTATGGATGGGGAGACATTCATGTGTCCCCCAGTGGACATGTGGTCTGAGGTGGCTTGCCTCCTAGAGGACTGAGCCCCTCCAAAAGACTGGGAAGTGGTGGAAGCAATGCCAGAGACTGTAAAGTTGGCCCTCAGCAAAATAGGGAATTCCTGAAAGATACGGAGTGCCCATGAGGCTGCAGGAACTGGGGTGTGTTTTTCTCCAAATACTGAGAAAGGCCATAAGGAAGAAAAATTTCCTCCAGGAGGAAACATGAGAAGAGGCAGCACAAGAATGTGAGCTATGAGGCGCTGTATAGGAAATAAAAAATTTGTTGATGATTGAAATGGCATCACTGTGAGGTGCTGTGGAAATGATAAAGGATGTAATGATAACACGAAAGGGAACAGCATGAGAGTGCAAGTTGCAAGGTGCTGCCATGGGGCAGGTGAAGGAAGGAGTGGTGCCGTCAGCCCCAGAAATGGAGGAGCCAAGTTTTGATGAACAGGTGGGGGTGGAGGCCCTGCCAGTGTCAGAGGCATCAGCCCCTCCTCGGTTGAAACCCCACCTGGTTGAAAGCTGATGGAAAGCCCAGAAGAAAATAAAGACTTGGCAACTGCAGGTTCCTCCTGGGAAGGTGCAGCCACCTGCCCAGGTTGTGAAGCACTCTATGTTCTGCTCCTGTATTCAGGCTTAAGCAATGAAACCACAGAAGAAAATACAGGAATAATTTAAAGGGCCTTATGAAGGTCATGAGGATCCAGATGTGGGTTGATTTGATAAAGGCAGGAGCAGACAGAGAGAAATTGGATGGCAGAAGCCAGAGACAGTGACAAGTCTGGCCTGTGTGTCTGCAACACTTTCTGCTGGAGAGGCTGGAGAAGATGGGTATTGTAAGGCCCACCTATGGTCCTTTTGGTTAACTAATTTGAGTAGAACTGGTTTGAATACAGTCAGGATGACCACTTGGTGGCAATGGATCTCCTCAGGCTTGAGAGTTCTTTATTTTCTTTTTAATTAAGGTATCATTGATATACAATCTTATGAAGGTTTCACATGACCAACACTGTGGTTTCAACATTAACCCATATTATCAAGTCCCCCCCACCCCATTGCAGTGACTGCCTATCAGGGTAGCAAGATGCTATGGAGTCACTACTTATCTTCTCCATGCTGTACAGTCTTCCCGTTGACCTACCTATATTATGAGTGTTAATTATAATGACTCTTAATCTCCTTCTCCTTCCCTCCCCACCTACCTTCCTTTACCCCTGCCCTTTGGTAACCACTAGTCCTTCCTGGAGTCTGTGAGTCTGCTGCTGTTTTGTTCCTTCCATTTTGCTTTGTAGTTATACTCCACAAATGAGTGAAACCATGTGGTACTTGTCTTTCTCTGCCTGGCTTATTTCACTGAACATACTACCCTCTAGCTCCATCCACTTGTTGCAAATCGTAGGATTTTTTTTTATTTTTATGGCTGAATAATATTTCATTGTGTACATGTACCACCTCTTCTTTATCCGTTCACCTACTTATGGACACTTAGGTTGCTTCCATTTCTGGGCTATTGTAAGTAGTGCTGCAATAAACATAGGGGTGCATATGTCTTTTTGAATCTTGGATCCTGCATTCTTAGGGTAAATTCCTAGGAGTGGAATTCCTGTGTCAAATGGTATTTCTATTTTGAGTTTTTTGAGGAACCTCCATACTGCTTTCCACAATGGTTGAACTAATTTACATTCCCACCAACAGTGTAGGAGGGTTCCCATTTCTTCACATCCTCACCAGCATTTGTTGTTTCTTGTCTTTTCGATGTTGGTCATCCTAACTGGTGTGCGATGATATCTCATTGTGGTTTTAATTTGAATTTCCCTGATGATTAGCAATGTGGAGCATTTTTTCATGTGCCTGTTGGCCATTTGAATTTCTTCTTTAGAGAAGTGTCTGTTCATATCCTCTGTCCATTTTTTAATCTGGTTATATATTTTTTTGGGTGTAGAAGCATGTGAGCTCTTCATATATTTTGCAAGTTAACCCCTTATCAGATAAGTCATTTACAAATATATTCTCCCATATGGTAAGATGCCTTTTTGTTCTTCTGATGGTGTCCTTTTCTGCACAGAAGCTTTTTGGTTTGATGTAGTCCCATTTATTCATTTTTTCATTTGTTTCCCTTGCCCAAGAAAATGTGTTCAGGAAAAAGTTGCTCATGTTTATATTCAAGAGATTTTTGCCTATGTTTTCTTCTATGAGTTTTATGGTTTCATGACTTACATTCAGGTCTTTGATCCATTTTGAGTTTACTTTTGTATATGGAGTTAGACAATAATCCAGTTTTATTCTCTTACATGTAGCTGTCCCATTTTCCCAACACCAGCTGTTGAAGAGGCTGTCATTTTCCCATTGTATATCCATGTCTCCTTTGTCATATATTAATTGGCCATATATGTGTGGGTTTACATCTGGGCTCTCTATTCTGTTCCACTGATCCATGGGTCTGTTCTAGACCAGTTCCAAATTGTGTTGATTACTGTGGCTTTGTATCAGCACCTGAAGTCAGGAAGCATAATCTCTCCAGCTTTTTTCTTCCTTCTCAATTGCTTTGGCTATTCGGGATCTTTGTAACTATTTGTTCTAGCTTGTTAAAGAATGCTGTTGGTATTTTGATAGGGAATACATTGAATCTGTAGATTGCTTTAGATAAGATGGCCATCAGGCTTGAGGGTTCTTATAATTTTTATTTGTATATTTTCATAGCCTTTGTTATTGTGCAATTAGGTTACAATGTTCCAGCATTCTTTCACAGGGACTATTGCAGAAAATTGAGGGTGCATAAATTGAGAGGTGAGAATCCTGGAGGGGTGGAGTGTGGAGAAATTGAAGTTTCCTATGGCCAGGATTCTCACCTGGTCCTTGTCGGCCTGCTCACTACACAAGTGTGAGCAATACATTGTTTTTGACTCTATATAAAGAGCTCCACTCAGTGCTCTAGGCCACACAGTGGCATAGCACAAGGCTGCAGGAGAGCAGAGCAGAGGCTGGAGTGGTGGTAGCATTGAGGACAGAGACAGATGGCTATGGAGGCAGAGAGGCCCAGAGGCAGAGACTGGTTTGCTGCATGCAGACTTGCTCTGAGTGGATGGGATTCTTGTGATTGAGCTGCCACTGTGGAAATAAAGTTGCGTGTAAACCCTTTCACCCCAAGAATGTTCTACTGTCATTTTAGTCTCATTGAATCCATAGTGAACTTGCCCCGGACTGAAACCCATTGGTGAGACAGTGGCAAATAACTGACACATATTAACTTTATGAAGGTTGATGTAACTCACTAGCCATTAACACTGGTGTTCAAATAATAGACTACTCTGATATTGACTAATGCTTGTTTACCACTGCACTTAAATTTTGTAGTATTCCTCAAAATATACTACAAAATGTTCTAGTGTTCCTAAAGGCAAATTCCTCACTTGCCTTGCTTTAGTCCCATCCTTGACATGCTTACCATTGAATAAATCTTTGTTTACTGAATAGATAGATGTATAAACAGCTTTGACACATTGGTTGAATTGGCTGGCTCAGTGAATAATTGCTGCTGAATGAATGAATGAATGAACATTTACTGAGTTTCAGGCTTTAAAGTAGGTATTTTTTGCACTTTGATGAGCCACTTACCTAAACAACCTGCTAAACAGGTACATTTTTAAAAAGGAGACCTAACCAGGATTAACATCATTAGTGATAAGTCAACTTGATATCATGTATACCCTGATATGATATAAATGAAAAAGGGCATATTACTCTGTAATATTCTTCCCAGCAACCCATCACTCCAGTTCAATCATGAGAAATCATCAGCCACATTCCAAACTGACCATTTTACAAACTACCTTTCTCAGTACCCTTCAAAGATGTCAGTCATGAAAAACAAGGGAAAAACAAAAAAATGCCACAGATTGGAGGAAATTAAGGAGACATGATGACTATATAAAATGTGAAATCCTGGATTTCATCCTGAACCAAAAAAGAACATCAGTGGAAATATTGGTGAAATCCAAATAAAGTCTACAGTTTAATTAATAATAATGTACCAACATTAATTTCAGTTTTGATAAATTAACCATGATTATATAAGGTGTAAACATGAGGAGAATCTGGATGAAGGGTAAAAACTTTCTCTAATATTTTTACTACTCTTCTGTAGATATAAAATTATTTCAAATAAAAAGTTAAAATAAGGAAGAAGAAGGGCAAAAGAGGATCACTGTGCTAGCAGTTAGGTTATTAAGCTTCTGGTCTACAAACTTCTTCCAAACAGTATTTTAGAAGCTGCTAGGCCTGTTACAGTCTCTTTTCTCAGCTCTATAACTATAGCTGTCATGCTTCTTCCTATAGTGTTTTAGTCAAAGACAAAATCAAACGAAAAAGAAGACAGTAAAGTACAATTCCAACAACCTCCCCCTCCCAAACCACTTTTGGCAATTATCAAGCTGCTCTATATTCTCTAGACTCTGAATGTGCATACTGGGTTTTTGAGTTCTGAGAGGCATTAGATCTTTCTGAGAATCCTAAAGGCAGTTGTAAGAAAAAGAGGCATATTATAGATTCTTCCAATGAAGTGTGTTTTGCTGCAGCTAAAACACTTTGGAAATTAAAGTTGTAAGAGGTAATGTTCTAAACGAAAATGAAAGGTTGGTCTGTAGCTGATATTCCACAGTAGTTTTGTGGCCATCTGGTTTGCTTTTGAATCATCCTTATTGATACACAGGAAAATGAAATACTGAAATCACCATGTAGCTTTAAATTCCAAGTCTATGTCAGCTTTGCCAAGTGTTTCCCCATCCGTAGAAGGGAACAGCATGCAGGCAGCCTGTCTCCAGCCTGAATCAAGCTGTAACGTATTTGCCTGTGCCTATTATTGAAAGTTCCCTTACCAAGCTTGTTTTGTTAAACCAGCTTGCAACATTTAATATCACCTATGTCTTTCATGGCACACGTCCTTTGAACAGAAAATTCTTAACTAAGTAACAGCCAAGACAACATCAATTATTCTTGTCTCAGGAACTGATTAATTTGGGTTAGTGAGCAAACCCTCTAAAAACCATTCCCAAAGCCTCAGTTGCCTATGGCTTTATAGGTGACTGGAATGCTTTCCACTGGCTTCCTCTTCACCTCTGATCTCCTTGGCATGAATACCATGTATCAACTCTTAATTTCCAAAGTGATGCATTTTCAGTCTCCTCTGTTTATGAAAGGACAGAAAGTGGTCCAACTTTTAGAGGTTCAGTCCTTTGTATGGAGAGACACTGCTATGACTACTTAGAAAAGCAATTTGAATTACCACATGAAATGAAAACCTTTAAACTTCATTTATGTAAGACAGCAAGAAGTTTTGCAGTTTTTAATGAAGACCTTTTTCTTTTTTTTCCAGGATAAACTTGTAACAAACTCTTCTTGCTGCTCTTTCCCACTTCAGAGCTCCTTATTAAATTTTTCCTCTTTTCACACTGAGATTTATAAGAAAAAAAATCACCATGGCCACCCTCCCATCTAATTTCTGTTCCTGAAAGTCCCAGTCTAGAACTCATGCAACCAGTGAATAGGCATCAAGTGACCCAGATGTCTAAGACATTCAGCTCAGTGCTGGGGATACCAAAACTTTAACTAGGAATGAAGTATACTTAAGGATTAACAAAGAAAAAGAATTATCCACTCATCTCACAGTGCTTCATTATGGATCCCAAAACAGGACCAATTTATGGGTTGAGACATCATTTCTCCTTCTAACAGTGCACAGGTTAAAAACCCTTAGAGAAGACAAGTTTTGTAGAAATACCTAAAGCCCAGACTTCAACTTACTATGAAGTAAACTCAAAAATAATTTAAAAGAGCCTGAAAAAGTAGTGGCAAAGAACTTGAGCTCTATAGTAAGACAGATCTGAGTTTTTGTCTTGAGTTTAACACTCACCAGCTGTGTCATCATAGACAAGTCAGTTAACATTTCTGAGCTTGTTTCCTCAGTTAGGGATAATCACTGTTACTTACATCATGATGTTGCTTGTAATGATCAAATGAAACAGTCCATGTAGAGTATTTGGCATGCTTTCTGGCATCTAGTAGCAACTCGCTACATGATTTTTATTATTAACTTTCTAATTATTATTAATATTAGAATCATTTTTATGTATACAGCCTCAAAAGTAAACTCTATTGTGCCACAAATTAAATAAAATAAGCAACTTCTAAGTGAGTTGTACTTCTCAGTTGAGACTAGACCATAGAGAAAAAGAACAAAGAAAAAGAATGTGATGAACCATTGTAATATTACACTCCATAGTCAATAGATCTGAATTAACATTCTGGTATGAACTTTTATTTCCAGCAGTCTGATATTGAGAAAATTATTTAACCTCTCTGAGCCTGTTTTCTCAACTGTAAAATGAGAATAATATTCCTTTGCACACAGTCTGTAAGATAATAATGTACATGTAAGCATAAAGCCCAGTATAGAACAGGCATGAAGTAAATGTTAGTTCCCCACTTTTCCACCCATTATATCACTAGCCCAGTGAAGCCTTTTCCACTTTCCTTTTCCCTTCTTACCTCCAGACATTACAGTGGCATTAAGAATTTCAGTGTCCAAGGTTTTAATTTATATATTTAATTGAGAAGCTTAACAAATATACAACAGTCTTACACACACACACACACACACACACACACATTCTCCATTCCAGACAGTTAACTATTTTCAGAAGGTTCAAATTGGTAAATTATGTTTCAGGAAGATCATACAAATCTAGCCCAATCATCAAGAGTGCTTGAGGTGAAAAGGTAAGTTTTCTAAATATATATATAATTCTCCCAGGAAATTTAGGTTGTAATCTTAACTGGCCTCATTAACTAAAGAGAATTAAGATTAGTCAGTGCTTGGATTAAAGATCACAGTAAACAATAAACATTTATTGAGTTGGAAGGCAGTGACTTTCTGAGGCCCTTTGAGAATGTGAGCTAACATTCTTGCATGGTTCTATGGATGTTATTAAAGCCTAGAGCTCAGCTTTAAGGCATAGAAGTATCTTGACTCAGTGAAGATCATGACACTGATGACGGTAGAATAAAAATACTAATGCCAGTATTGTAGTAGGAAGTGGTTATTACTCTCACTTCTGCTTCTCCATTTTTTTCCTTCCTTGCTCCTTATAGCTGAGTTCAATGGTGATTCAAATTGAAAATCCAAGCCATCCCTAGATCTTAAGCCAATTCTAACTGAGAAGAGTATCAGCCTATTCCATCTCACCATTCAGTTTAGTTTGGGTTTAGATCAGCCTCCCTGAGATCTAATGGCTTAGTAAAGATTGCCAAGGCTTCTGTATTTCTCCAAAGTCCTGTTGTTACTAACCAAAATTAAAAATCAGTAGTAGATAGTAGTTATTGCATGGATTCTATGGCTAGACTGCCAGAGTTCAAATCTCTGTCAATTACCGTCTGTGTGGCTTTGGAAAATTATTTCACTTGTATAGTTTTCAGTTTCACTGTCTATAAAATGAGGATAATGGCAGTATCTAACTCATAAACTTCTTGAGAAGATTAAAGGTGAGAACATGTCTTGCAAATGGGTTTCAGCCCCGGGCAAGTTCACTATGGATTCAGTGAGACCAAGGAATAACAGTGGAAGGTTATTGGGGTAAAAGGGTTTATTACCTGGCTTGTTCTCCCAGCTAAATGTTGATAGGTCAAGCACTAGAATCACTTCTGCATGCAACAGTCTGCAGGACTGTAATCCCCCTTCATCTCTGCCTCTGACCAGAGCACTGGACTGAGCTCTTTACATAGTGACTCAGTCAATAATAGCTTATTGCCTATGGTTGTGGAAGCATTAGCCTAGCAGCAGGCCAGTTACATCATCAAGTAGTTAAGGTTCAGGTGAGGATCCTGGACATAGGAACTTCAACTTTCCCCACACTTTAACCCTCCAGAATTTTTGCCTTATAATCTACACGCTCTCAATCTTCCAAATGATCCCTGTAGGAGAAAGCTGGAACATTGTAACCAGATTCCACAACAGCAACAGAGGTAACAACAACATAGAGATAATAACAAAAATTAAGATACAACAAAAATTTTGATACAGGTAACAAAAATTATAATAATCCCCAAGCCTGAGGAGGTTATTTCAGCTATATTCAAAACCATTTCTACTCCGGTGAATTCATGACTCACACTTAGTAGTGGTACAGATAGCTCCATGCACCCCAGCAAGTAGCAGTTTTTTTGCTAGGATGTGTGCCAAGTCTACAAAGAAATTAATGTGATAAGATACATGTTTTAATGACACCAGCTTAGGCAAATCTTGTCCACCAGGTAGGATGCATCCAAGAGAGCAGTCCTGTGACAGGACTGTGGCAGAAAGGGGGTCCTGTAGAGGTCTAGTTACCCATCTCCCTGTGGGGGTTACTGATGGGTCTATATATAGTGCTACCGGAGGTGAATGCACTCGCCATAATGATAAAACAAAACTTCCTGGTAAGATGCTCCTACATTCTGGCTGTTTAGGATATACTACTGTGATCTTTGGGGGCCACTATGCTGTTACTCCAGGAATACACAGGAGGCCAGCTTCCAGGCCTTGTCCCCAAGATACCAGGAGGGCCAGCCATTATTGATACATTCCATGTGTCAAAATGTCCAAGGACATGTTCCCTCAATAGAGTCTCCAGAGTTTAGTACAGTTGGTGCTGGCAGCAAGATATTATTCTGGTGACCAAACCTTGGCTTCAATGATTCATCCTTGGTTTGTACTTGCAGTTGTAGAGGGGAGGTGGAAATATGCATTAGCATGGCTATGGGACTCAATGCCCCTATCTGGGGCTTCTTGTTCAAACTCTGTAGCACTGTCCATAAGCAGACTGACCATCCCTGTATACTATTGGTGTCTGACTTCAGGCAAGATTCTAGCAAACCATTGTACCTCTCTATCATGCCTGCCACAGTAGAATTGTATGGCACATGAAACTCATTTTATTCCCAACTGTTGCACCCATTCTTATAGTGCATGTCCAGAAAAGTGGGTGCCTTGATCACTCTCAATTAATTACCTGTGTTTGGCCATAGGCTGCAAAGAGATACTCCAGGCCTCTTTTGGTCGTCCTTTGGTCTGCATAACATGTATTAAAAGCATATTGGTACCCTTCTGACATTGGCAGAGGCCAGATATAGTCTATCTGCCACCTAAAGAGGGTATCAGCCCCTTAGCTATTGTCCCATGTTGCTGTGGAACTCGAGGTAAGTCCCTTTTAGAGCATATGATGCACTCCTGCTGGGATCTACTGACTTCAAAGGTCAAAGGCAAGCCCCTCCAATGGGCTACAGCCCACATTTTCTTTTGCCCCAAGTGCAATAAATGCTGGTGTAACCATTGGGCCATATCAAAAAGCAAGCTTTCCTTCTAGCTAACGTACCTCGGCCAATTCATCTGCTTCATCATTTCCTGGGGATGCCAGTGGAAAATGACCGTCATATGATATACTGTACCTGCTTTAGTCTGACCACAGGCCCATAAGTCTTGCCACAATTCTTGTGCCCAAAGGGGTCAGTGACCAACCAACCAGTTGGCATGGTACCATGTCAGTAGCCACAGGGTCAAGCCCCAATAGACAGCCCAGGTGTCAGTGAAGACAACTATAGGGGAGAGCTCCTGGGTGATCACAAGCCACACTGCCTGCAACTCTCCCCATTGACTGCTCTTCCCCTCTCCATACTCCATCCATATTGTCTCAGTTTTAGGATGGAAAGCTACGGCTTTCCCTTTTGGGGACTGTCCATAGCTGGAGCCATCTATGTACCATGCATCTTCGGATATAGGGGCTCTTCCCTCCCGATAAGGACTCTCTGCTATGAATGGTTCTAAAGTAAATTCTTCCTGCTTTTCACTAGTATATGTCAATGGAAAAGAAGGCATTAGCAAGATCTACAGCATAATGGTATGTTCTTAGTTCATGACTAAGGGTGTTCATAAGGTCTGCAATAGAGGGGATGGCAGCATGCACGGGGGTATGACATTATTCAATTCTATGTAATCCATGGTCATACACCAGGAGCCATCTGGCTTTTTTACTGGCCACACTGGGGAATTTAAAGGACTATGTGTGGGCTTTATAACACCCACTTTTTCCAGTTCCTGGAGGGTTTCTCTAATTTCTTTATGCTCTCCAGGCAGTTTGTATTGTTTGGTATTGGTCACCCACTAAGTCACAGGCAAAGCTATGGACAGGTGCTTAGCACATCCCCTCAGAACTGCCTTTACCACATGTATCCTCAGTCTGAACTCACCTGCACTGGTTTTCAACCATAGGCTCTGCACGATATCTATCCCCAAAATATATTCAGGGATGGGAGAGATATACACAGTATACTCCTTTGGGAGTAGACACACTATTCCCAAAGGTATTTGGGCTTGTTTCACTCTGATAACCTTACCTCTGCATCCATCTATAATACAGGGTCCTGGGAAACCACTTTGAATTGACAAAAATCAGTGAACATTCAGCCCCTGTGTCTACCAGAGCCAGGACATGTTGTATGTTCACTGAGGACCAATGGATAGATATTTCAACATGAGGCCTCCAGTCCCACATGGTCCCTAAGAGCAGGTACTTTGACTTTCCCCTCAATCAAACCATGTCCCCCAATCATCTTCCTGTGTGGGTTCAGGAGAGGTTGACTCACTCTCCAGTAGAAAGTCTTGCAAACACACAAGCTGTCCTAGTGGCTCTGTCTCTGGCCTCTGACTCTTTGTTCTCAGCAGCTGGAACTGCTGCTCCAGTTTCAGTTGTTGATACAGCTCCAGTAAAATTATATTTGCCTTCCCATATGATTTCCTTCTGTCTGCTCCTGCCCCTAATAAATAGACCCACATCTGGGTCCCTGTAACCTTCCTAGGGCCCTTTAAATTCTTCTTGTGACTAGCAGACCTTATTTATTTCTGTGCTCTCATTGCTTCAGCCTCTCCTAAGTCTGCTACTGTATGGGTAACCACACTTAGGGGCTGCCCTAAGTGAGGGGCAAGAATGGCCACTGGAGACCCAAAGAGGGATGTGGGAGCCATTTGAACCACAACATTTCTCATCCATGCAGTAAAAGACTCCTCATCTGGGCCATAATTCTCTGGACTATAGATGGCATTTTTCATGTCTAGCTCCCTTAACACCTGTTGGATTTCAGCATACATCCGCCATCTAGCAGAGGAGGAGGGCAAATTACCCTGATTGGGCCACACACCACAAAGTGAAGCCATTAGCCAATTGAGAATGGAGTGATTTCCTGGGGTCTGATTTGCATTTTATAATCACTACCTTAAGGCAGGATGAACTGTCAGGGAAGCCAGATTTCCCACTTCTGATCCAGACAGAACAATTCCATCCAGCCCTAAATCCCAAAGACAGGAGCCAAGTTGATATTGACTCCAAGGGCTTCTGCTGAATCTGGAAGCCCAAATCCACCAGCTCAGCTTGAGTATAAGGGTGAAGCATAGAGTCCTCCATGAACTGGGGAGGAGGCTGCACCTTTCCCAGAGGAACCCTCGGCTGATGTGTCTTTATTTTCTTTACAACCACTAGGCATGCTTTCAATAGAGGAGGGGTTGGTGCCTCCAGCAACCACCCCTTCATCCTTCTCCACTTCCTCCATCTCCAGAATTGATAACACCTCTCTCTCTCCACTCCCCTGAGTGCTTCCTCTGCTACACCCTTTACCTTTTCTACAGTGCCTCACAGCAATGCTAGCTCAATCTTCAACAGCTCTCAGACCTTCACCTCAATACCTTGAAGCTGGCGTTCTCATGCTACCTCTTCCTGTGCCTCCCTCAGGAGTACATCTTTCTCCTCCATGGCCTTTGCCTCCTTCAGAGCACCTGGCAGTGCTACTGTCTCATTCTGTAAAGAATATTTTACCTCCTCCATTGGACCTCACAGCTCACGTTCTTGCACTGACTCTTCTTGTGGTTTTTGGAGGGGTCCATCATTCTCCTTCATGGCCTTTACCTCTTCCACAGTACCTCACAACACCATTTCATTTTATAACAAATCTTTCATTTCCTCCACAGCACCTTGCAGCAGCATTCTTCTTCTGCCTCCTCTTATATCAATTCCATTTCATTCTTCAGTGAATCCACAGCAGTTCATAGCTCACGTTCTCATGATGCCATTACTTTTGTCTCTTTCAGAAACACAGTCTCATCTGTAGACTTTTTTAATACTGTGAGAAACAGCCAACTCACAGATGCCACTGCATCATGGGAACTCTGTTTCTCAAAGGACCTCCTTATTATACCAAGAACCACCTCTACTGCCTCAGGTGTCACCTCCACCTGCCTCCAGTCTTAGGGTGGGGCCCAGTCCTCTTGAAGGTAAGCCACCCCAGACCACATACTGGGGGACACTCGACTGCCTCCCCATTCATAGGGGCAGCCTGCTAAAGCTCTCCTCCCATAAGGGCATCCTGTTGTGTTCTTTGGTCAACAATGAATACTGCCAATGTTGCCAATTGTCTTGACAATGGGTTTCATCCCTGGGAAAGTTCACTATGGATTCAATGAGACCAAGGAATGACAATGGAACATTCTTGGGGCAAAGGGGTTTATTACCTGGCTTGTTCTCCTGGTTATAGGTCGAGCAATAGAATTACTCTGCATCCAACAGTCTGCAGGTCCATAATCCACCTCCCTCTTTGCCTCTGCCCAGAGACAGGGCAGAGCTCTTTATATAGTGACTCAGTCAATAATAGCTTATTGCCTACAGGTCTGGAAGCAGTAACCCAGCAGTAGGTCAGTTACATCATCAAGTAGTTTAGGCTCAGGTGAGGATCCTGGCCATAGGAACTTTAATTTTCCCCACACAAACTTCACACCTCAATCCTCTTTAAAGTGTGGGTAGACATGGAGAGAAATATGAGGTGATAACCACTGACCTACCTGTCTTGCCAATGGGTTTCAGCCCCAGGCAAGTTTGCTATGGATTCAATGTGACCAAAGAAATTGACAGCAAAATGTTCTTTGGAGTGAAAGGGTTTATTACCCGGCTTGTTCTCCCTGCAGTACGTCAAGCACTAGCGTCTCTACCTCTGCCCAGAGCACTGGGCCGAGTTCTCTATATAGCACAATAATAGCTTATTGCCTAAAGCTGTGGAAGCAGTAGCCTAGCAACAGGCCAGTTACATCATCAGGTGGTTTAAGTTCAGTGAGGCTCCTGGCCATAGGAACCCCAACTTCCCCACACTCCCTCCCTCCAGGATTCTCACCTTACAACCTACATGCTTTCAATCTTCTGCAATGGTCCCTGTGCGAGAAAGCTGGAGCACTGTAACCAGATTCCACAACAGCAGCAGAGGATAACAACAACTCCAAGATAATAAAAATTAAGATACAGGTAACAAAAATTATAATAATCCTCAAGCCACAGGAGGTTCTTAATAACAAAGACTTTAGGGGCAATAAGACACATGTTTTAATGCCACCAACATAGGCAAATCTTGTCCATGAGGTAGGATGCATGCAAGAGAGTGGTCCTGTGATAGGACTGTAGCAGGAAGGGGGTCCCTTGCAGGTCTAGTATACCATAATTTTACTCCTCTCCCCATGGGGGTTGCGGAAGGGTCTACTGGAGGTGCATGCACTGGCCATAATGATAAAACAAAACTCCCCGGTAAGATGCTCCTACCTTCTGGCCATTCAGGATATACTAAGTGTGACCTTTGGTGGCCACTCTGCTGTTATTCCAGGAATACACAGGAGGCCAGCTTCCAGGCCTTGTCCCCAAGGTGCCAGGAGAGCCAGCCATTGTTGGTCCATGGGTCGAAAGGTCCAAGGCCCTTTCCACTCAATGGAGTATCTGTGGTTCAGTGCAGTTGGTGCTGGTAGCAAGATATTATTCTGGTGGCCAAACCTCAGCTTCAGTGATTTTTCCTTTGTTTGTACTTGCAGTTGTATGGGGAGGCAGCCATATGTGTTAACATGTCTACGGGGCTCAGGGCTCCCTTTTGGGGTCTCTCATTCAAACACCATAGCACGGTCCATAAGCGGACTGACCATCCCTGCAGACTATTGGTATCTGACTTTAGTCTGGATTTTAACAAGCCACTGTGTCTCTCTATCATGCCTGCTATAGTAGAATTGTATGGCACATGAAACTTCCATTTGATTCCCAGATGTCACACCCATTCTTCCAGTGTATGTCCAGTAAAATGGGTGCCCTGATCACTCTCAATTACCTGTGGCCGGCCATAGGCAACAAAGATATGCTCCAGGCCACTTTTGGTCATCTTCTGGTCTGCACAACGGGTAGGAAAAGCAACCAGAAGTCCAGTAGCTGTTTCCACACAGGTCATTGCATACCGATATCCTTCTGACACAGGTAGAGGCCCAATATAGTCTATCTGCCACCTGACGAGGGGTATAGGCCCCTTAGCTATTGTCCCATGTTGCTGTGGAATTTGGTGTAAGTCCCTTTTGGAGTACACGACACACTCCTTCCAGGCTCTACTAACTTCTTCAAAGTTCAAAGGTAAGCTCCACCGACGGGCTATATCCCACATTGTCTTTTCCCTGCATGCAACAAACACTGATGTAACCTCTGGGCTACATTAGAAGCAGGCTTTCCTTCTAAACAATGTTTCTGGGCCAATTTACTGGCTTCATCATTTCCTGGGGATGCCAGTGGCAAGTGACCTGTCACATGGTATACTGTAACAATTTTAGTCTCACCACAGGCCCATAAGTCTTGCCACAATTCATGCCCCCAAAGGGGTCAGTGACCAACCAGCCAGTTGGCATGGTACCAGATTGGTAGCCACAGGGTCAAGCCCTAATAGACAGCCCAGCTGTCAGTGCAGATAACTATAGGGGAGGCTCCTGGCTGATCACAAGCCACATAACCCACAACTCTGCCCATTGGCTGCTCTTCCCCTCACCATCTTCCATCCATATTGTCTCAGTCTCAGGATAGAAAACTATGGCCTTCCATTTCTGTGGCTGATGGCACCTTTCTCTCCCCATGCCCAAGTGCCTCTTCTGCTACAACCTTTACCTTTTCTACTGTGCCTTGCAGCAATGCTAGCTCAGTCTTCAGAAGTTCTCTTACCTTCAACTCAATGCTTCACAGCTGATGTTCTTGTACCACCTCCACCTGTGATTCCCTCAGGAGTTCATCTTTTTCCTTGATGGCCTTTTCCTCCTACAGAGCACCTGGTAGCGCTGCCATCTCATTCTGTAATGAATTTTTTACCTCTTCAATGGCACCTTGCTGCCAGCATTCTCATGCTGCCTCCTCTCACATCAATACCATTTCCCTCCTCAGGGAATCCACAGAAGTTTGAAGCTCGCATTCTCATGCCCCCATTTCTTGGGTCTCTTCTGTAGACCTTTTTAATACTGTGAGAAGCAGCCAACCCACAGTCCCTGCTGCCTCATGGGCACTCTGTCTCTCAAAAGACCTACTTACTATACCAAGGGCTATCCCTACTGCCTCAGGTATCACCTCCACTTGCCTCCAGGCCTGGGATGGGGCACAGGCTCTAGGGAGCAAGCCACCTCAGACCACATACCCATTGGGGGACAATCCACTGTCTCCCCACTCACAGGGGAAGCCCGCTGAAGCACCCCTCCCATAAGAGCAGCCTGTCTTTTTCCTCGGTCAACAATGAACCCTGCTGACTTTTGCCAATTGTCTTGCTAATGGGTTACAGCCCCAGGCAAGTTCACTATGGATTCAATGTGACCAAAGAAATTGACAGCAAAACATTCTTTTGGGTGAAAGGGTTTATTACCCAGCTTGTTCTTCCAGCAGTAGGTTGAGCACTAACATCTCTGCCTCCGCCCAGAGCCCTGGGCCGAGCTCTCTATATAGTGCAATAATAGCTTATTGCCTGAAGGTGTGGAAGCGGTAGCCTAGCAACAGGCCAGTTACATCATCAGGTGGTTTAAGTTCAGTGAGGCTCCTGGCCATAGGAACCCCAACTTCCCCACACACCTTTGTATCTGACTCTTCCATAGATATTCTCACCAGACTAACCAGGTCCCCCAGTACCTACAGGTTTTCCAAACTGTGACCAAGATAGAATATTTGTCTCCGGATCATAATTTCCTATATGCCTAGTTGCACCCCTGTAGCCTGCTACCTTTTCCTCCCCTAGTTGTCCCTAGATACCAGGAACAGACATGAAGCCAAATATAGGGATACACTGCAGTATCTAAATAAAAAGAAATCCTACCCTCTCCATGTAGCATTTCTAAAAAAGACAGGAAAAAATATTTTTCCCAAATGGGTAATGTTTTATTTGGTAGGGCTCCTGGACAATTGAATAATACCAAAAGGCAAATGATGATCTTATTCCATACAGACTAAAAGAGTAGAAGACAACACTCAAGGACTTCACATTACAAATATGAAAAATAAATAAAATGTTTTTAGTTGATAAAGAGAAATTAAGAATAGGAAACAAAGGCTTTCACTGCTGGGTCTTCAATCTGAATACGCCTATTGCAATAAATTAAAATTTATTTCATAAATTGTACATTTTTATTTGCAGAACCTTTTCTTTCCCAGGATCTCAAAGCACTTTGCAAATAGTAATTACCCATCAGTATCTACTTGTGGTAGAACTATTATCATTGCCTCCTAGAATAATGAAATAAGAACAGGGAAAGGTTAAGAAACTTGCCCAAAGCCACATGGGGCAAACTCTGAACAAGAACCATTTGTTGTTTCTATGTTTGTAATAACGAGCAAATTAAAAGTGCAATAATTTTCTTTGTAATTCAGAAAAAAATCTGTTAACAGTAGTCCTCAACCATAAGAAAGAAGTCTTTTTAAGTTCCCTTAATGTGGATATTTTTTTCAGATAGTACCTAATTATGGTAAATTGCTTCATTCTCTAATTGTTACTGCAAGGCAACTAAACACTGTTATGTTAACTACTCAAGAGTGGGTTGTTAACGGCCTTAATCATCAGATAATCTGGTAATATAATCAGTATAACTGGGAGATACCTTATAGAAACAACAGGCAAATCAAGTATGAAACATAGACTTGTAAAGGAATATTCAACACTATTGTTTTATGTTTAGTATGAGAAGCAAAATTCTCATTTAACAAAGAAGCAGAAGGATATGTTAATGCTATTTTATAATAATCACCAGAACTCCACATGCCTTGCTGTTCAATGTTAGACACATCGTACCAACTTTGAATGTCCTCTTCACTGGATATGAAACACCAACATTTTCCCAGCAAATATTTTACTGGAAGAAATCTTGTTTGTCTGCATCTGTTTCCAACCTAAGTACCTTAAAAAGAGGGACTTTTTTTTCTCACCTCACCAGCTCATGAGTTAACAGGATGAGAGCAAAAGTGAGATTTAGTTGTTCTTGTCATTCCTGGTGCTACTGTGGAAAATGAAATAATTAATTCACAGTAATAGAGATAAGAGAGTGTAAGATGTTGGAATCTGGGAAAATAGTAACTAGAACAAAGACCATCAAGCTTTTTTTTCTGAAAAATAATAGCATACAAATACAAGGCTCTCAACCATTCATGCTGAGAATTAATTCTATGACTAACTGAATTAAAGACAAACATCTACTTGATATATTAAAAACAAAGAACCTGCATGTGTGCAGACACACACACACACACACACACATATTCACACAAAAAAAGGAGGTATTATCCTTATCAAAGAAAATAGATGCTTTCTTGTATTACCTCTAGTATCTTCCAATTAAGTAAGAGCCAGGCAATCTTTTGTAATATTTTTTAAAATAGAAAGTCTAGTTTTTTTGCAATATGAGCTTATGCTAGGTAAATCATATTACATTTAGTTTATGCTTAATGTTTAACTTCTTTTTCTTTTTTTAGCTTAGAAAAACACAAAACGTAATAAAAAATTCTTTCTCTCTGATCTTGTGGATAAAGTGAAGGTTCCTATGGCCAGGATTCTCACCTGGCCCTCGTCAGCTAGCTCACTACACACATGTGGGCAATATGTTGTTATTGACCCTATATAAAAAGCTCCGCCCAGTGCTCTGGGTGACACAGTGGCATGGCACAAGGCTGCAGGAGAGCAGAAAGGAGACTGGAGTGGTGGCAGCACCAAGGACAAAGACTATATGGCTGTGGGGGTAGAGAGGCCCAGAGACAGAGACCAGCTTGCTGCATGCAGATTCGCTCTGAGTGGGCGGGATTCTGAATGGATGGGATTCTGGTGATTGACCTGCCACCAAGGGAATAATGTTGGGTATAAATCCTTTCACACCAAGAATGTTCTACTGCCATTTCTTTGGTCACATTGAATCCATAGTGGACTTGCCTGGGGCTGAAACCCATTGGCAAGATAGATCTGTATTTAAAATAATATAACATTTCAATTGGTGCATTCTGTACTATTTAATAACATGAATATGTTTGTTCTGGAATAATAGCTCAAAATTCATCATATCAAAATATTATGAATATATTAGGGTTGCTGTCAATCTTCTTCTATTTTATTGTCAAGAAAACTAAGTCCCACAGAACTTGACTTACTTGGTGTGGGGAAAATTGAAATTCCTATGGCCAGGATCCTCACCTTAACCTAAACTACTTGGTGATTGTCTTGCCAATGGGTTTCAGCCCCAGACAAGTTTACTATGGATTCAATGAGTCCAAAGAAATGACAATGGAACGTTCTTGGATTGAAAGGGATTATACCCAACTTTATTCCCACCATGGCAGGTCAATCATTAGAATGCCATCCACTCAGAGCGAGTCTGCATGCAGCAAGCCAGTCTCTGCCTCTGGGCCTCCCTGCCCCCACAGCCATCTCAGTCTCTGTCCTTGGCATTGCCACCACTCCAGTCTCACCTCTGCTCTCGTGCAGCCTTGCAGCTGTGCCACCGTGAAGCCCAGAGCACTGTGTGGGGCTCTTTATGGAGTCAATAACAACGTATTTCCCACACATGTGTAGTGAGCTAGTCAACCAGGGTCAGGTGACAATCATGGCAACAGGAACCTTCACTTTATCCATACTGATATAATTGGCCTACTATAGGCAAAATTGCAATATTTCCAGAATCTCTCTCCTGGACTTAGTGCATCTCCATATCAGTAGATGTTTCCAAGGGGAGTAGAGAAGTAGTCCATCTCCATATCAATACGTGATTACGAAGTGGAGCGAGGGCATGCCTGGACTGGAGAGGTTCAGTGGGGTCCTTTTGCAGCTAGGTTCTGAGAGACATGGGCGAGCAGAAGTAGACTGCTTGTAAGCAATAAATGGGTTTCTTCCACTTTATTTTTCCCTTTGACTGATTTCACTTCAAAGGTTATTTGCCCTGGGTTGGGAACATATTTTCCCAGAGTTACACCTACTGCTAGGTTATTGCTTCCACATCTGTAGGCAATAAGTTATTACAGACTGAATCACTATATAAAGAGCTCTGCCCAGTGCTCTTGGCAGAGGGAGAGATGAAGGATTACAGACCTTCAGACTGTTGGGTGCAGATGTAATTCTAGTGCCTCAGCTACTGCCAGGAGAAGAAAGCTGGGTAATAAATCCTTTGACTCCAAGAACAGTCCATTGTCACTCTTGGGTCTCACTGAATCCACAGTGAACTTGCCCAGGGTTGAAACCCACTGGCAAGATACTTGGTAAATTTTTCTCTGTCACTCTTCTACCCTACTAGTAGATGATTGTGCTGCACTTTGACTTTTTACTTAGTAATATGTCTTGAAAAGGTTTTCTTTCTTTTTTTTATTAAGGTATTATTGATACACACTCTTATGAAGGTTTCACATGAAAAAACAATGAGGATACTACATTTACCCATATTGACAAGTCCCCACCCATATCCCAATGCAGTCGCTGTCCATCAGTGTAGTAAGATGCCACAGATTCACTGTTTGCCTTCTCTGTGCTACACTGTTTTCCCCATGATCCCCCACACCATGTGTACCAAACATAATATCCCACAATCCCCTTCTTCCACGCTCCCAACCCACCCTCCCACACCCCTCCCCTTTGGTAACCACTAGTTCCTTCTTGGAGTCTCTGAGTCTGCTACTATTTTGTTCCTTCAGTTTTGCTTCGTTGTTACACTCAACAAATGAGGGAAATTATTTGGCACTTGTCTGTCTCCACCTGGCTTATTTCACTGAGCATAATATCCTCCAGCTCCATCCATGTTGTTGAAAATAGGAGGATTTCTTTCCTTCTTATGGCTGAATAGTATTCCATTGTGTATATGTACCACCTCTTCTTTATCCATTCATCTACTGATGGACACAAAGGTTGCTTCCATATCTTGGCTATTGTAAAAAGTGCTGCAATAAAGATAGGGGTGCATATGTCTTTTTGAATCTGAGAACTTGTATTCTTTGGTAAAATTCCAAGCAGTGGGATTCCCGGGTCAAATAGTATTGGTATTTTTAGTTGAGGAACCTCCATATTGCTTTCCACAATGGTTGAACTAGCTTACATTCCCACCAGCAGGTTCCCCTTTCTCCACATCCTCGCCAGAATTTGTTGTTCTTAGTCTTTTGGATGCTGGCATCCTTACTGGTGTGAGGTGATATCTCATTGTGGTTTTAATTTGCATTTCCCTGATGATTAGTGATGTGGAGCATCTTTTCATATGTCTGTTGACCATTTGAATTTTTTCGTTGGAGAACTGTCTCTTCATATCCTCTGTCCATTTTTTAATTGGGTTATTTGCTTTTTGGGTGTTGAGGCATGTAAGTTCTTTATATATTTTGGATGTTAACCCCTTGTCAGATATGTCACTTAAAAATGTATTCTCCCATACTGTAGGATGCCTTTTTGTTCTGTTGATGGTGTCCTTTGCTGTACAAAAGCTTTTTAATTTGATGTAGTCCCATGAGTTCATTTTTGCTTTTGTTTCCCCTGCTCGAGGAGACGCATTCACGGAGAAGTCACTCATGCTTATATTCAGGAGATTTTTGCCTATGTGGTCTGCTAAGAGTTATATGGCTTCATGACTTACATTCAGGTCCTTGATCCACTTTGAGTTTACTTTTGTGTGTGGGGTTAAAAAATAATCCAGTTTCATTCTCTTGCATGTAGCTGCCCAATTTGCCAACACCAGCTGTTGAAGGGGCTGTCATTTCCCCATTGTATGTCCATGGCTCCTTTATCATATATTAATTGACCACATATGGTTGGATTTATATCAGGGCTCTCTAGTCTGTTCCATTGGTCTATGGGTCTGTTCTTGTGCCAGTACCAAATTGTCTTGAGTACTGTGGCTTCGTAGTAAAATTTGAAGTTGGGGAGCATAATCACCCCAGCTTTATTCTTCCTTCTCAGGATTGCTTTGGCTATTTGGGATCTTTTGTGGTTCCATATAAATTTTAGAATGATATTCTCTAGTTCTTTGAAAAATGCTGTTGGTATTTTGATAGCAATTGCATTGAATCTGTAGATTGATTTAGGCAGGATGGCGATTTTGACACTATTAATTCTTCCTATCCATGAACACGGGATGTTTCCATTTATTGGTATCTTCTTTAATTTCTCTCATGAGTGTCTTGTAGTTTTCAGAGTATAGGTCTTTCTCTTCCTTAGGTTTACTCCTAGGTATTTTATTCTTTTTGATGCAACTGTGAATGGAATTGTTTTCGTGGATTTCTCTCTCTGCTAGTTCATTGTTAGTGTATAGAATCCCACAGATTTCTGCGTATTATTTTTGTATCGTGCAACTTTGCTGAATTCAGATATTAGATCTAATAGTTTTGGAGTGGATTTTTTGGGTTTTTTATGTACAATATCATGTCATATGTGAACAGGGACAGTTTAACTTTTTCCTTGCCAATCTAGATGCCTTTTATTTCTTTGTGTTGTCTGACTGCCATGGATAGGACCTCCAGTACTATGTTGAATAGAAGTAGGGAGAGTGGGCATCCTTGTCTTGTTCCCGACCATAAAGGGAAAGCTTTCAGCTTCTCGCTCTTAAGTATAATGTTGGCTGTGGGTTTGTCATATATGGCCTTTATTATGTTGAGGTACTTGCCCTCTATACCCATTTTGTTGAGAGTTTTTATCATGAATGGGTGTTGAATTTTGTCAAATGCTTTTTCAGCATCTATGGAGATGATCATGTGGCTTTTGTCCTTCTTTTTGTTGATGTGGTGGATGATGTTGATGGATTTTCGAATGTTGAACCATCCCTGCATCCCTGGAATAAATCCTACTTGATCATGATGGATGATCCTTTTGATGTATTTTTGAATTCGGTTTTCTAATATTTTGTTGAATATTTTTGCATCTATGTTCATCAGGGATATTGGTCTGTAATTTTCTTTTTTTGTGGTGTCTTTGCCAGGTTTTGGTATTAGAGTTATGCTGGCCTCATAGAATGAGTTTGGAAGTATTCCCTCTTCTTCTACTCCTTGGAAAACTTTAAGGAGGGTGGGTATTAGGTCTTCACTAAATGTTTGATAAAATTCAGTGATGAGGCCATCTGGTCCAGGAGTTTTGTTCTTAGGTAGGTTTTTGATTACCAGTTCTATTTTGTTGCTGGTAATTGGTCTGTTCAGATTATCTGTTTCTTCCTGGGTCAGCTTTGGAAGGTTGTATTTTTCTAGAAAGTTGTCCATTTCTTCTAGGTTATCCAGTTTGTTAGCATATAATTTTTCATAGTATTCTCTAATAGTTCTTTGTATTTCTGTGCTATCCATAGTGATTTTTCCTATCTCATTTCTAATTTTGTTTATGTGAGTAGACTCTCTTTTTTTCTTGATAAGTCTGGCTAGGGGTTTATCTATTTTGTTTATTTTCTCAAAGAACCAGCTCTTGCTTTCGTTGATCCTTTCTATTGTTTTATTCTTCTCAATTTTATTTATTTCTGCTCTAAACTTTATTATGTCCCTACTTATACTGACTTTGGGTCTCATTTTTTCTTCTTTTTCTTGTTTTGTTAATTGTGAGTTTAGACTGCTCATATGGGATTGTTCTTCATTCCTGATGTAGGCCTGTATTGCAATATACTTTCTTCTTAGCATGGCCTTTGCTGCCTCCCACAGATTTTGTGGTGTTGAATTATTGTTGTCATTTGTCCCCATATATTGCTTGATCTCTGTTTTGATTTGATCATTGATCCATTGGTTATTTAGGAGCATGTTGTGAAGCCTCCATGTGTTTGTGGGATTTTTCATTTTCTTTGCATAATTCATTTCTAGTTTCATACCTTTGCAGTCTGAGAAACTGGTTGGTACAATTTCAATATTTTTAAATTTACTGAGGCCCTTTTGTGGCCTAGGATATGATCTATTCTTGAAAATGTTCCATGTGTACTTGAGAAGAATGTGTATTCTGCTGCTTTTGGGTGTAGAGTTCTGTAGATGTCTGTTAGGTCCATCTGTTCTAATGTGTTGTTCAGTGCCTCTGTCTCCTTACTTATTTCCTGTCTGATTGATCTGTCCTTCAGAGTGAGTGGTGTGTTGAAGTCTCCTACAAGGAGTGCATTGCACTGTATTCCCCCTTTAATTCTGTTAGTGTTTGTTTCACATACGTAGGAGCTCCTGTGTTGGGTGCATATATATTTATAAGGGTTATATCTTCTTGTTGGATTGACCCTTTTATCATTATGTAATGTCATTTTTTGTCTATTATGACTTTCTTTGTTTTGAAGTCTATTTTTTCTGATATAAGTACTGCAACTCCTGCTTTTTTCTCCCTATTAGTTGCATGAAATGTCTTTTTCCATCCCTTCACTTTGAGTCTGTGTATGTCTTTGGATTTAAAGTGAGTCACTTGTAGACAGCATATAGATGGGTCTTGTTTCTTTATCCATTCAGTGACTGTATGTCTTTTCATTGGTGCATTCAGTCCATTTACATTTAGGGTGATTATCGATAGGTATGTACTTATTGGCATTGCAGGCTTTAAATTCGTGGTTACCAAAGGTTCAAGGTTAACTTCCTTACTATCTGAGAGTCTAACTTAACTCACTTAATATGCTATTACAAACACAATCTAAAGGTTTCCTTTTTTTTCCTCCTCCTTTTTCTTCCTCCTCCATTCTTTTTATATTAGGTATGATACTCTGTACTGTTTGTGTATCCCTTAACGACTTTGGGGATAGTTAATTTAAATTGGCACTTGCTTAGTAATTAGCTGCTCTATTTTCTTTACTGCAGTTTTATTACCTCTGGTGACAGATATTAAACCATAGGAACACTTCCATCTATAGCAGTCCCTCCAAAATACACTGTAGAGATGGTTTGTGGGAGGTAAATTCTCTCAGCTTTTGCTTATCTGGCAATTGTTTAATCCCTCCTTCAAATTTAAATGATAATCTTGCTGGATAAAGTAATCTTGGTTCAAGGCCCTTCAGCTTCATTGCATTAAATACATCATGCCACTCCCTTCTGGCCTGTAATGTTTCTGTTGAGAAGTCTGATGATAGCGTGATGGGCTTTCCTTTGTATGTGATCTTATTTCTCTTTCTAGCTGCTTTTAATAGTCTGTCCTTATCCTTGATCTTTGCCATTTTAATTACTATATGTCTTGGTGTTGTCTTCCTTGGGTCCCTTGTGTGCGGAGTTCTGTGCACCTCCATGGCCTGAGAGACTATCTCCTTCACCAGATTGGGGAATTTTCCACAATCACCTCCTCAAATACACTTTCTATCCCTTTTTCTCTTTCTTCTTCTTCTGGTACCCCTATAATGCGAATATTGTTCTGTTTGGATTGGTCACACAGTTCTCTCAATATTCTTTCATTCTTGGAGATATATTTTTCTCTCTGTGCCTCAGCTTATTTATATTCCTCTTCTCTATTTTCTATTTCATTTATTGTCTCCTCCACCGTATCCAATCTGCTTTTAATACCATCCATTGTGCTCTTCAACGATTGGATCTCTGACCGTAATTCATTCCTGAGTTCTTGAATATCTTTCCGTACCTCCATGAGCATGTTAATGATTTTTATTTTGAACTCCCTTTTAGGGAGAGTTGGGAGGTCAATATCATTTAAATCTTTCTCAGGAGTTGTGTTAATAATTTTACTCTGGACCAGGTTCCTTTGGTGTTTTATATTTGTGTATGGCGCACTCTAGTGCCCAGAAGCTCTACACTCTGGATCTTCTCAGCCCCTGAAGCAATGTCAGGGGTTGCAGGGGAGTGGTATTGGTGCCTGGGGGAGGAAAGAGCTGTTTCCTGCTTCCTGGATGCTATGCCTGTCTCCACTGCCTAAACCATTGGGCCTAGCACAGAGGTCCAATCCCCCATGCTTTGTGTTTTCAGCTGCTGTGGACAGATCCTCCCTCTGGCTGGCCCAATGCCAGGGTAGGGTTTCCTGGTTTGTGAGCCAGGTGCGGCTGGCCAGGAGAAAGGTGCAGTAGGCTGCTTATCACAGAAGGGGTTCTTGGAGCTGGGTAGGCAGCCAGGGAGCTGGAGCACCTGAAGATCGTTAAAGCTCCCAACCTTCTGGGCAGAGTGAACCCAGACAATTTTGTCTACCTGTCCTTTCTCCTGAGCAGTAAGCTCTGTGCAATCCTTGCCCCTTTAGCAGTTCTGTTGCTAAGGGCTTCTGTGTTAGGACGTCTCTCAGACTGCCCACCTTTCTTTTGGCATGAGCAGCTGGATATGGATCCCTGCTTTACACAGGCAGCTGGAATCTTAGTCTCTCCAGGAATTCTGCCTGTCTTAGCTTTCCAATACCCTAATCACAAGAGTATCATGCAAGTACCATGAAATGTAGGTTTGTGCTCCCAGAGAAGATCTCCAGAGATAGGTATTCAGCAGTCCCAGACCTCCACTCCCTCCCTGGTCTGTTTCTCCTCCTCCCGCCAGTGACCTGGGATGGGGGAAGGGCTTGGATCCCGCTGGACCACAGCTTTAGTAGTTACCCTGTTCCATGAGGTCTGCTCTTGTCTCCAGGTGTATGCAGTTTGGTTCATTCCTCTTTCCTGTTGCTCTTTCAAGAGTAGTTTATTAGTTATATTTTCATATTATATGCAGTTTTAGAAGGAAGCCTCTGTCTCTCCTCTCACACCACCATCTTTAATCCTAATCTGTCTTGGAAAGGTTTTCATGTCAGTGCCTAAAGATCTTCTTCACCAATTAAAAAAAAATGTTATAGGAAGAGTGTCAGCAAGATGGCAGAATAGGATATTCTAACATTTATCCTCCAACAGTAAAAACAATTTAACAGCCATGTGTAGATGAAAATACCTTCATGAAGACTCTAGAATCCAGGAGAGAAGTTATAGCACCCCAGTGGAGCACAGAAATGAGAAAAGACATAGTGAAAGAATGAGGGAGATTCTCAAGATGGCGGCATGAGTAGAGTGGCAGAAATCTCATCCCAAAACCTTATAACTTTGAAAATACAGTCAATACAACTATTCCTAAAAGAGTGACCAGAAGATACAGTATGCCAGCCATTCTACATCTACATCTGTGAGAACTCGTCATCTCACAAAAAGGGTAAGATACAAAGCCGTGACCCGGTGGGACCCGAGCACAACCCTCACTGGCAGGAGGAAAAGAATCAGATTGGGGAGGGAGTGGAAGCACAGGACTGCTAAATAACCAGAAATTCAGGTGCCCTAACCCCCTGGGTGGCAATGCAGCACCGAAGCCCCTCACAGTGATAAGCAGCCTGCCGTTCATACCCCCCCCCCACTGGCACTGCAAGTGAACTGGCTGATCGGCCATTGCTGCAGAACAACTGGGGAGCAGCCCCACCCACAGCAACCACACAGAGTCTTCTCCCAGTGTGCAACTAACCGTGCCAGAACCAGAGGCTTCCCCCTACCCACAGTTGACCGATACAGACAGCAGAGACTGGTACAGAGTCCAGAAGGCATAAGGGGGCTTTTTTCTGACAGTGAACACACGCTGCTCACCTGCTATCCCTGCCGGTGCCCTGGGCCATCCCGAGGGCTGCTCTGCCAACAGATCAGGGGATTGACCCAGAGGCTGCCCCTGTGCACAGCTGACCAGCACAAGCAGAGGAAGCCAGCGTGGAGCCCGGAAGGCACATTGGCACTCTATTCTCATGGCAAGCATACACTGATCACCTTCTACCACTGCCAGTGCCCTAGGCCACCCCAAGGGCCGCCCCTCACACAGCAGCTCAGGGGATCAACCCAGAGGCTGCCCCCTGCACGCAGCCAACTGGCAAAGGCAGAGGAGGCTGGCGTGGAGTCCAGAAAACACATAGGAGCTCTGTTATCATGGCAAACATGTGCTGATCACCTACAACCACTGCCAGTGCATTATGCCAACCTGAGGGCCACCCCATCCAGGGCAGGTCAGGATATCAACCCAGAGGCTACTCCCTGTGTGCTGTCTGGTACAGGGAGTGGAGACAGGCAAGGTGACCAGCAAGCAGGAAAGGACTTTGTTCTCCCAGCTGACAAATGCACCACTTGCCAGCAACCACTTACATCACCACAAAAAGGCATAAGAACCTTGTTTAGTCCAAAATCCCTCAAATCCCAGAGACAGAGCCTGGTGAGACCTAAATTACCAATCTTCCTGAAAAGGAATTTAAAATAAAAGTCATAAGCATGATGATGGAGCTACAGAGAAATATGTAGGAGCTAAGGGATGAAGTCCAGAGGGAGATAACAGAAATGAAACAAACAGTGGAAGGATTTAAGAGCAGATTGGATGAGGTTGAAGAGACTGTTAATGGAATAGAAATCAAAGAACAGGAATACAGAGAAGCTGAGGCAGAGAGATATAAAAGGATCTCTAGGAGTGAAAGAATATTAAGACAACTGTGTGACCAATCCAAATGGAACAATATACACATTACAGGGGTACCAGAAGAAGAAGAGAGAGAAGAAGGGATAGAAAGTGTCTTTGAAGAAATAATTGCTGAAAACTTCCCTAAGCTGGGGAAGGAAATACTCTCTCAGACCATGGAAGCCCACAGATCTCCCAACAAGGGACTCAAGGACAACACCAAGACATATGATAATTAAACTGGCAAAGATCAAAGACAGGACAGAGTATTAAAGGCAGCTAGAGAGAGAAAAAAGATCACCTACAGAGGAAAACCCATTAGGCTATCATCAGAATTCTCAGCAGAATCCTTACAGGCCAGAAGAGAATGGCATGATATATTCAGTGCAATAAAACAGAAGGGCCTCGAACCAAGAATACTATATCCACCAAGATTATCATTTAAATTTGAAGGAGGGATTAAAGAATTCCCAGAGAAGTAAACGTTGAGGGGAATTTAACTACCACAAACCATCTCAACAGTGTATTTTGGAGAGACTGCTCTAGATGGAAGTTCTCCTAAGACTAAAAAGATATCACCAGAGCAAATAAAAGCACAGCAAAGAAAGTAAACCAACCAAATACTAACTAAATGAATGCAAAATAAAATCAGCTATTCACAAAATCAGTCAAGGGAAACACAAAAGAGTACAGAATAAAACATCTAACATATAAAGAGTGGAGGAAGAAAAAAAAGAAGGGAGAGAAATAAAGAATCATCAGAGACTGTGTTTATAACAGTGTAATAAGTGAGTTAAGTTAGACGGTTAGATAGTAAAGAAGCTGCCTTTGAACCATTGGTAACCATGAATACAAAGCCTGCAATGGCAATAAGTACACATCTATTGATAATCACCTTAAATGTAAATGGACTGAATGCACCAATCAAAAGACACAGAGTAATAGAATGAATAAAAAAGCAAGACCCATCTATATGCTGCCTACAAGAGACTCACCTCATACCCAAAGACCTACACAGACTAAAACTGAAGGGATGGAAAAAGACATTTCATGCAAACAATAGGGAGAAAAAAGCAGGTATTTCAGTACTTGTATCAGACAAAATAGACATAAAAACAAAGAAAGTAACAAGAGACAAAGAACGACATTACATAATGATAAAGGGGTCAGTCCAAGAGGATATAACCATTATAAATATCTATGCACACAACACAGGAGCACCGACATATGTGAAACAAATACTAACAGTATTAAAGGAGGAAACAGAATGTAATGCATTCATTTTAGGAGACTTCAATACACCACTCACTCCAAAGGACAGATCAACCAGACAGAAAATAAGTAAGGACACAGAGGCACTGAACAACACACTACAATAGATGGATCTAACAGACATCTACAGAACTCTACACCCAAAAGCAACAGGATACACATTCTTCTCAAGTGCACATGGAACATTTTCCAGAATAGACCACATACTAGGCCACAAAAAGAGCTTCAGTAAATTCAAAAAGATTGAAATTCTACCTACCAAATTCTCAGATCACAAAGGTATAAAACTAGAAATAAATTGTACAAAGAAAACAAAAGGCTCACAAACACAAGAAGGCTTAACAACATGCTCCTAAATAATCAGTGGATCAATGACCAAATTAAAAGAGAGATCAAGCAATATATGGAGACAAATGAGAACAACAGCACAATGCCCCAACTTCTGTGGGATGCAGCGAAGGCAGTTCTAAGAGGAAAGTATATAGCAATCCAGGCCTATTTAAAGAAGGAAGAACATTCCCAAATGAACAGTCTAAATTCACATTCATTGAAACTGGGAAAAGAAAAACAAAAGAGGCCCAAAGTCAGCAGAAGGAGGGACATACTAAACATCCGAGGGGAAATAAATACAATTGAGAAGAATAAAAGAATTGAAAAAAATTAATGAAACAAAGAGCTGATTCTTTGAGGAAATAAACAAAATATATAAACACCTAGCCAGACTTATTAAGAGAAAAAGAGAATCTACACACATAAACAGAATCAGAAATGAGAATGGAAAATCACTACGGACACCACAGAAATACCAGGAATTATTAGAGAATGTTTTGAAAATCTATATGCTAACAAACTGGATAACCTAGAAGAAATGGACAACTTTCTAGAAAAATAAAACCATCCAAGACTGACCAAGGAAGAAACAGATAATCTAAACAGACCAATTACCAGCAACGAAATTGCATCAGTAATCAATAAAATACCCAAGAACAAAGTCCCAGGAACAGATGGGTTCACTCCTGAATTTTATAAGACATTTAGAGAAGACATAATACCCATTCTCCTTAAAGTCTTCCAATAAACAGAAGAGTAGGCAATAATCCCAAACCCATTCTATGAAGCCAGTATCAATCTAGTATCAAAACCATGCAAAGACACCACAAAAAAAGAAAACTGCAGACCAATATCCCTGATGAATATAGATGCAAAAACCATCAACAAAATATTAGCAAACTGAATTCATAAATACATCAAGAGGATCATTCACCATGATCAAGTGTGATTCATCTCAGGGATGCATGGATAATACAACATTTGAAAATCCATCAACATCATCCACCACATTAACAAAAAGAAAGACAAAAAACACATGATCATCTCCATAGATGCTGAAAAAGCATTCAAGAAAATTCAACATGCATTCATGATAAAAACTCTGAAAAAAATGGGTATAGAGGGCAAGTACCTCAACATCATAAAGGCCGTATATGACAAACCCACAGCCAACATTATACTTAACAACCAGAAGCTGAAAGCTTTTCCCCTAAGATCGGCAACAAGACAAGGATGCCCAATCTTCCCTCTCATATTCAACATAGTGCTGGAGTTCCTAGCCACGACAATCAAACAACACAAAGAAATAAAAGGCATCCAGTTTGGTAAGAACAAATTTAAACTGTCACTGTTTGAAGATGACATGATATTGTACCCAACAAACCCTCAATAATCCACTCCAAACATACCAGAACTAATATCTGAATTCAGCAAATTTGCAGGATACAAAATTAATACACAGAAATCTCTTGCATTCCTATACACTAATGATGAACTAGCAGGAAGAGAAATCAGGAAAACAATTCGATTCACAATTGCATGAAAAAGAATAAAATACCAAGGAATAAGCCTAACCAAGGAAGTGAAAGACCTATACCCTGAAAACTACAAGACACTCTTAAGAGAAATTAAAGAGGACACTAAAAAATGGAAATTCATCCCATGATCTTGGCTAGGAAGAATTAATATTGTCAAAATGGCCATCCTGCCTAAAGCACTCTACAGATTCAGTTCAATTCTTATCAGAATACCAACAGCATTCTTCAATGAACTGGAACAAATAGTTCTAAAATTCATATGGAACCACAAAAGACCCCAAATAGTCAAAGCAATCCTGAGAAAGAAGAATAAAGCAGGGGGGATCTCACTTCACAACTTCAAGCTCTACTACAAAGCCACAGTAATCAAGACAATTTGGTACTGGCACAAGGAACAGACCCACAGACCAGTGGAACAGAATAGAGAGTCCAGATATTAACACAACCATATATGGTCAATTAATATACAATAAAAGAGCCATGGATATACAATGGGGAAATGACAGCCTCTTCAACAGCTGGTGTTGGCAAAACAGGACAGCTACATGTAAGAGAATGAAACTGGATTACTGTCTAATTCCATACACAAAAGTAAACTTGAAATGGATCAAAGACCTGAATGTAAGTCATGAAACCATAAAACTCTTAGAAAAAAACATAGGCAAAAATCTCTTGGACATAAACATGAGCAACTTCTTCATGAACATATCTCCACAGGCAAGGGAAACAAAAGCAAAAATGAACAAGTAGGACTATACCAAACATAAAAGCTGAACAGTAAAGGACACCATCAGTAGAACAAAAAGGCATCCTACAGTATGGGAGAATATATTCATAAATGATATATCCGATAAGGTGCTGACAACCAAAATATATAAATAATTCACACACCTCAATAAGCCAATTAAAAATGGGCAGAGGAGCTGAACAGACACTTCTCTAAAGAAGAAATTCAGATGGCCAACATGCACATGAAAAGATGCTCCACATCGCTAATCATCAGAGAAATGCAAATTCAAACCACAATGAGATATCATCTCATACCAGTTAGGATGGCCACCATCCAAAAGACAAACAACAACAAATGTTGGTGAGGATTTGGAGAATGGGAAACCCTCTTACACTGCTGGTGGGAATCTAAATTAGTTAAACCATTGTCAAAAGCAGTATGGAGGTTCCTCAAAAAACTCAAAATTGAAATGCCATTTGACTCAGGAATTCCACTCCTAGGAATTTAGTCTAGGAATGCAGGAGCTCAGTTTGAAAAAGACATATGCACCCCTATGTTTATCGCAGCACTATTTACAATAGCCCAGAAACGGAAGCAACCTAAGTGCCCATCAGTAGATGAATGGAAAAAGTAGAGGTGGTACATATACACAATGGAATATTATTCAGCCATAAGAAGAAAACAAATCCTACCATTTGCAACAACATGGATGGAGCTAGTGGGTATTATGCTCAGTGAAATAAACCAGGTGGAGAAAGACAAGTACCAAATGATTTCACTCATCTGTGGAGTATAAGAACAAAGAAAACTAAAGGAACAAAACAGCATCAGACTCACAGAACCCAGGAATGGACTAAGAGTTACCAAAGGGAAAGGGACTGGGGAAGATGGGTGGGATTGGATGGATAAGGGGAAAAAAGCGGCATTATGATTAGCACACATAATGTAGGGGTGGGGAACAGGGAAGGGAAAGGCAGTATAACACAGAGAAGACAAGTAGCGATTCTATAGCATCTTACTGTGCTGATGGACAGTGACTATAATGGGGTATGTGGTGGGGACTTGATAATAGGGGGAGTCTAGTAACCATAATGTTTCTCATGTAATTGTACATTAATGATACCAAAATAAAGAAAAAGAAAGAAAAGAGTAAGAACAATTTCACTTGACCCAAGTCATCCCTCACTTCAAGTTGGCACAGCACAGCACAAAGAGAGATCCCCTCATCCCACAAGTTTTCCTACAGTGGAAAGAGAGAGCAAAGTGAGCATCTGAATTCCTCAACTTTTCAGAGCCTTATGTGAAAGGCCTGCCTCTGTCATATTCCACCTAGGACAGTGAGAGAATTGGCATGGCTAGATCACCTGGGAGTTATTAAGAGCAAAGAAAGGAGCAGAGGCCCTCAACAATCACTGCACAGATTTCAACAGCCAGTCCACCCACCTCAACATTGGGCTCACTGGGCTCATTGACCCACAGGTCTCAGCAGCCAGCACACCAAGAATATCTAGCTGTGATGATTGGTGAAAGGATTTTTCTGCCAAATCCAGTCTGTAAAATCTGGAAGAGATAACTTATTATTCAAATGCACAAACACCAACACCAGGCTATAGGGATCACTAAGAATCAGGGAAACATACACCACCAAAAGAACAACACACAGTTCCAGTAACCAACCCTAAAGAAATAGAGATCTATGAACTGCCTGACAAAGAATTAAAAATTATCATCTGAAAGAAGCTCAGTGAGCTACAAGAGAACAGATATAGACAACTAAATAAAATCAAGAAAAGAATACATGAACAAAATGAGAAGTTCAACAAAGAGATGGAAACCATGAAAAAGGTCAAAACACAAATTCTGAAGCTAAAGAGTACAATAATTGAACTGAAAATTCAATGGAAAGCTTCAATGTCAGACTTGATCAAGTAAAGGAACAATCAGCAAATTCAAAGGAAGTTCATTTGAAACCATCCAGTCAGAGGAACAAAAACAAAGAAAAAGAATAAAAAACAGTAAATAAAGCCTATGAGACTTACAGTACAGCATCAAGAGAACCAAATTACACATAACAGAAGTCACAGAAAGAGAAGATAAAAATAAAGGAGAAGAAAGTTTATTTAAAGAAATAATAGCTGTACTTTCCTCAAATCTAGGGAGGGAGATGAATATCCAGATTCATAAAGCCTAAAATATTCAAATAGGTTAAATCTAAAGGTGTCTACACTGAGACACATTATAATTAAACTGGCACTACTCAATGAAAAAACAAAGTTTTTAGAACAGCAAGAGAAAGGTGACTTTCTTATATGAGGGAGTGACCATAAGACTCTGGGTTTCACATCAGAAATCTTACAGGCCAGAGGGAAATAATATGATATGGTCAAAGTGTTGAAACAAACAAACAAAAACCCTGCCAACCAAGAATTCTGTATCCAATCAAACTGTCTTTAAAAATGAAGGAATAAATACTTTCTCACAGAAACAAAATCTGAAGTAGTTCATCACCACTAGAGTTGCCTTACAAGAAGTACTGGAAGTTCCTCAAGTTGAAATGAGAGGATACTACACAGCAATAAAAAATCATATAAAAGTATAAATCTCATTGATAAAGGTCAATATATAGAAAATAATGCAATAATGTGTTGGTGCATAAATTACTTTCAACCTTAGTATAAAAAGTTAAAAGACAAAAATATACAGAATAACTAATAACCACAAAAATATGGTAGTACATATATATACAAAAAAGTAAATTGTCACAGCAATAACTTAGAGAAGGAGGACATAAAAATGATGTTTTGTGTAAGATTAAAGGTATCATCTTAAAACAGACTGTTATAATTATAAAAAATATTATGCAAGTGTCATGGTAACCACAAAGAAAAACATATAGTAAAAACAAAAAAGAGAAAGAGAAAAGAATCAAAGTATATCACTACCCAAAAAATCATCAATTAACAAAGGAAGATAGTGAGAGGAAAAAAGAACAAAACTAGAAAACAGAACACAATTAACAAAACACAGGAAAAGCAGTCCTAAGAAGGAAGTATATAGCAACAGGCCTACCTCAAAAAACAAGAACCATCTCAAATAAACAATCTAACTTGACACCTAAAGGATCTAGAGAAAGAAGAACAAACAAAGCCCAAGGTTAGTATAGGAAAGAAAGTACCAAAGATCAGAGTAGAAATAAATGAAATAGAGACTAAAAAGCAATACAAAAGATAAATGAAACTAGGAGTTGATTCTTTGAAAAAGATAAACAAAATTGATAAACCTTTAGCTAAACTCAAGAAAAAAGAGGACTCGAATAAATAAAATCAGAAATGAAGGAGGAGAAGTTACAACTGACACCACAGAAATACAAATGACTTTAAGAGCATTAAGAAAAATTATATGCCAACAATTTGGACAACTTAGAAGAAATGGATAAATTCCTAGAAACATACAGTCTTCTAAGATTGAACCAAGAAGAAATAGAAAATTTGAACAGATCAATTACTAGTAATGAAATTGAATCAGTAATCAAAACACTCCCAACAAACAAAATCCCAGGAACAGAAGGGCTCAGAGGTGAATCATACCAAATATTTAAAGATGAGCTAATACCTCTCCTATTCAAGCTATTCCAAATAAATTGAAGAGGACAGAAAGCTTCCATATTCATTCTATGAGGCCAACTTCACCCTGATATGAAAACAAGGACACTACAAAAAGAGAAAATTACATACCAATATCCCTGATGAACATAAATGCAAAAACCATCAAAAAAATATTAGCAAACCAAATTTAAAAATATGTTAAAAAGACCATACACCAAGATCAAGTAAGATTTATCCCAGGGATGAAAGGATGGTTCATTATTTGCAAATCAATCCATGTGATCCACCAAATTAATAAAAGGATAAAAAACATATGATCATCTCAATGGATGCTGAAAAATCATCTGACAAAGTTCAACATCCATGCATGAGAAAAACTCTCAACAAAGTAGATATAGAGGGTACATATCTCAACACAGTAAAAACCACATATGACAAACCCACAGTTAACATCATATTCAATGCAAAAAGCTGAAAACTTTCTTCTAAGATCAGTAACAAGACAAGGATGCCCACTCTCACCATTTTTATTCAACATCTAGTGGAAGTCCTAGCCATGGCAATCAGACAACACAAAGAAATAAATGCATCCAAATTGATAAGGAGGAAATAAAACTGTAACTATCTGCAGATGACATACTATATATAGGAAACCCTAAAGACTCCACCAAAAAACTATTAGAGCTAATAACTGGATTCAGCAAGGTTACAAAATACAAAATCAATATAAATAAGTATGTTGCCTATATACCAAAAATGAACTATAGAAAGAGAAATTAAGGAAGCAATTCCATTTACAATTGCAGCAAATGAATAAATAAATAAATACCTAAGGAAAAATCTAACCAAGGAGGTGAAAGACCTGTACTCTGAAAACTATAAAACACTAATGAAAGAAATTGAAGATGACAAAAATAAATGGAAAGCTTTTCCATGCTCATTGATAAGAAGAATTAATATTGCTGAAATGGCTGTACTATTCAAATCAACTTACAGATTCAATGCAATCCCTATCGAAATACCAATTTCATTTTTCATTGAACTACAGAAAGTAATCCTAAAATTTATATGGAACAGCAAAATATTCTGAAGAGCTAAAACAATCTTGAGAAAGAAGAACAAAGTTAGAGATATCATGCTTCCTGATTATAAACTGTCCTACAAAGCTAGAGTAATCAAAACACTATGGTACTGGCACAAGAACAGATAGAAAGACCAATGGAACAAAATAGACAACGCTGATGTAAACCCACAGCTATATGATCAATTAATATATGATAAAGGATGCAAGAGTATACAATGGAGTAAAGACAGTCTATTCAAAAAATGATGTTGGGAAACTTGGACAGCTATGTGCAAAAGAATGAAACTGGATTACTGACTTACACCATACACACACACACACACACACACACAAAATAAACTCAAAATGGCCTAAGGACCTAAATATAAGACCTGAAACTACTAGAAGAAAACATAGGCAGAAATATCTTGAACATCAACATTAGAATATTTTTTCTGCATATGTCTGTTCGGCAAGGGCAACAAAAGCAAAAATAAACAAGTGGGACTATATCAAACTGAAAAGTTTCTGCACAGCAAAGGTAATGATCAGCAAAATGAAAGGCAACCTAATATATGGGAGAATATATTGGCAAATGATATATCTGATAAATGGCTAATATCCAAAATACATAAAAAACTCATACAACTCAACACCAAAAAAATACAAATAATCCAATTGAAAAATGCACAGAGAACCTCAATAGACATTTTCCCAAAGACATACAGATGGCCAACAAGAATATGAAAAGATGCCCAATATCACTAAAATCAGGGAAATGCAAATCACAACTACAATAAGATGTCACCTTACACGTGTCAGAATGGCTAGTATCAACAAAACAAGAAATAACAAGTATTGGTGAGGATGTGGAGAAAAGGGAACCCTTTTACACTGCTGGTGGGATTGCAAATTGGTGCAGCCACTGTGGAAAGCAGTATGGAGGTTTTTCAAAAAAATAAAAATAGGAATATCATACAACCCAGCAATTCCACTTCTTGGAATCTACCTGAAGAAAATGAGATCATTAAAGTGTCCATCAATAGATGAATGGATAAAGATGTGGTGTATATATATATATATATATATATATATATATATATATATATATATATACACACACACACACACACACACAATGGAATATTATTCAACCATAAAAAGAAAGAAATATTGCCATTTGTGACAGCATGGATGGACCTAGAGGGTATACTACAAGTGAAATAAGTCAGTCAGAGAAAGAGGAACACCATATAGTTTCACTTATATATGGAGTCTGAACCATCTTATGGTCCTTCCACCTAATTCATCCTTCAAAAAAATTTTTAGCCCAAGTCTCCACCAACAAGTTCCCTTTTAAAGTACTAAGCCTATCCTGTTGAAAAGGATTGAATTGCAGTTCCACATAATTTGTTTTTGACAAACTCATGCTGCCTATTAGTTGTGTCCTTATTTCTTTGTGGTCTAAACTGATCATTACCAACGGGTTCACATATTGTGTTGGCTATTCATTGCAATGGTTCAACAGTGAACTTACTGATCTTTTGCTTTCTGGAGTCATGTTTTCTTTCCACAAAGCCCTTCTATACTTTATAAAGGCCCTGGTTATTCAATAAGCTGTGAAAATAGTCATCTCTTTATCTATACAATTTGTCTTTCATCTCTTCTTGTTTCAAAGGATCATCCTTTAGCCCATAATTTGTACTAGTGACAAAGTATTTTCTGTTCTTCCTAGTGAGGGTTGAGCTCTAAAATATTCCATTTGTCCTCCTATTTAATAGGATTTTTCTTTGTTTCTGAAGACAAGATCTTAATTTGGAGGCACTTTATAATTCCTATCCCACCCCCCAACAAACACCAAAATAAGGCCCTAAACATTATGTATACTATAGAAAAGGATTCTTTTATAACCTGGGATGATTCTTGGGAGGAGTCCAATCATCCTTTCTGAAAAGCAATCTCTTTCTCTCTGTGTATACACATATGTGCATATAACACAACATACACAAAGCCATAAAATGTTTACATTACAAGTTTATGAGAATGTATGCTAATAAATTATCAAACTACATAGACAAAAAGCCCACAGAGGCATTATTTCTAATGATAGAAAATTGGATAATTAAATATCTAACCATACTGAGCTAATACATACAAAAATGGAATACAATGCAGCTGTAAGTAGCCATGTTATTATAGAAATTAAATTTTTAGAAAGATTTTAATAATGTAATGATGAGAAAAAATTCAGATATGCAACTGCTTGTGCAAAATTATACTAATTAAAAAATATTGTGCAAAGGAGTCAAGTATATACATGGAAGTGTTGATATGAGCTCACAGGTGATTTAATTATAAAACTACTTCCCAATAATTTTCAAATTTTCTTATGACCATATTTTACTTCTAAAATAACATACCAAGCATTATTTAATGAAGAAAAATACATGGTTCTGCCTATTTTCCCTTTGCAGACATGTTCCTATGTAATTCATATTGCTTTGTAATTTTTAATTTTAAAAAAATTGAAAGTGCTTTCTTCTACTCTAATAGCTGTGATTTTGCTCCCAAGTTTCTTATGAGGCCATGGCTCTTTTTACTTACTATGTTCTGTACAACCCAATTTCTTTTCTGATCTAAAGATCATATTTAACTCAGAATCTGAATTCCTGCAAGTGTATAGCTTGGAAACACTCCAACTAAAATATTAATTGGGACACCCACTACCAGTTCTCTGCATAACTCCTTTGTGAAGTGAATTCCTTTGAAGATATCTTCCTTCTGTCTTCCATCCCTTCTAAGAGTCCTGTCTCCTTTCCTCCTTCTCCCTCTTCCTCTCCCTTCTCTGTTCCCTTTCTCTGACTTCTTCTCTCCTCTTCCCTCTGCCACCCTTTCCTACCTGTTCCTTTCACTGGATTCTGTTCTGACCAACTATATTTTACGTCCTTTGCTTACTCTTCTCCATTTATCTTTATTTTTACCTGTCTTGTTTTATCCTACATGAATTCTTTTGATTTTCCATTCACCTCTCTGTACACTACTTATCCATCAGTCCTTCAGGCTGACACCCTGAACATACTGAAGTGCCTATACACGGGTATAACCTTTCTTTTTTTCTTCTTTTAAGAAAAAAATCATTTTTGCAACTTGATCAGCACTGGCCTTTGGGGTTTGACAGTCATGTTGCTGATACATGTTCATTTTACTTTCTACTATAATCCTTAGACCCTCTTGTGAGTCCATTTTACATTGGTACATTTGATTATTCTATCCTTCTTGAATTACATTTATGAATGCTTTATTGAATCTTACTTTATTGATTTCTGCCCATTAAAAAATTATCCTCCTTGCACTCTATTTTTATGCCTACCCTGCAGTATACAGGAGTAACTGCAAATTTTATTAGAATCCTCTCCCTTCTATTCTTCAAGTAGTAAATAAAAATATTGAATTATATTGAACTTGGAGTGGACCCTTAAGGAACCTACTTGACACCTCCACCCAAGGCAGTACTGAACTGTTAGTAACAACTTTTTGTACTCAGTTTGTTTTAACTAGTTCTGTATCTAAATTATTTATCTCACTTTGTCCACACCCATATTACATGAGAAATATTATTGAAGTTACAGTTAATTACTATTTTTGATGTTAATATTTTTGGTGAACTGTTTTATTTATTCATTTTGCCAACTCAGTCTCATTCCTGTTACACTCTTGTTAGTTTACTATACATCAAGAACATTAGTTTTGGTCATATTCATTAGAAATATTTTCCTAACTGGTTTTCTGATTATACTATTATTTTGATCCCTTTTTGTTGTATAGAAAATATAATATATACATAAATATATTGAACTATTACTTGTGGATTTCTTCACTACTTTTTATGTTTTGAGAATTCCTGCCACAACTAGTTACAGGTTAAATCTTCATGTATATTTTATTCTTGTCATTTATGATTTCATTTTTCAAATATAGCTAATGAATCAATCTGGAGTTTATTTTAGTGCATTATTTGAGCTGAGGTTTTTATTTCCCAAATGTTTATCTAGTTTTCTCAACATTGCAAAATAATGTATTTCTTATCCCATTGGTTTGTTATGATCTTATATTATATATCAAGTATTTTAATAAACTGGTCTATTTCACGGGTGTGGAATGAAAGGTAAACTAACACCTAATAGCCAGTGAATGCAGGATAAAGAAGGGCACTTCTGCAGGAAATGGAGAGAGAAATAAGGGCAATGGAGCAAGCAAAGGGGTAGAGACACAATGACTAGAGATGAGCAAGCAGGACAACTGAGGAAATGTTATGGGTTTGCATTGTTTTATAAGAGATTATGTGAAGTTACACAGAAGAGGAAAGGAAAGAAGTATGTAAGGAAATTTATGTGTAGGGATGGGGGAGGGGCACAAAGGAAAATCAAAATGAAAGAAAAAATAGACTTCATTGTATAGATCTTCCTTGGCTTATAATGGCGTTATATCCAATAAACCCACCATAAGTTGAAAATACATTTCTCTTGCCAATGGGTTTCAGCCCCAGGCAAGTTCACTATGGATGCAATGTGAACAAAGAAATTGACAGCAAAACTGTTCTTGGGGTGAAAGGGTTATACCCAACTTTATTTCCAGGTGGCAAGGTCAGTCAGTAAAATCCCGTTCACTCAGAGCGAGTCTGTATGCAGCAAGCTGGTCTCTGCCTCTGGACTCCTCTGTCTGCACAGTTGTCGCACACAACCGTCCTCTGGGCCTCTCTGCACAGTCGTCCTGCACAGCCGTCCTCTGGGCCTCTGTCTCGGCACTGCCACCACTCCAGCCTCTGTTCTGCTCTCCTGCAGCCTTGCAGCCATACCACTGTGTTGCACACAGAGCACTGGGTGGAGCTCTTTATATAAGTCAACAGCCATGTATTGCCCACAGGTGTGCAGTGAGCTAATCAACCAGGGTCAGGTGAGAATCCTGGCCATAGGAACTCTCATTTTATCCACACTCCACCCCTCCAGGATTCTCTCCTCTCAATCTATGTGCCTTGGTCCTCTGCAATGGTCCCTGTGCAAGGAAGCTCGAACATTGTTCTCCAGCCTCTCCAGCAAAAGGTCTTGCAGACACACAGGCCAGACTCGTGGCTCTGTCTCTGACCTCTGCCTCTTTGGTCTTAATGGCTTGAACTGCTGCACTAGTTTCAGTTGTTGCCATAGCTCCAGTAAGATCCTATTTGGCTTCCCATCTAATTTCCTTCCATCTACTCCTGCCTGTATCAAATCAACACACATCTGGTTCCTTGTAACCCTCCTGGGGCCCCTCAAATTCCTCCTGTAACAGGTTTTATTTCTTTCCAGGTTCTCGTTGCTTCAACTACTGTACGTGTCACCTCGCATTTTGTAGTCGCTGTCTCAAGGCGGGCTGCACTATCAGGGAAGATAGCTTTCCCATCTCTGATCTGGAAAGAACAATTTCAACCACCCCTAAGTCCCACAGCCACTGGCTCAGCCTGAGTAAAAGGGCAGAAGGGCAGACCATAGAGTGCTCCACTCCTTGGGGAACTTTCAGCTGCTGGGTCTTTATTTTCTTTACAACCACTGGGCAGGCCTTCAATACAGGAGGGGCCAGTTCCTCCAACACCACCCCTTCATCCTTCCCCAGCTCCTCCATTTCTGGGGCTGATGGCACCTTTCTCTCCACTCCCCCAAGTGCCTCCTCTGTTACAGTGCCTCACAACAATGCTAGCTCAGTCTTCAGCAGCTCTCTTTACCTTCACCTCAATGTTTGCAGCTGATGTTCTCGTGCCACCCCTCCCCACCTGTGCTTCCCTCAGGAGTTCATCTTTTTCCTTGATGGCATCTTCCTCCTTCAGAACACCTGGAAGCACTGCCGTCTCATCTCCAATGGCTCCTTGCTGCCGGCGATCTTGTGCTGCCTCCTGTCGCATCAATGCCATCTCCTTCCTCAGGGAATCCACAGAAGTTTGGAGCTTGCGTTCTTGTGCTGCAATTTCTTGGGTCTCCTCTGTAGACCTTTTTAATACTGTAAGAAGCAGCCAACCCACAGTTCCCACTGCCTCATGGGCACTCTGCTTCTCAAAGGATCTGCTTACTATAACAAGGGCCTCCCCTACTGCCTCAGGTGTCACCTCCACTTGCCTCCAGTCCTGGGTGGGGCCCAGTCCTCTAGGAGGGCAAGCCACCTCAGACCACATACCCATTGGGGCCAATCCACTGTCTCCCCATTCACAGGAGCAGCCCGCTGAAGCACCCCTCCCATAAGGGCAGCTGGTCAACAATGAACCCTGCCAACTTTCGCCAATGGGTTTCAGCCCCAGGCAAGTTCGCTATGGATTCAGTGTGACCAAAGAAATTGACAGCAAAACTGTTCTTGGGGTGAAAGGGTTATACCCAACTTTATTTCCAGGTGGCAGGTCAGTCATTAAAATCCCATTCACTCAGAGTTAGTCTGTATGCAGCAAGCCGGTCTCTGCCTCTGGGCTCCTCTGTCTGCACAGTCGTCCCACACAGCCGTCCTCTGGGCCTCTGCCCTCTGCTCTGCTCTCCTGCAGCCTTGCAGCCATACCACCGTGTCATGCCCAGAGCACTGGGTGGAGCTCTTTATATAGAGTCACCAGCCATGTATTGCCCACAGGTGTGCAGTGAGCTAATCAATCAGGGCCAGGTGAGAATTCTGGCCATAGGAATTCTCATTCTATCCACAGCATTTAATACACCTAACCTACCAAATATCATAGATTAACCTAGCCTACCTTAAATGTGCTCAGATCACATTGACCTACACTTGGAAAAATCATCTAACACAAGTCTACTTTGTCATAAAGTGTTGGATATCTCATGTAATTTATAGAATACTGTACTGAAAGTGAATAAAAGAATGGGTGTTTGGGGACAGAATGGTTCTAAGTGCATTAGTTGTTTACCCTTGTGATCTCATGGCTGACTGGGAGCTGTGGCTCTCCGCCACTGCCTGGTTCCACAAGAGTATCACATCACGTATTGCTAGCCCAGGAAAAGATCAAATTCAAAATATGAAGTACAATTTCTAGTGAATAGCTATTGCTTTCACATCATTGTAAAGTCGAAAATAGCCAAGCTGAACCTTCATAAATTGGGGATCATCTGTATATGGAATCAGCCTGTCTGCAAAAGTTAGGCAGGAGAGGAATAGCTCTCAGAAGGAGGGAAGTAACACAGATTTCAAAGCAAGTCAAACACAGAAAGAGAGAAGTAAGAAGGTGTGGATAAAGTGAAGGTTCCTATGGCCAGGATCCTCACCTAAACCTAAACTACTTGATGATGTTAACTGGCCTGCTGCTAGGCTACTGCTGCCACACCAATAGGCAGTAAGATATTATTGCTGAATCATCATATAAAGAGCTCTGCCCAGTGCTCTGGGCAGAGGCAGAGACGAAGGAGGATTACAGATCTGCAGACTGTTGGATGCAGACGTAATTCTAGCGCTTGACCTATCACTGGGAAAACAAGCCAGGTAATAAACCCTTTCACCCCAAGAACATTTTCCATTGTCTTTCCTTGGTCTCACTGAATACATAGTGAACTTGTCCAGGGCTGAAACCCATTGGCAAGACAGAAGGCAAAAATAACATGATAAAGAACGTGGCAGAAGCTAAATGTCAAGATCGAAAACAAAGCAAGAAAGTAAAATCAGGAGAGTTTTTCACAAACAATTATCAAAGAGGGATCATACTGATAAAGTAAAAATTGGTGGACTCATGGGGATATTAAAAACATTTTAAGAATGTCTCACCAATGGGTTTCACCCCCTGGCAAGTTGACTATAGATTCAATGTGACCAAAGAAAATGACAGTAAAACATTCTTGGGGTGAAAGGCTTATACGCAACTTTATTTCCCCAGTGACAGGTCAATCACTAAAATCCCACTCACTCAGAGCAAGTCTGCATGCAGCAAGCCAGTCTCTGCCTCTGGGCTCCTCTGCCCACACAGCCATCCTCTGGGCCTCTCTGCCTGCACAGCCGTCCCACACAGCTGTTCTCTGGGCCTCTGTCCTTGGCACTGCCACCACTCCAGCCTCTGATATGCTCTCCTGCAGCTGTGCCACTGTGTCTCCCAGAGCACTGGGCAGAGCTCTTTATTATATAGAGTCAATAGCAACATATTGCCAACATATGTATAGTGAGCTAGCCAACTAGGACCAGGTGAGAATCCTGGCCACAAGAACTCTCATTTTATCCACACTCCACCCCTCCAGGATTCTCTCCTCTCAATCTATGTGCCCTCAGTCCTCTGCAATGGCCTGTGCAAGGAAGCTCAAACATTGTAATCAAACTCCACAACAACATAATACAATATAAAAATAACAGAAATAATAACAAATTATAATAACCCTCAAGCCTGAGGCGATCCATTGCTACTAGGTGCTCATCCTGTCTGTATTCAAACCAGTTCTACTCAAATGAGTTAACCAAAAGAACCTTGAGTGGGCCTTACAATACCCTCTTTCTCCAGTCTCTCCAGTAAAAAGTCTTTCAGACACAAGGCCGATCTTGTTGCTCTGTTTCTGACCTCTGCCTCTTTGGTCTTAATGGCTTGAACTGCTGCTCTGATTTCATTTGTTGCCATAACTCCAGTAAGATCATATTTGGCTTCCCACCTAATTTCCTTCCATCTGCTCCTGCCCATATTAAATCAACCCATATCTGGGTCCTTGTAACCTTCATGGGGACCTTTAAATTCTTTTTGTGAGTAGGAGACCTTATTTCTTTTTGTGTTTTCATTGCTTCAGCCTCTCCTAAGTCTGCTACTTTACGTGTCACCTTACTTATGGGCTGCCCTAAGTGAGAGGAAAGAATGGCCACTAGAGACCCAAAGAGGGATGTGGGAGCCATTTGAAGCATAATATTTCTCATCCCAGTAGTGAAAGTCTCTTCATTTGGGCCATAATTCTCTGGACTATAGATGGCATTCCTCATGCCCAGCTCTCATAGCACCTGCTGGAGTTCAGCATATGTCTGCCATCTAACAGGAGAGGATGGTAGATCACCCGGATTGGGCCACACAGCATGAAGTGCAGCCACAAGCCAATCGAGGAGGTAGTGATTCCCTGGGGTCTGATGTGCACTTTGTAACCGCTGCCTCAAGGCAGGCTGCACTGTCAGGGAAGCCAGCTTTCCTATCCTTGATCCTAACAGAACAATTCCATCCATCCACTAAGTCCCACAGATGCAGAAGTCAAGCTGATATAGACTCCGAGGGCTTCTGCCTAAACCGGGAGCCCAAAACTCAGCCTGAGTATAGGGGTGGAGCATAGAGTGCTCCATGACCTGGGGAGGGACTGGACCCCTCCTTGGGGAACTCTCGGCTGCAAGGTCTTTATTTTCTTTACAACCACTGGGAATGCTTTCGATAGAGGAGAGGTTGGTGCCTCCAGCACCACCCCTTCATCCTTCCCCAGCTCCCCCATTTCCCAGGCTGATGGCACCATTCCCTCCACTCCCCTGAGTGCCTCCTCTGATACAGTGCCTCATAGCAATGCTAGCTCAGTCTTCAGCATCTCTCTTCCCTTCACTCAAAGATTTTCAACTAGCTTTCTCATGCCACCTCTGCCTGTGCTTCCCTCAGGAGTGCTTCTTTTTTCTTTATGGCCTTTTCTTCCTTCAGAGCACCTGGAAGCACTGCTGTCTCATTCTGTAAGGAATCTTTTACCTCTTCGACAGCACCTCGCTGCCGGTGTTCTCATGCTGCTTCCTCTCACATCAATACCATTTCCTTCTTCAGGGAATCCACAGAAGTTTGCAGCTCGTGTTCTCATGCTGTCACTTCTTGGGTATTTTTCAGGAGCATGTCCTTCTCTTCTGTAGACTTTTTTAATTCTGTGAGAAGCAGTCAACTCACAGTCCCTGCTGCCTCACAGGCACTCTGTCTCTCAAAAGACCTACTTACTACACCAATGGCTATCCTTACTGCTTCAGGTTATCACTTGCCTCCAGTCCTGGGGTGGGGCCCAGCCCTCTAGGAGGCAAGCCACCTCAGACCACATACCCACTGGGGGACAGTCCACTGTCTCTGCATTCATAGGAGCAGCCTGCTGAAGCACCCCTCCTATAAGGGCAGCCTGTCTTTTTCCTTGGTCCACAATGAACCCTGTCAACTTCACCAATTGTCTTGCCCATGGGTTTCAGCCCCCAGAAAGTTCACTATATATTCAATGTGACCAAAGAAAATGACAGTAAAACATTCTTGGGGTGAAAGGCTTATGCACAACTTTATTTCTCTGGTGGCAGTTCTATCACTAAAATCCCGGTCACTCAGAGCAAGTCTGCATGCAGCAAACCAGTCTCTGCCTCTGGGCCTCTCTACCTGCACAGCAATTCTCTGGGCCTCTGTCCTTGCAGCCATCCTCTGGGCCTTTCTGCCTGCACATTTGTCCAGCACAGCTGTCCTCTGGGCCTCTGTCCTCAGCGCTGCCACCACTCCAGCCTCTGCTTTGCTCTCCTGCAGCATTGCAGCCATGCCACCGTACCCAGAGCACTGGGTGGAGCTCTTTATATAGAGTCAGTAGCAATGTATTGCCCACACATGAATAGTGAGCTAGCCAACCAGGACCAGGTGAGAATCCTGGCCACAGGAACTCTCATTTTATACACATAAGAAGTAGTAAGAAATAGTTTAGGACAATGCTGAGGAAGAGTCTTGTAAAATATTCTATTAACAAACATGGAGTTATAATTCTAGTGCAAGAAAGATCTCTACCCAAAAGAATAGCATATGAATAAGGAAAAAGTAATACCTGGTCTTTGAATGTGTTAAATTGTCATCATGAAACTTTTTTAGAGTCCACTGGCTAAGTTTTTTATGTAAAACATAGTCAAGTGACAGCTTTTAAATGTATCATAAGGCTTGTCAAAAGGAAGAGAAATTGAAAAGGTAAAATAATCATGGTCTTGGGAATTAAGACCCTCTGGGGGGAAAGTGGAAATTCCAATGCGTAAAATTAATTAAGAGAACCAGCCTAAAAGGATAATGCATATTACTTATTCAGTCTTCAGTCATTCAAAGAACATATCTGGGGCCTACTATATTAAGTGGGAGGGGTGGGGGAATATAAAATAAATACTAGTCTCTGCCTTCAAAGTTATCCCATTTAGTGTAGACAACAAAATGGTACCTAACAAATTCCAATGCTGTGGGATATATGCTATATTCAATTATGCACAAACTGCTTTAAAAGCAAAGAAGATAAAATGCCTGACTTTATGGGGATTGGAGATGAGGAAGTTCATCAAGAAAGGATAATCACAGACTATTTACAAAGGAGGTGACTTTGGAGCTGAATTTTAAAGGCTACCTAGAAGTTAGTCAACTAGTCCAGGGAAGAAAGAAGGCATGGAAGTATGAGAATGTATAGTTTACTTGGAGTACAGAAAGCGATTAAGTGTGACTGAATCATAAGATAGAGGATTTAGTAGAAAATTTGGCCAGAAAAAGGGATAGAAACCAAGTCTTTAAACCATGCCAAGACAATGGAGAGACATCAGAGAGTTTTAAGCAAGAGAGTCAAATGATCATATTTACCTTTGGAAAAGCCTTGCTGGTTTCAGTTTGAAGAAAGAAAGATTGGAGGTAGGGAAGAGTATTCAGAAGCTTTTGCAATAGTCCAGGTAAGAGATTATGAAGACACAGGTTAGGAAATTGACAGCAGATTTAGAAATTATTGGATTTGAGGCATTTTAGAAAGTACAATTAGCTAGACTTGGAAATTGATTGGCTATGAAATGTGAGAATGGGGGGATTCAGAGATGATGTCCAGGTTTCCAGCTTGCACTAGATGATGAGTTTGGGAACACTGGAAGAAGAACAGGTTTGTAGTAGACTGTGATGCATTTAAAGGACCTCTGAAACATTTGGTGGAAACACAGAAAAAGCTGAATGTATATGCTCAGAGCTCAGTAGACAGTCCTGAGCTAGAAAGATAAATTAAGGACTAAAAGTACAAGAGGAAAGAGGTGGGTGAATTCAAGATTTAAGAGATAGAGGTGAAAAGATCTGTGAATTATGGTAAAGAGTGAGAGAGGGTGGAGCATAGCTGCCATGAGATATGAGAATGAGTGACAGCGACCAAAAATGAAAACATAAATTTTGACAAACTCCCTCAGCAACTACATCTCCTAAGGAGGCAGGGACCCGTCCAGCATACTTCAAATAGGACTCTTCCTTTTTCTTCTTAACGTTGGAAATGGGCCAAGTTCTGATACAAATATGAAAGCATCGGAAATGCAATAAAACAATTGCAAAGACAGGGTCTCTTTCAGGATTTGGTTGAAAAAGAAGTAAACTGGAGAATTGTCTTGCATGGTTCCCCTTATACTTTAAGTCAGACTAAAGGTCACAGGCTTAGTGTTAAAGACTGGCTGTAGGGCAGTTGTAGTTTTTCACATGCCGTGGAAGATGCCATGATTGGAAGAGGACTACTTCCTGCAATTAGCTTTATTGTTCACCAAATGATGGCCCTGCTGAATTAACACTACATAACACTAAAAGGACTGATGTAACATTTAAGATTTTAAATGTAAGAAGATCAACCACATGTTGCCCCACGTTTTAATTATATTTTCTCTCTGATTCCCAAACTATAATCCTGCGCTC
>JAQQAC010016209.1:83223849-83379777 GCA_029783875.1 Phataginus tricuspis
TTTTAATTATATTTTCTCTCTGATTCCCAAACTATAATCCTGCGCTCCTTTCTTTTCAAGGTATTTCTTTTGGTGTTGAATCCCTCAGCCTAAACACAAGAACACAAATGCTACAATGAATAGTCACCTTGAACAATGATTGAAGATAAAATCAACTGCATTCCATGTTTTTTCTCCTCTGTTTAAGAAAGTATCTCAAACACAAGAACAAATAAAAATATAATAAGGTATTTCCTATACTGTTTACTCAGAATTTTAATTGGAAGAATTACAAGTCCTCAGTAGACAAATGACCAACAACAAAAAATGTGAAGAGGCAACTGTCACAGAAGAAAATGTAACAAACAAATATATGGGAAAATATCTTGGAAGTAATCAGAAAAGTTTAACTTAAAACTATAATGAGGTAACAATTTTAGCAATTTAACTCAGATATTTTTCCCCAGATTTCCATCAAGGTTGTGATGAAATTATCCCAGTCTTTTTGAAAATTAGTTTGGCAGTATTTTTCAAGAAAATTTTTAATATTTATACCTCTTCATCCAGTGATTAAACTGCCAGGCATTTATGCTAAGGAAATTATTCAGGAAGTTACAAAAACTGTATACAAGAAGATGTTTATTACAATATTGTTTATAGTAGCAAAAAATGAGTAACAACCTAAATAACCCATGATTGACTAGCTAAAGCATGACAGATTGCCCTAAAGGAACATTGGGCAGCACTAGAAATTATTATGAGGAACATATAACTACATGATAAACCATTTATGATATAATATTACATAAGAAACAGACTTCTTAAGAGTGCATAATTTTTACAACTTTGTAAAAGTAAGTGTGTGTAAAGGGCACATACAAAATTGATATGTAGTGATATTATGAGTGATTTTTTAAATTCCTATGTTCTTGTTTTCATAATATTGTTTGTGCCCTGACAAAAATTGTTGAAAATACTCCTCCAGTTCACCCTCCTTTTTGTACTTTGACAGCCACCTGGTTTCTGATCACTCCTGGGATTGTCATATGGACTCTAGACAACTCCTTGAAATACAGATGTCACCTCTGGAAAGTCTGGCTGCTTAGAAAGGTCAGTCACAATCTCTGATTTAGGCTTCTTTCATTCCTTCCTCAGTTTCCCTGCCAGTGGCTCAACTCCCTCTTAGTTTACCTTTTAAGCAGTTATAGTCATTTGGAAAAATAAGTTTGAAATGGATTTACTTTCTGGAGCTGGAAATTTAATATTTGATGTGACAAATTTGGCTCCTTTATTACCATTAAAGTGAGAGAGAGAGAGAAGAGAATAAGAGAAGTGGAAATGAGATTCTGAAGTATCCAGGGTAAATTTATTATTATTATTATTTTTAACAAACTGCACTAGGTCTTGAGCCTTTCAAAGGTCGATTCCTCAGACAATTTATTTCAGAAGATTTGGCTTCTGAGATAATTAGTCTTCTTAATCCTTATTGTAGGGCACTGCTACGCCTCCCCTGAGATTGCCAACTTCCCCCATCTGGATTCACAGCATGGACAGGTGTTTTCTGTCTGGACCAAATTACTCTAAGTGTTACATTCATGGTCTAAATTGTTCAATGTCTATTTAAATGCAACAGATTTTTGCTCTGTGACCTTTAGCAGATCTGACTCCAATTCTGATAGAGACGGGAACAACATAGTGGGGACGGTGCTTGCTGTTTGCTGAATGATGTGTATTGAGATTTGCAAACAGAAAGGACCCTCTGCTGTGAAAGTGAGAGGAAAAGACAGAACAATGAAGAGTACTATTTGAATAAATTAGATACTTTTATACAAGTTGCTGACAACCTGTGCTTATTGCTATAACCCTCTTTCTTTGGCTTTTCTGCATTTTTGATATGACAAGAGGATCAAAACAGAAAAGTAGTCTTGTCCTCTCTCAACATCCTGCTTCTGATGGCCCTGTTTGGTTTCCTTCCAGCAACCACTGATTTCCCTAAAGGCAACACAAACATTAATTTTAACCTGATATTGTCTATATATAGATCATGAAGAGAGAAAGACATGCATTCTGATTTTTCCCCAAGCCCCATGTCCCCTCAGGATAACTCTGAACCCAGAAGCCCCCATGATATAGATACAAAAAACCTGCCATCTACTCTCAGTTTTCTTGTGCTTTCTTTACTTGAGTGCCTCAGCAAACCGGTAACCTGCAGCATGGCGTTCACTGGTACTCGTAATGCTGATTTCATGGTTCTGTGCCAGTTAGAAAATGCGTTCTGAATCTTCACAGAAAGAATTTTTCTGCAACCCTAATCTTCGTGTTGGGTATATTTTATCATATTCTAACTCATTGAAAAATGAAGCATGAATTTCACAAACTGACTACTAACCTTCTATTTCCTCAGCCAAGCTGAATATGGGAGAATTTGCTTTAGTCTCTAAGTACAGTGAATGGGTGGCTGGCTGGAAAATCACCCAAACGGCCAGAGCCTTTGTTGCCAAGCTTTCCTCTAGAGTGTCAGGGTTAATTCAGAACTAAACCAGTCCCACCCTGTCAGTAATAGGCAGGCAGGCCTCAGTAGGGATAACATGTGTTTGAGGGAGCAGCCTGCCTGGATCCTATTCCCAGCTGCAGCATCCCTTGGGTGTGCATTTCCCTTCCCTGTGACAGTGAGATCTTGCCATAAAGCATTTAGAGAACAGCAGATAAAAGAAGTTATTTCAGGGGAAGTTATTATTACTGTTAGAGCCACTATTGTGTCTTTCCCAGCATCAATATCTGAGGAGAAAGATGCTTTAGTTACCAAAAAGAGGGGAAGGATAATTGTATGTAGCCCCTTTGAAGTTGCTTAGAGAAGGTGAGATAGAGACAGATAGACAAAGACAAGATTTCATCTTACTAAAAGAAAGTGCTTAGAGCAGTGAATCCCAATCTTTTGAAATAGGTGGATCTCTTTTAAACTTAAAAATGTTTTTCTTTCTCTCAGTCTCTCCTCTCTCTCTCTCTCTCTCTCTCTCTCTCTCTCTCTCTCTCTCACACACACACACACACACACACACACATACACTATAGAGTTATATATTCAGAATATATTGGTTGAGAAAGTGCTCAACAAACATCTACAATAAATTCAGGAACACTTATAAATAAGTTCATATTTTATTCATCATAGCAACATCTACATACTGTTGTACAACAGTAGTACATAGATATCCAAAGTACATTATTTACTCAGTCTATAAGCAATGTTTGGTGAGCATATAGATTCTTATATCCCTTGCTGTAACTCCATGCCACCCCTAGTCAAAAGGCATATAGTCAATAACCAGTAATTTAGAGTATATTGCATAAAGGCCCAGGCAATGAAAAGTTGTAGGGCAAGCTCCTGGGAGCCCACATCTAGTAGATAATATCCCTGGCCTAGCAGCACTCTTTACATCTTTTTTCTCTCATATATGGTATAGGACTCTTTTAAATGCAAAGCATAACAACACTTATTCACCATCAATGAGTACTAAGTATGGCACAAGCCAAACAACAGGACACCCACTGCCGCTTTTCTTGAGCAAAGCTTCAGCAAGAACTCTGTGCCTGTCATGACAATATAACATGTACATTTTAACAACTTCTCTGTCTATTATGACTGAGACTATATCTGGTGACATTCTTATGAGAAACAATCTAGTGTTTCCAAGATCTTCTTGTTTAATTCATGCAGCTGTCACTTATGCTCCCTTCATACTCCTGAGAACAAGACAGTACCGGAGAATGCAATTAGGGGCTTAGCTTTTTCTCTGAAGTGTATCTGGAAACTTAAGCAACCCACCTTTCATTTTTCTTTGTCCAGCACCAATTCTAGCTTGATTTCCTATAGTGAATCTCCAGAAGAATTGTAGCAGACTACAAATTTTGGGGACATTGGCTGTTGCTCCATAGGCCAGAGAAATCCACATGTAGACAAGGAGAAGAAAGGTAATCACAATAGCACAATCTGGTGATTCTTGAAGCTTCTTTTTGAGATCGTAATGCTGTCTGTACCAACTGTTATTTATTTATTATTTATCAATCAACATATGTGTTCATTTTACCAACATATTAAAGAGCTTTCAAACGAATGCAAAACACAGTAAAATGACACAGACAGATACATAGTAAGAGGGACATCTTCATCATGGAGTTCTGTGTTGGGAAGCTTTGCTAAAGTGGTGGGATGTAAAGGATTTTTTGAGGCTTAATCCTATGATAATTTCAACTTTTGTCTTTAAGCCATGATTGCAGGGAAGCTTATCAAAACAAAACAAAACAAACCACATCCCCTATTGCCATGTGCAGAAGGATCCAATTAAGCTGTGCCCAGACTCCTGACCCTTCAAAACAGTGAGATAATAAACATGTGATGTTTTAAGGGCTAAAATGGAAAATTTCTTATGCAGTGATAGAAAACTAATACAGGCAAATACATTTACTTTACTCAGTTTTCTAAGAAAGTACTAGGAAGAACTGTGGACCCGATGGCAAGTGTGACCAAGTGGAAGGAGTACTAAATGAGCCATGAAGGCTTGGTTCAAGTCCTGGTTCTGCTTAACCTGGAGCAAGCTACTCAACCTCTTTGACCCTGTAATCTCATCTATCAAATGAGGTTGATGTAATCTGTCTAGCTCTTCTCATAAGGTTCTGAGGAAAGACTTGGAAAACTGTGAAATGTTGGACGTGTTTTATATGGAAATTATCATGCTCCAAGTAGTATTTCAATTTTCCTGTATGTATTAACTTAATCCTCAAACAACCCTGTAAAATAGACACTCTTTATGATCATCATCTCCACATTATAGATGAAAGAAATGAGACACAGGGAAGTGAAAAATCTTGCCCAAGATCGCACAATTGTTAGGAAGTAAGAACAAGCATTTAAATCCAGGCAGTCTGGTTCAAGGTTCTTTACTCTTAATCATTATACTATGTTGCCTCTTGTATCCTTAATAAGTATAGGAAATCCACTTCCTCTGAGGCAAGCTGACCCTTGATGCCCACATATGCTGAAAGAGATTCAAGATCCTCAGATGAGAGTGACCCCTATAAGCCTCTACTTTGATGTATTCTTCTAGATTTGTTATCTTGGTTTTTCTAACACAACCACATATTTTTTCAAATGAAATTCACCAGGAGACAACAATCCTCTTTTTCTTCCATAAAGTGCATTGGCATTATCCACACTGCTCAGCCCCACTGCCTCGTATCCAGCACCACCTCCTTCTACTGTTTCCCATTATTACTTAGCTGAGAGCACATGAACATCTGCTTACAACAAACACATTTAATTTCTTTTCAAATACAGATTCACATAAAAACCAAGCATAAAGGGAGTAGAAGCATTTTTATTGAATTGCTTTTAGGTACATTGCATGATTTCCATTATGTCTACTGCCTGATTTTGCAAATCTCTGGGCATGCAGGATCAGTTCTTAGTTTATCATAAAAAAACACTAGAGCTAGAAGAGGACTTGCTTAAAGGATCATGTGGTACATTCCCCTGCCTTTGGGAAGATTATCTTCTACCTTTAAATCTTCCTGAGGCAAAAAATTTCTTAACCTCCTTTAATGGGACATTATAGTTCTTAAGCTAATATTTATAAGTTCTTCCTAAAGTCACACTGAAATTACCTCTGCTTCAGTTTAAGCAGGCAAGGTTTTATTCAAGCTTCAAAATAAGCTAAAAAGACTTTCTCTGAACCATTCCCTGACACCCCTAGATTAAATTTGCTCCTTAACCCTTCAGCATTCTGGGCACACATACCTTTATTGTGCTATTTGTATAATAACTCTGTTGTTTATTTATACATTCTGCCACCACCACAACAGAGGGCCCTTGAGGGCAGGGCCAATGTTTTACTTATTTTTGTATCTCCCACACCTGGCAAAGTAACTAGCACATACTACAGTGCTGAAAGAAAAATTTAAATGAATGAATAAATGAAGCAGATTTTATACTGTTCTATCTGTAAGCAAAGAACTGAGAAGCTTCCTGTTCATGAGACCTTTCTTACAGAGACCAAAACTAGCTCTTTCCTTTTGTCTTTTGCTAATTAAACAACCCCAAATTCTTTCCTGTACATAGAACTTATTTTTCTTTTCTGTAGACCATAGTTTCCTTGACTACTGATATCTCCATATCTATTTCAGTGGGATGATCAAGATCAGAACCATAGTGCTATATACATCATTAACTGTGTTTGCATGTATTTCCATTTATACAATCAAGATCAAAATCATTGTTATACACAATGATGACTAGGTTCAAATAGACTTTCCCTTTATTCATATACAATTAGACTCCTTCCAGAAAGTTGGTTGTGAATTATCACAAATCCACATTTCTATATAAAATTCACCAGGGCAGCTTATTATTTGGAGAATAGCCAAATAATTTTAAAATTTAAAAAAGTTATTTTTAATATGAGTAATATTTCTCTAGTTATTTTTCCTTAAGAGATAGTATGTTGTAGTGGGAATCCCATTGCATTTGAAGTCAAAAGACATGAGTTTAAAAGCATATCTTTCTGTACTCTTCAGACATTTCACTTATATTTTCTGAGTCTATTTTCTCTTCTGTTAAGTGGGGATTGTAATAATAAATAACTCATAAGGCTATTGCCAGAACCAAATAAACATACATGAAAGGGCTTTGTTCAATGTAAAACTAATATTAGCGATGATTATAAGTAATAACATAAATTGTATATGCAGTTTTCTTATAGTTAGATTCTTCAATCTAATACAAGAATCACTTCATACATTTCACATAAGCTGATTTTTTTCCACCATAGCCCTGCATTGCTTGTTCATATTTAGCTTTAGATCAACTATAACTCTCAGATCTTTGTCTGTGATGCTTGGGACTAGTCAGTCCTTTTCAACCCTATGTTTATGAATTTGGGTTTTCATTTCCCTCTGATAGTCCATCCTTTTACCATTTTTTTAGTAAGATTTTTTTCCCTAATTTATGGTCATTTTGAGTTTTACTCTGTGGCATCTGTCAAATCATTTAGTGACAGGCACCCTAGAAATGTTACAGGGTGGCCAGCATTCTGCATGTTCTTCCTATATACAGAAAGTAGATGGCTATGGGGACTGTCTCTGTGTAGTGCCAATGATACAGGGATTGACTGCACCGGAAACGGGATGTGGGTGGCTCTATTTATGGTAAATGGAATAAGGAGTCATATTTCTCTGCCAGTGAACATAGTACAACCTTCCCAGATATAGAGGAGCCAAAGCAGCACCCAGACACGTTTCTATATGTGAGTCTTATTGGTAAATGAGCTTTGACCTGGCATTAATAGGCAGATGCTGAAAGAGTCTACAAGTGGAGGAAACATCAAGCTGTGGTATATATAATTCAAAAAAGAAACTCACTGATATATTTAGAGAGGGTAGTGATCTGAGCGATTGCCATTTACATATTGTATAAAATGAACTGTATATTGCAAGAAAGAACAAAACAGTGGCTTTGGGACTGAGGTTCAGGACAGCTAAATAATAGCCAAAATTTTAGTAGTGGCATTAAAGCAAAATGGATGGGTTAACCTGGCTTTTAAAAAAGTAAATGAGTGTCCAGATTTATTAAGCAATGGCACTAGGACAAGAGAGGGAAGGGGAAAAATGTACGTTAAAAAGAATTCACACAACTTGAGGTAAAGCTAACAGATGATGGTGATGAAGAAGAAAGAAAAAATAAATGTCAAGTCTCAATACATAATGGGTTCCATTTTGCCAGGATGTTGGTTGGTCTGATGCCCCATGGAAGTCTGCACAGAATTAACACTTGTTAAATATGTGGCATGACACTAGAAGTAAAAGACACTCTAGGAAACCAGAGCTCTAAGAGTCCAGAAGAGCACTCAGACTTAAAAATAAGAAGTGGTCAGAAAACACCTATACATATGAGGCTGAATACCAAAGATCCTAAGATTGGTAGGTAGATTTGGGTATTCAGAAAACTAGTATAAAGATAGAAACAGGAACTACAAAATTCAACCTAGAAATTGAATCAAAATTAATTGTGCAAGGCACTGTACTGGCCAAAACAGTAGTGGGAGTAATAAATAAAATGAATAGGGCACACAATGTCCTCAAATAGCCAAAAATCTATATGGGGTATGTATATAAAAATATCTAACTTTTGGAGGAGAAAAGGTAACAATGGAAGATTCACCCTACTGTACAATAAAACATACTCCAAAGCTATAGTAATTAAAATAATTTGGGCCAGATGTAAAAGTGGACAGACATACCAATGAATAAAAGGAAGCACACAAACAGACTTAGGCTCTAGAGATAATATATGTAAGAAACAAATAAATGAATAAAGTGACATAAAAATTAGGAAAACCAAGGGTTGTTCTATAAAGACAAAATGTAAGTTATGTCAGGAAAATGTGCTTGAAATTTTGCACCATACACCAACATATTGGATTAAAGAGTTAATTGTTTTTAAATGGTTTTAAGTAGACAAAAATATGTAATTATTTGCCTGCTCTCAGGATGAGAAAGAACTTACTGAGCCTAAGACAAATGGAAGAAACCACAATGGGAAAGACTGAATAGATTTAACAACATTAAAAACATTTTAATTTCTCCAGTGAAAAGGATTAGGTAAAAAAATATTCAAACTGCAATATTTAAAAATATTTTCCAAGGGCTAATGATCTTAATATATAAAGAGCTCATTTGGATAAATAAGAACAATTACAGAAACCTTCACAGATTCATGGGCAGAGAACATCAGACAACTTACAAAATATAAATGGATGATAAATAAGGAAAAGCATACAAATTCACTGATATTCAGACAAATATATACTAAAACGACAGTATCTCTATCAAAATTCCAACAGCCTTTTTCATAGAAATGGAAAAGTTGATCCTCAAATTCACATGGAATTGCAAGTAGCCTCAAATAACCAAAACAATCTTGAAGAAAAAGAATGTTAGAAGGCTTACATCTCCTGATTTTGAAACTTATTACTAAGGTATATTAATTAAAACAGTATGGTTCTAGCATAAGGCCAGACACATAGATCAATGGAATAGAATACAGAGTGCATAAATAAACTCAGATATATAGGTAATTAACGTTCAACAAGAGTGCTAAGACTATTCAATGAGAAAGGACAATTTTTTTCAACAAATAGTGCTATAAAAATTAGATATCCGCATACAAAAGAATGAATTTGAACCCTTACCTTATATCATACACAGAAATTGACTCAATTTATCAAAGAGTAAACTTAAAAGGTAGAATTATAAAACTCCTAAAAGAAAACATTGTAGAAAATTTTCATGACATTGGATTTGGCAACAATTTCGTGGACGTGACACTAGTAACACAGGCAACTAAAGAAAAAATAGTTGTATTGGCTCCATCAAAATCAAGAACTTTCATGTATCAAAACATACTATCAGGAAAGCCAAAAGACAATATACAGAATGGGAAAAATATTTGCAAACCATATATTTGATAATGGGCTAATGTCCAGAATACATAAAGAACTCCTAAACCTCAACAATGAAAACCAAACAACCCAATTCAAAAATATGTAAAGGATATGGATTGACATTTCTCCAAAAAGATATACAAATAGCTTATGAGCACATAAAAAAGATGCTGATCACTAATCATTAGGAAAATGCCAACCAAAACCACAATGAGATACCATGTCACAGCTACTAGGATGTTTAAATTTTTTTTAATGGAAAGTAACAAGTGTTCACAAGGATGTGGAGAAGTTACTGATGAGAATGTAAAATGTTGCAGCCAACAATTTGGCAGTTTCTCAGAATTAAGAGTAGAATTACCATATGACCCAGAAGTTCCACTCCTAAGTATATATCCAAAAGAAATGAAAGTAGAGACATGAAGAGATATTTGTATACCAACATTGATAACAGTATTATTCACAATAGTCAAAAGGTGGAAAAAAACTAAATGTCCATTGACAGGTGAATGAATGAAAATGTGGCATATATATACACACAACAGAATAGTAATCAGCAGGAAAAAGGAATCAAAATTTTGATAAATGCTACAACATAGATGGACCTTCAAAATCTTATGTTATACACAGAACTACCAATATTATATGATTCCACTTAAATGAGGTACTTAGAATAGACAATTTCATAAAAATAGAAAGTAGAACAGAGGTTACCAGGAGCTGAGGGGGAGGGAGATATGGGAATTATTGTTTAATGGGTAGACTTTATATTGGGGTTGATCAAATATTTGGGGGTATAGTGGTGATGGCCACACAAATTGTGAGTGTATTTAATGTCACCAAATAGTACGCTTACAAAGGTACAAATGATAAATATTATATATTTTTTACCACAATAAAATGACAATGATAGACCATTTTCCCCCATCATATTGGCAAAGATTAAAAAGAATAGAAATATCCAGTGTTGATAATAGTGATAGGGAAAGGGTGTTCTCATATAGTAAGTATTTATAAGAATGTAACTGATACAATCTTTACTAGAAAGGTAATTTGGAGATAAAGAGAGATAGAGGTAAAGATAAAGATAGAAAGAGATAGCAATATATCTTTCAGAATGCCTACAAAGAAATAGGATATATAATGATGTTAGCAGTGTTTAATTTTTAGTAGTAGGACAATGGATCATTATTATTTGAGCTTCATATTTTGTTATACATTTCAAATTTTATATAATGAATTCTATTGTCTGTATAATCATAAAAATATCATAAGAAACATAAGAACAGGAAAGAAAGACAACTGGCAATATAAGGCATTTTTAAATGCCAAATGATTAAAATAGACAAGTACCTTAGACAGTCAGGTTTTCTGGCCAGGGAAAGTTTCCCAAAAAAGCTGGTTATAACAGATTCTAATAAATTTAGAGAATGTCTGACTACATTCTAGGCAGGCAAAATAGAGGTGAGAATCCAAATGACCTACCAACCTAGCTAGAGTCGATGTAGGGCAGAACTCATAAATGGCAGCCCTCAGCCATGTGTTCTTTTGACAAAGCCATTTTTTCTTAAGTGGTTGCCAACATCTAAAACTGCAAATATTTAATATAAAATCTGAATTTCCAGCTTCTTTTGAAAAAATGAAAAATCTGGCAACACTGGTTTCACCATTCTCATTCCCACGTAGCAATAATCAGCTTAAGTTTAGCCACAAGCTGTACACTTTAGGTGGAAAATTCACTTCCCAGCTTACTACAGTCATCACTCAACCAAATCCACTTATTTGCATTACCTACCAGCCTGATGCCTATGGTCATTTGAGTTTGCAAATCCTCACACAGGAAATCACTGAAAGGGGAGGAAGTTGAAGAGAGAGTTTGGGAGTCAAACTGTAGATACCCCTAAATGTGAGATCATGGAACTTGGGTCTTATACAATAGGCAACAGATATTGAAGGCTTTTGAGTGGATAAGTAAGAATAATATTAAGAGCTAAATATGGGGAAGTGCAAAAAGTGTACAGCTTACAAAATGAACTTGAGGTTGAAAGAAATAGAAATTTTTGTAACAGCCTCAGTGTGAAGACAGAAAATCTCTGAAGAGTGGTATTAAGGGGAAAACAGGAAGGCTTACACATAAGAGTGAAGAATTAATAAAATGTGCTGACTGACTTTTCATGTGGAGCAAGAAGAAAAAGATAAAGGACCAAAGGAGTAAGAAAACTCAGAGAGAAGAAAGGCTAAAATAACTGGATGGGCCTGGGTGAGGAGGATTATGACGGTATTATTACAGGATTAGGAAATTTAAAAGGCAAAGTAAATTTGGGAAAATACAATAAATTTATGTAAAATGTAAGCAGATTTATACAAGTGCTTTTCCTATTAAGTTGCAGGGCCATGTCTTATTCTTCCTTACGTCTTCAGTATGTAGCACAGGGTCTGGAATAAAATCATACCCACTCAGTGCTATATGAATCCAATATAATTTAAGGTGCTATAGCAAGATACATAAGTAAAAATGTTGAAGATGGCAGACTAGATCTCAGGAGGAGGTGAGAGACAGAATATAGGTCTGGGAGTCATCCATATGTTTAAGAGAATAGAAGATAGAAGAAACGGATAAGGTGACTTAGTGCAGATTGAGATGAAGAATAAAGCACAGTGGACTAAAATTCGGAGACCAGCCACACAGAATAGATAGGAAGAAATCAGGGAGGAAAACAAAAGAGGGAAAGTTAGCAAAGTAAGAGATCCAGGGTGATGGAAAGCCAAAGGAGAGCAAACTTCTAAACTGGAGGAATTTATCATCATGGATAAATTAGACAGAGTGTAGAAGCAAGTCATAGAAGTTTGATTCCATTTATATAAATATTAAAGAAAATCAGAGAGAACCTAGCAATATATATAAATATACGTATATAAATTTACCATATATATGGTAAAATGATTTTTTTACAAAGCAACAAGATGATTACCACAGAATTCAAATTTGTTATTACTTGGGGGTGGGGAACAAGGAGGATGTAGGGAAGAGGAATACAAGGTAGGCAAATGTTCTATTAGTTAATCTAGAGATTACATGAGTTTTTATTGTTTTTAAACTGTCCATATTTTAAAAGAGAGAAAGGGAGGTTGGTGGCACTTCCAAATCCAGAAATTTATACTATGGAAATATTATGCAAGCAATCAAATGCAAATACATTTGCTTCTATAAGCATGTTCACGGATAGTAATAATTTGGATACAACCAAAACTTCTTTCAGCGGGAAACCAGTTAAATAATATCTGATTCATCTTTACAAAGGAAGACTGTTCAGTCATTTTATAATGAGGTAAATGTGTTTATACCAATATGGAATGGTCTAAAAATATTTTTAATTGGAGAAAACAATGTACATAAGAGATTATGACCCTATTTGTATTAAAAGATGTTTGATTATACACAGAAATTTCCTGGAAGGATATACAATAAACTGTTGAAATTATTATTTCTTGGGAGTAGAAATGAAGAATGTGAAGGAGGGTTGGGAAACTTTTACTGCTTATTTTACACCTCTCTAAATAACCCCCAAAGAAGGTTAGCTTAACCATGACAAAGTTGCAGAAGTCACTATGTTTAAAGACTTCAAAGTCACTAAGAGCCAGTGACTAGAATAGTTTCTTTAGAGTGTTGGGGCAGAATAGAGACTACAGATAAAGGAAATCACAATAGCAAGAGTGAGTTACTCTTTAAAAAACATCTGAAGATGGAAGAATAAACAGGATGGTTTCTAGTAAGAATGGCAAAGATAAATTAGGGGCTCATTTAGATCAATTTTTTTATTAATGTAGTTTTAAAGGGCTTGCAGAGCTAAGCTTGTTTATAGGTAAATGGGAAAACATCAGTGGAGACTGAGAGATATTGAAGATAAAGGGGAGAGTCTTAAAAGATTCAGAACAAAGTCAAGACTAGGTAGGGAATAACTTGGAGCATTCTAAGGGAGCAGCTGACAGAAGACACTGATGGACATGCTCTCCCTTAAGAGGAATGCTGAGAGAGCATGAACTCAGAGAACCCCTGGGAGGAACAGCTGACGTCTGGGGCAACAGTCTATCAAATAGGATGAGCACAGAAAAGCACTCACTTAACATAGACAAAGGAGGGATTTTTTTAACTGTTCAGAAGAAGTTTCATAAGGAAGAAAAGTCAAAAATGAATTCTAAGAGATCAAGAAGAGAACTAGAGAAAAGGAAATCTAGGTACAGAAATTCAAAAGTATGTCATTGATCTTGGAGGTAAAGGAGAAAGGAGAAATACATCTATCTACAAATGACATTCCATTTAGAGGAGACAAGATAGAGAGAAAAGAATCAATGGCAAACCAGGCTAGATTCCAAACTATATTATTTACTATTATTATTATTTATATATTTTGGAAGGAAGCATGAACACAACAAAATAACTTTCCACAAAGTTTTCTTCAAGCCCTTGGACATTTTCACATTCTACTGCTTCTACTTTCCCCAAAGCACTTTGAAGTCAGCCCCTGTGCAGTCCCTTGTAGTCTGGCTCACTGAGAGGCTTTGGCTTCAGATGCAACGAACTCTAAGCTCAGGAGGGAGAAAGCTCTGTTTAAGTGAAGCACTCCATATTTTCTCTTCCTTGTCTAAGAGACAAGAAGAAGATAAACCCAAATGTCTCTTTTTTATAGAAACAATCTCCCCCTTGGCCTCTCAAGTCAAGCTTCTGCTGAAAACTATGTAGAGGCTGCCCTCCCTGGTCTTTGCTTCTCAGATTCAGGATTTATCTTCCAATAACAGTTTTTAGTTCTTTGGCCTGTTTTTCAACAAAGTGCATCTTTTTTTTTCCATTTTCACATGCAGGGGCTTCATTTTCATGATAGACCGAGTCTCTTCATAGTGTCATGCATGGCATGATCCTGGAAAAAATCTAATGTGAAATGACATACAGATAGCATAGCCAGAAAAAGCCAAAAAGAAAATCTCAAAGTTACCTTTCTTAAAACAGACAGAGAAACACAGGATTATTTCTTTAAACCTAAATACTTTTATTAGATGAGAGAGGCTAATAGCCTTTGTAGGGTAAAAGTAAATAGGCGATTGGAAAAAAGAAGTACCCTGATGAGTTGATACAATTCTTAATGACACATACAAACAAAATCCAGTTTATTTAGACACTAAAAATGGTTGACTGTAGGCAGTAAAATGTATAATTGGGCCAAAAGGATGTGAAGTATATTTGAATACCATGTGAGCTATATTCCTTCTGTCAAGAATAAACAGACTTAGGGAAGGTGGGTCCAACTAGTCAGTACCAGAAACAGCTGCCTGTGCTACAAAATGGTTAGGGTACCATCAAATTCTGAGATAAGAGTCCCTAAACTCAATTTAAATTAGGGTAACTTCCTGGCTTTTTTAGTATTTTATGGTAAAGATACTTCTTTAGCATGCTTAGGTCTTATGAAGAAGTCACTGGGATTGGTAATGTGCCAGCCTCCAGGCAGCATAGCCCTTAAGCATTACCAAGTAAGAATAGATAAGTGGAAAGAAACAAATCACACATCAGTACAGTCAATGCTCATTATTCACAAATTCTGCATTTTCAAACTTCTCTATTAAAATGTATTTGTAACCCCAAAATCAATATTCAAAGAGCTTTTGCAGTCATTTGCAGACAGGTACATGCACATAGCAGTGAAAAAACTGAGTTTCTGCACATGCAAGTTCCAGGTTGAAGTTGAACAAGGAGAAATCTTGTCTTCTTATTTTAGCTCTCATACTATAAGCAATGTCCACGGTATGTTTAATGCCACATTTTTTGCATGTTTGTTGTTTTTCCATAATTTCACTCTTTTGTACGGCCCCAAGCATACTACTGTTGCTGTATAGTGTGCTTAAGTTTAGGAAGGCTGTGATGTGCCTTGTGGAAAAAAAACATGACTTGGATAAGCTTCATTCAGGTATCAGTTATGTGTAATTGGCCTTTAGTTCAATGTTAATTAATTGATAGTATATATTAAGTATTTTTAAACAGAAACGTGAATAAAACAATATTATGTGTTGCTGTTTTGACAAAAGCGCTGTGGCCAGAGGCTCACAGGAACTTAACCCTGTATTTCCCCTATAGGCAATGATTGAATATTCACTAATTCAGTGTTTGCAGTAACTTTGTAGAACATAATGCCCATAAGTAATGAGAAGTGACTGTATTTTCCTAAATTCTGATCTTATCCAAGAAACACTATAGGGACAAGGGTGGTTATAAGAGTCAGAAATCCAACATCACTTATTTTCTTATCGGTCTGGTAAATGAGAATGCTGATAACAAGGATAAATTGTCAAACATTAATAGTAAGGAAAATATGTAAGAGATGATTGATGAATGAAAAAATGCTTAGGTCAGTGCTTGATATATAACATTTGAATATGGATGTAGGGACCTATTTCCCATTTTACCAAGAATCCCTGGAAATCAAAAGACTGAAAAACCACTGGAGTCTACATAGGGCTGGTAATATTTTATATTCCCAACAGCAAGAAAAGAAAGAACTTTTAATATATAGAGAGATCATAAAATAAAGTCCTGAGAAAGCAATTGCCTTAGTATGGTAGCTAAATTAGCTCTATACCCACACTAGTAAACTGAAAAGCAAGACCCAAAATGATCAAACTGATCCCATATAACCTAATAACTGTGTGGCAGAAAATTTTCCAAGACTACTTAAAGGAATACAACAAAGCCCAGCATTAGCCAATATATAATTCAGAAGATCTGGCAAGCTTGTGCTATAATCAAAAATTGCTAAGCTTACAAAGAAGCAGAAAAACATGACCCATGACCAGGAGAAAAAAAGTCAATAGAAGCACAACCAAAATTGACAGAAATTGTTGAATTAGCAGACCAAGATGTTTAAAATGCCACTGTACATATACTCAATATTTTCAAGAAGGTAGAGGAAACCAGGAACAAAAAGGAAAGAATGTAAAATATAAAAATCACCACATGATATATTTTAGCAATGAAAAAGGCAATCTACTGGATTATACAGATAGTTAGACACTATAGAGGAAAGTATAAGTGAACTTGAAGACATAGTAATAGAAACTATACAAAATAAAGAACAAAGAGCAAAATGGCTAAAAAGAAAGATCAGTAACTTTATATGATAATATAAAGTAGTCTACATATGTGTAATTGGAGTTCCAGAAAAATGAGAGAAGACAAGAAAATATTTGAAGAGATAATGGTCAAAAAATTTTCAAATCTTGTTAAAATCATAAATGCAAAGAACAAAGCTCAAAAAATTCCAAGCCGAAGAAGCAAAGAAAACCACACTACAGCTCATGACAATCAAATTGCTGAAAACCAGTGATAATGAAAAAAATCTCATAATAAGCCAGAGAAAACAGACACATTATATATACATATATATATACATATGTTATATATATATGTGACAAAGATAAGAATGACATTATACTTCTAGTCAGAAACCATGCAAGCCAGAAAGGAATGAAAAGACATTTCCAAAGCACTGGAAAAAAAAAAGTGTCAACCCAGAGTTCTATACCAAGAGAAAATGTTTTTATTAAAGGCCTAATGGTGATTTTCAAACAAACCAAAGTTGGAAGAATCCATTACCATTAAATTGTAGTACAAATTAGGTTATAGGAGCTCCTTCAGCCAAAAGAAAATTACATCATAAAGAAATTTGTATCCATCTAAAGCATGAAGAATACCAAAAATGGTAATATGGGTAAATATAAAATATATTTTTATCATTTTAAATCTCCTTATTAGATAATTGACTGTATAAAACAGAAACAAATAACCACATGTTACGGGGGTGGTATCATAAGAGTAAAATGTATGAAACAATAGCATAAAGGATAGGAGAGAAATAGAAGTATGCTCTTGTAGATTCTCATGTTATACATAAAATGATATATTATTTGAAGATAGACTGTGGTAACATAAAATGCATATTTTAAACACTAGAGAAATTGCTAAAAATACATGAAGGATGTATAGCTAATTTAAAAAGTGTAAATACAGTGGAATCTTAAAAAAACATAATCCAAAAATGTCAGGAGAAGGAAAATTGAAATAAAGAAGAGAAAGACAAATACAAGGAAAACAGGAAAATGATAGGTTTAAGTGAAGCTGCACTGATAATTAATTACATATAAGTATTCTAAACACTCCAAATAAAAGACAGACATTTAGATTGAATAATTAAGCAAGATCTGACTACGTGGAGGAATTCAATATAAATATAAAGAGACATATGTGTTAAAAGTAAAACAAACAATTATATACCATGCAAAAACACAAATCAAAAGAAAGCAGGACTAGCTGTATTAATAAAACAAATTAGATTTCAGAAGAAGGAATATCACCAGGGATATAACCAGGATGTAAAAGAGTGACATTTTATAATGATAAAGGTGTCAATTCATTAAGAAAATATAATAGTTCTAAATATGTATGCATCTAATGAGGAGATTTAAAATGAATGAAGTAAAAGTCAACAGAATTGAAAAAAGAAAGAGAGAAAATAATTTCAACACTTGAGATTTCAACAGTCATCTCAATTATCAATAGAACAAGTAGATAGAAAATCAGTAACGATATAGGTGGCTTCGAGAATACTATCAACCATGTTGACCTAGTAAACATTCACAAAATATTCCACAAAACAATAGCAAATACACATTCTGTTCAAATGCATATGTAATATTCACAAAATGGACCATATTTTGAGCCATAAAACGGGTCTCAATAAACTCAGGAGAATTGAAATAATAAAAAGTGTGCTGACTACAACAAAATTAAATAAGAAATCAATAACAAAGATTTTTTTTTCTGAAAATCTTTAAGAATTAAACATGTATAAGTAATCCATCAGTCAGAGAAATCACAAGGAAACTATAAAATATTTTGAACTGAATGAAACTGAAAATACAACATATCAAAATTTATGAGATACAGTTAAAACAGTGCTTAGAAAAAAATTATACCATTAAATACTTATATTAGAAAAGAACATCTCAAATCAGTTATCTAAGCTTCCTAAGTGTAACTACAGAGGGAAAATCCTGGGACAAAATACCTTTGAAACCAAAATCAGTCAAAGGGAGAAATAAAGTGGGAGAAACCCATTTATTTCTTACAAGCAGTACACTTCTGCCCTCCCGTGTCTCTCACGATCTGGCTGCAGAAGAGGCCCCCACCCAACCTCTCTGGTCCAGATAAGCCCTTACTAACCCTTGAGATTATCTATTAATATGGAAATGGACTACTTCTCTCGACCCCTTGGGAACGCCTATTGTGTGAAGATGCAATAAGGCCAGACAAGAGATTCTGGAAATACTGCAATTTTACCCACTCTAAGGAACTAGAAAAGGAAAAGAAGTTAAACCAAAACATGCAGAGTAAGGAAACAATAAAGAGAAGAAAATAAATTAATGAAAGAGAAAACAGAAAATAGAGAAAAATCAATTATACCAAAAGCTGATTGCTTGAAAGAATCAGTAAAAGTGAAAAAATTCTACCTAGATTCAGCAAGAAAAAGGAAAGGGAGAATAACAAATTACCAATATCAGAAGTAAAGGATGGGGCATCACAACAAATCTTACAGATATTTACAAGGATAATAAGGAACTCATTCCAGATAACATGGAGCAAGCACATGCCAGTCTTTTCTCCATCTGAACACAACTAGAAATCTGGACAGAGTTCACGGGCCAACTATATGAGAACTCAGCAAATTAAGTAAAAACAGGTATATTGAAAGATACCAGAATCCAAAGTAAAACAAAACCTGCAGTTACTTGATGAATTTTTTTCTTCCAGTAGCCTAGTCTCAACTCAGTGAAGCCTAAAATCCAGCACTGAGTACTGTGATGCAAATTGAGAGGCATCAAATTGAAGCTGTGCTCAAGTAGTGAGAAAGAAAACTAGTAAAGCTCGAAAGAAGTAGAGAAAATATTGTGGGGTTTTCTCTGTCCTTTTTCTCTACTCTCTTCCACCCTAGCTTCCGGGCGATCCTGAAGTGATCGTATCAAGAGTGACAGCAGCAAGCAAGAGGAGAGAGCATAAACCAGAATTGGAAATAGAGGACACTTCCTCTTCATTGTGAGAGATGTTGTAGATTCAAGAGGTTGAGACCAAATCCCAATGCTTCCCCCACCTTTCTGTCCTCCCACAGTTTATTCCCAGAGACAGTGAAATTGTAGGAAGTTTCTGGCTAGAAAAATTTTAAAAGGAGCACCAAAGTACCAGCAAGGACCAAGGAAATAGCAGAGCAGGAGGAGCTCAGGAAAGAATCCATAAAGTTGTTTATGAACTCCTGGGCACATCTCTGACCTGCATATGCATGGATATTATCCTAATTAACATAATAAAGACTTTGAGAACTAAGCTAATGAGTAGGCCTTTGCCCATATTCCAGAATGACCACTGGGTGGCATAAATATGGGGAATATTCAAATAAAATCGAAAACTGAATTGACATTGGAATTTTGTGTACTGAACCTAACTATGTCAACTGTTGTAGATTCAAGTAACTATTGTCTACTAAAACAAAAAATATTAAAATTCTCTATAAGGGGTTAGACAGTAGTCCAGTTTCATTCTCTTACATGTAGCTGTCCAGTTTTTCCAACACCAGCTGCTGAAGAGGCTGTCATCTCCCCATTGTATATCCAGGGCTCCTTTATCAAATATTAATTGACTGTAGGTGTTTGGGTTAATGTTTGGATTTTCTATTCTGTTCCACTGGTCTGTGGGTCTGTTTTTGTGCCAGTACCAAATTGTCTTGATTACTGTGGCTTTGTAGTAGAGCTTGAAGTGAGGGAGCGTAATTCCCCCTGTTTGATTCCTCCTTCTCAGGATTGCTATTTTAAATAAGACACAGCTTCTCCTAATATATTTCTAATGCCCAGTAAACAATCAAAAATATTTGTCAGGTGAATAGCCACAGAAATCTCAACTGCATGGAAAAGTACAATCAACATACAGCAAGGATAAGATTACACAAATTCTGGAATTATCTGACAGATCTTAAAGTAGTAACTAAAAATGCTCAACTAAGTAACTGTAAACACCCTTGAAAGATCTAGTAAAACAGAAAGTATCATAAAATAAACAGAACTTATAGGGAAAAGACAAGTGGAAATTTTAAAATTGGGAACTACAATAACTGATAAAGAAATTTGTTGGATGTACTCAATATAACAGATAACAAAAGAAATAGTCAATAAACATGAAGACATTTATAGAAACTATTGAATATGAAAGACAGAGGGAAAAAGATTTAAAACAGTAAACAGAACCCCAGTCACCTGTGAGAAAACAACAAAAATATAATACTTGTATCACCAGGGCTCCAGAAAGAGAGGAGAAAGAATAAATATAGTGCTAAAAAAATTTGAAGAAGTAATTTTCCAAAACACCCAAGTTTGTTGAAATATACACACTATATTAGCTTTCTATTACTGCTATAACAACTTACCAGAAATGTAGCAGCTAAAAACACCACAAATTAATTTTCTCACCATTGTGTAGGTTAGAAGTCAGGTACAGTATGGCTCATGGTTCCTCTATTAAGAGGCCAAACCTTAGTCATCCAGACCTCTTATTTGGAGGCTCTGGGTTAGTAGTGATTTCCTAGCTCATTCAGATTGTTGGCAGAATTCAGTCTCGTGTAGAACTGAGGTCACCATTTTCTTGCTGGCTGTCAGCCAGGGGTTGTTCTCTGCATTCCCTGTTAAATCCAAGTTGCTCCCATGATTCATATTTCTCTGACTCTTCTGCCACATCACAATGACACATCTTTTCTGCTGCATCTCTCTAACTTTTCTACCTTGCTCTTCCACTTCTAAGGGTTCATGTTACTACATTGGACCCATTTGGCCTATCTTAAAGTAGGCTGATTAATAACTTTAATTCCAATGCTATGCTCCTTTTGTCAGATAACATTATACATTCATAGGTACTAAGAATTAGAATATAGGCATCTCTGGGAGATCATTATTCTTCCTACCACATATATCTACATATTCAAGAAGCTAAACACAACCCAAACAGGAAAAACAAAAAAAATCTATAATTAGATATACATAATCGTACTGCTGAAAACTAAAGACAGAAAAAACCTTGAAAGTACACAGAAAAATTATGTGTTATCTTCAAAGGAACAACTATTTGAGTAAATGATGATTGTTTATTAGAAATTAAGAGACAAGAAGTAGCATATTAAAGTGCTGAAAGCAAAGAACTGTCCACCCAGAATTCTATATCCTGCAAAATTATCCTTCAGGAATGAGAGATAAATCAATATATTCTTAAATGAAATAAAACTAAGATAGCTCATTACCAGTGGGCATGTTCTAAAAGAAATTATAAAGGAAGTTACTCAAGAAAAAAAGGGAAACACTACCAGAAGGAAAATGGTAACATAAGGAATGGAAGAAAACAATGCAAATGGTAAATAACTTAGTATGAGACTATTTATCTCCTTCTCAGTTCTAGAAAACGTGTTTAATAGTTCAAACCAAAAAATATATCATCTGATGGGGTTTTCAATGTATACAGATGTTATATATAGACACCTACAGAGGAAAAGCTTTCAAACTTCATCATTGAGTGTGACATTAGCTGTGTACTTGTTATATATGGCCTTTATTATGTTGAGGTATGTTCCTTCTATACCCAATTCATTGCAAGTTTTTATCATGAAAGGATGTTCTTGTCAAATACTTTCCTGCATTTATTGAGATGATCATATGATTTTTATCTTTCATTCTATTAATGTGGCATAATATGTTGAACCATCCTTAAATCCCAGGGATAAATCCCACATGATCACTGTGTATGATTCTTTTATTATGATGGTGAATTAAGTTTGCTACTATCCTGTTGAGGATTTTTGCACATATATTTATCAGGGATATTGGCCTATAGTTTTCTTTTTTGTAGTGTCTTTATCTAGCTTTGGTATCAGGGTAATGCTAACATCACAAAATAAACTTGGGAGTGCTCCCTTTTCTTCATTATTTTGGAAGAGTGTAAGGATTGGTGTTAATTCTTCTGTAAATATTTAATAGAATTCATCAGGGAAACCATCTGATCCTGGAATTTTCTTTGTTGAGAAACTTTTGATTACTGAATCAAAATCCTTACTCATTATTTATTGGTCTGTTCAGATTTTCTATTTCTTCCTGATTCAGTCTTGGTAAGTTGTATGTTTCTAGACATCAACTCGTTTCTTACAGGTTATCAAATGTATTGGTGTATAACTGTTAATAATATTCTCTTGTGATCTTCTGTGGTCCTGTGGTATCAGTTGTAATGTTTCCTCTTTCATTTCTGATTTTATTTGAGTCTTCTCTTTTTTTCTTAGTGTAGCTAAACATTTATCAATGCTGCTTATCTTTTGAAAAAACAGCTCCTAGTTTTGTTAGTCTTTTCTATTGTTTTTCTGGTCTCCATTTCATTTATTTCTGCTCTCTTGTTATTTCGTTCCTTCTGCCACTTTGGGCTTACTTTGTCCTTCTTTTTCTAGTTCATTGAGGTAAAAAGTGAGGTTGTCATTTGAGATTTCTGTTTTTATTAATGTGGGCATTTATTGGTAGAAACTTCTCTATTAGAGCTGCTTTTTTGGCATCCCATATATTTTGGTGTGTTGTGTTTCCACTTTCATTTGTTTCAAGATTTTTTTAATTTCCCTTTTGATTTTTTTTTGACCTATTTGTTGTTGAGGAATATGTTGTTTACTTTCCACATATTTGTGAATTTTCCAGATTTCCTCCTGTTATTGATTTTTAGTTTTATACCATTGTGATTGCAAAGGATATTTAGTATGATTTCAATCTTCTTAAATTTTATAAGATATGGAACAAGACAAAGGTGCCCACTCTTGTCACTTTTATTCACCATAGTACTGGAATTCCTAGCAAGAACAATTAGGCAAGAATAAAAGGCATCCAAATTGTTAAGGAAGAATAAAAATTGTCTTTGTTTGCAAATTATATGATCTTATAAAATAAGACTTCCATCAATGATAAACTTTCAACCTGATAAAGGGTATTTACCAAAAACCTACAGCTAACATCATATTTAATGGAGGACGACTGAATGCTTTCCCCTAAGTTTAAGAACTCTAAAAGCCACTAAATATTACTTAGATAAATTAAATAAGTTCTCAATAAATAAAGTTATATACGATGTTCATAAGTAGATGGCACAATTTTGTTAAAATACAAATTCTACTGAAATTATCTACACATACAATTACAATGAAAATCCCTGCAAATATTTTATAGAAAATGACAAGCTTTCTAGGGCTAATATTTGACAAGAGAGCCAAGAATACTCAATGGGGAAAAACAGTATTTTCAATAAATGGTGCTGGGATAACTGGATATTCACATGTAAAACAATGAAACTGGACCCATATCTTACACCACTCACAAAAATTAACCTAAAATAAGTCAAAGACTTAAATTTAAGACATGAAACCATGGAACTCATAGAAGGAAACAGGAATAAAGCTTCTTGACATGGCTCCTTAATGATTTTTTGGATATGACACTAAAGCACAAGCAACAAAATAAAAAACAAGTGGGACTACATGAAACTAAAAATCTTCTACACAGCAAAATAAACAATCAACAAAGTGAAAGACAACCTACAAAATTGGAAAATATATTTGCAAACCATATATCTGATAAGGGGTTAATACGAAAAATATATGAAGAACTTATACAACTTAATAGCAAAAAAAAAAAAACCAACAAATAACACAATTAAAAAATGGGCAAAGGACCTGAACAGGTAGATATTCCTCCAAAGAAGATATATGGAAGTCCAACAGGCACATTAAAAGATGCTCAACATTACTCTTCATAGGGAAATGCAAATTAAAACTTCAATGGGATATGACTTCATGCCTGTTAAAATGGCAATTATCAAAAAAGCAAGAAATAACAAATGCTGACAAGGATGTGGAGAAAAGAGAACCCTTGTACACTATTGGTGGGGTTGTAAATTGATACAGCCACTGCAGAGAACAATATGGAGGATCCTCAAAAAATAAAAAATAGAACTATCATATGATCCAGCAATTCCACTTCTGGAAATATATCCCAATAAAACAAAAACATTACTTTGAAAAGACAGTTGCATCCCTAAGTCATAGCAGCATTATTCACAATAGCCAAGACATAGAGACAACCCAAGTGCATGCAGATGGATGAATGAACACAGAAGTTGTGGTGTAAATATACAATGGAACACTATTCAGCCATAGAAAGGAGACAATCCTATAATTTGCAACAACATGAATGGATCTTGAAGGCATTATGCTAAGTGAAATAATAAAGAGAAAGACAAATACTGTATAATCTCACTGTAATCTAAACCACCCCCCATCAAGAAAAAACAAACATGGCAGGGGGAAGAGGGAGAATGGAGAAAAACGGTTGAAAGGTACAAACTTCCAGTTGTAAGATATATAAGTACTAGGGATATAATGCACAATATGATGACTACAGCTAACACACTGTATGACATATAAGAAAGTTTTTAAGAGAGTAAATCCAAGAGTTCTTATTACAAGGAGAAACTGTTTTTACTTTTTTTTCTTTTCTTTTTATTGTATCTATATGAGAAGATGGAAGTTACCTGAACCTGTTGTGGAAATCCTTTCACAGTATATCTACATCAAACCATCTTGCTGTATGTCTTAAACTTGTACAGTGATGAATGTCAATTTTTCTCAATAAAGTGGGAAAAAATAAAATGAAAAGCCAATTATAACATTTTTATGGAAATACAAAGGAATTAAGATAGAGCAATTTGGGATGAGAAGAACACAATTAGATGATTTAAACCACTTGACTTCAAAGCTAACTGCGAAGCTGTGATAAATTAAGACAGTGTACTATTGTTGAAAAGATAGTCAAGTTGATCGATGTAACAGAACATAGAGTTCACAAATGGTCCCACACGTATATGGTCAAATAATTTTCAACAAAGGGCCAAGGTAATTCAAAGAGTAAAGGATACTCTTTTAAATAAATATATTGCAATGGTTAGATATCTATATATAAAAATTATTCTTGACCCTTAACTCACACCATATAAAAAATTTACTTGAAATGTGTCATGTACGCATATGTAAAATGTAAAACTATACAATTTCTAGAAGTAATTACAGAAAAAAACTTTTGAGACTTTGAATTAGGCCAATATTTCATGAACAAAATATAAAAAACAAATTATACAAGATAAAAATTATAAATTGAACTTATCTAAGTTAAAAGGATGAAAAAGCAAGTTACAGACTGGAAGAAAATATTGACAAAACATATACATGGCAAGGGACTTGTATGCAAAATAAATAACTTCCACCATTCAACTAAAACCAATAATCCATAAATAAGTGGAAAAAAATATTTGAATAAACATGTTCCCAAAGAGTATATTCAAATGGCAAAAGAAACACATGGAAAGATGCTCAATGTTATTAAAGTACAAATTAAAATCACTGTGACATACCATTACACACCCACTAGAAAGGCTAAATGAGACTGACATAGCAATTGTTGGTTAGGATGTGGCACAAATGGAACTCTCTAATTACCTATGTTGATGTAAAATGATACAACTTTCAGAAATAATTTGATAATTTCTTATAAGGTTAAACATATGTTTATCCTTTGATCTAGCTATTCCACTCCCAGTTAATAACCAAGAGAAATAAAAACACATGTACACACCAAAATTTATACATGAATGTTCATATCAGCATTAGCCACTGAAGCCAAATAGAGGAAATAATCCAAATGCTCATCAACTGGTAAATAGGTAAAAATTTATGTTATATTCATTCAGTGGAATACTAGTCAGCAAAAAGAGGAATGAACTACTGATACATGTAACAACATAGATAAAAGAAACCACACACAAAAGAGTGTATGTATATATTTTATTACTCTATTTATATGCAATTCTAGAAAAAGCAAATTTATATTGAGAGAAAGCAGTGCCCCATGGTGAAAATAAGGGATTTACTGCAAAGTGGCAAGATGGTACTTTAGGGGTTGATAAAAATTTCTACATCTTAACTGTGGTGTTAGTTACATGACTGTATACATTTGTCAAAATTATTCAGATTGAACACTAAAGTTGGTGAATTTTACCAGTCTAAATTATACCTTTATTAAGGTGACTAATTAAAAATGATGCAATTCAACTTACCTTATTCTTTATATATTCTAGCCACAGTAAAGGAACCACCTTTTAGGAAATCACACATTTTAAGGGTATACCTAAAAAAAGATGAGCTAGATCATTTCAGCTTCTTGGAGCTTCTACCAGGGATTTGATATATTGTGCTGTATTCTCTAATTTGTTTTTCTTCACTGTGTATCTCAGGATCAACATCATCCCTGAAATATCAGGGATAAGATAAATCAACTAGCCCCCAGTTCCTAGTTTGAGACTTAAACTATATGCCTACTATGTCAAGATATTTTCAGAAGGAAAGAAGGAAGGAAGGAAAAAATTAAATTTAAAGTTGTGCATACACTGATTTGGTATTTGCCATCAGAGCCCATGACATTGCTCATATTAACACTGGTCACATTAGTAACTTCAGAGGGAAGTTTTTGGCTTTATGATCTTTAACATTCTTTTATAACTTACCCTGAAGGGATGATGGTATTCCAATCTTGGATAGAAATTCAGGGGCCCATAGTATATATTTTGGGACACGAGAGAAGATTCTCCTTTTATCAAGGCTCTCAAGAGAGAAGGTCCTTAAATCACCACCCTATGGTTATACTTGTTCCATAGGTACTCAGGAGTATCTTTACAGTATGGGATCCAAATTTCACAGTCAATTTTTACTCCAAAAAATGACATACCCTAGAAATTATCTATTTTCCAGGAATATAGAAGCTCTGGCAAAAACCCACATTCATGGGAATATTTTCAGTTTCCCTAAAGCCAACTTTGCATGGCACGTGGAGAGAGGGTGTTGGCAACTTGAAGGACAAAGTGACCTTTTGAATCCTCTCACTAGACTGAATGAAAAGAAGTAATGTACTGTAGAAAAATCATGAACTTGGAGTGCAACAATTCAGCTACTTATTAACTGGGAAACATTACTTGAGTTACTTAAACTTGCTAAGCCTCAGTCTCCTTGTTGGCAAAATGGAGATAATATGTATCTCACAGTATTATTGTGATTAGCAAAATTAGAACATATGTATATATATATGTGTGTGTGTATGTGTGTATATAGTACCTACCATGTTTCAAATATCCAAAACATGGTAGCTATTATTATGATTATAGTTCACATACTTGATGTAGGGTAAATGGCAGAGTTCCAGAAATTCCTGCTTGGCCTTAGTCTATTTACATACCAATGGATGTTTCAGAGCCTCCAGTTGATCAGGGGCAAGGGGTGGAAAGAAAGCGGCCATTCTCCCCTCCCCTCCATTCCTGGTACCTAACTGGTCTGGTACTAGTCAGTCATCATGGCCCCACCCACGGACTTCCTGTCAGAAGGGGTGGGCATAGGAAGGAGAATGTGAGCCAGGCAAGAGGAGATGGACGGAGCTGAGTTGGCGGCTAGCGACTGTAAGAAATAGAAGCCTTTCTCCCAACCTGCGCTTTTCCCTTGACTTACTGCAGTTTCAGTGGATTCATCTGTAGTACTAGAGTTTCAGTGGAGAACTCGTCCAAGGCCAGGAACTCCCTTCCCCCCAAAGCTACACTTGAGAACACCATTTGCAATACTCTGTGGAGATAAAGGACTCATTCTCTCTATTTTCAAATATAAAATTCATGTTGTTAATAAAAGCTAACTTTGGACTCAAAAGTCTAATCAGAACTTTGATTATTTACTCTTTTGCTATTTCCAGTCTTCAGGCCTTTTTACTCTGTTTGATGTTCAAAATTGAATGTCATGAAAGAGGCCCTGGTGTGTCCAAGTTGGTCATCTCAAAAACAAACCTGTAGCCATGAGATGTGGAATTCATTTTTACAAGAATGAAATAAAAAAAATTGTTTAAACTACATTCTTCTCCAAGCTGAATCTTTGGAAATTAATCTGCTCAACTATCCCTAGCACCTCTCTGTTGTCTCTCATAACTGCCAATGAATTCCCATTCAAAAGTAAAAAATGGAAGAGTATAGAGATCTAGAAAACAAAAATAAGTTGAATGTAGACCAATAACAACAACAAAACCTCGCCTTTATTTGAAAGAATTCCCAGCAATGACTGAGGGAAGAAGGGAGGGGCAACACAGGGAGAGGGGGAGTAGAGGTAGTCATCAATAGGATTTTGAAAATATAAATTTTCCTCTAAAATATAATACCCAAAATCTGCTTCTGTAGTCTCAGAAGCAGATAATAAAACAGAATGAAAGCAGACTCTTATCTTACTACTGAATCCATATGCAAAGCAGCTATTCAATGCACTGCAGAGGAATGCATTTTTCATTTTATCATTATTGCAGACTCATTCCGTGATTTCTCTCTCAATGGGTGACTGCAATAAGCCTGAAGGTACAGTTCACTCTTCTTAAAGAACTATTAGAATCATTCCTAAATGCCTGCCTCGGAGCTACCATTTTTAAAAACTCTAGCTTTTCCTTCATCCTCCTAGCAGCTACAACCCATATTTTTTACTTCTTGGAGAAAGGAGGAAAGAAAAAGACCAATAACTCAATGAAGTCTCAAAGGAAGCTAAGTCTGGTCTTAGCTTGGATCTGGAGTAGTAGATAAAATTTTCACTTCCCTTGAGAAGCTGAAGATCCACTTAAGAGGGATTCATGATATAGTCAGCCTCACTGGATATTGCTCAATATATGCATACCATAGAGGGTTGTAGTAAGTCAGGGATGGCAGAGACATAGCTTTGTCACAGGCTGAAATGAAAAGTAATAGCAGGGAAAAGGGCTGAACATCCCACCGTCCTTATTCTGACTCCTACGAAAGGTGGTTTTGACCAGTGTTGCAGACTGTCAACAGAGAAGTCTGTACTTTGCTCTATCTCTGTCAGACTCACCCCAGAGGTAGAGTGAAAACGCTGAAGAGGAAAAGAGAAAGTTGAAGTCATTCTTTTTTAACTTAATGACTTCACTAATGTAGAAAGCAGAGATGTTCATAGCTAGCTACCTTCCAGGCTGGGCTGCTACCGACCCAAAATCTGTCACAAAGTGACCCAGAGGAAAAGACAAGATAGATGAGCTGAGAAAGTCCCTCAAGCCTGTTCCTCCCACAAGCAGGCACTGATTCCTAGACATTTCCATGAGTGGTGCAGGATTTTTTTTTCCTTTGCACATGACCTTTAAAACTACCTGATAAGCTCTTTGCACTGCCTACCCTAGAAGTTTCAATAGACAGAGAGAAGATGAACATTAACCTTAATGGCTAAATTACCAAGTGTCACTCTACAGGCTTTTCCCCTTGAGAGAAGCCTGTGCAGCAGCCAAACACTCACTCCTTTAAAAATTAACAGAAAAGCTCCATTGAGACCAAAATGCAGAGTTTTCCAAATTTGGGCACTTTAAAAGTCAATGTGTTACCTTTGGAAATGGGCACTCCTTTTTTTAAAAAAAAAAATCAATAATCTGGTCAAATAATTAAAGACATTTTATTAAAGCTATCTGAAAAGGGCCTTAATACTCACATGTTGGATTAGAACCTGAAGAAAGTTTTCAGGTTAATGCTGAGAACACTGATATACATATATTTTTGTATTCCAAAAAAAGGCAAAAAAAAAAAAAAGCACCAAACCTGCACGAAAAGGAAGCTACCTTAGTGTTTCTAGCCATTCATTCATTTAGGAAGTACCTACTCCTTGCCAGGTACTATACTAGATCCTGCGTGAGTAATGGTGAGCAAAATCAACAATATTCACCTGGAAGGTAAATTGGACTAGTAGGAAATGCAGATCTTAATCAAGGAATCACACAAATAGAAGAAAAATGATTAACTACAATTGTGATGATTTCAATGAATGAAAGGTTTAGGGTGCTATGCTTGCACTCTGGTAGAAGTTTTGGAGAAAATGACAGCCCAGAAAAAGTCATCTTCTCCAAAGATAGAGGACACTGATACTCCTACGCCCCACAGAACAAAACATGTATGCCCAGGCCTAAAAGCACTCTCTTAGGCCCTAAGAACTCAAGTGTCATGAAACAAGTAGTCTAATGAGTGTGGGAGCGCACGCAGTCTCTGTTTGACCTCAGAGACTTGATTAACTTTTTTATTGCTCATTTCTTCATTCAGTCCACAAGCATTTACTGACTTTTTACTATGTGCCAGAAACAGAGTAAAATCTAGATCCTGGGTATGCAAAGATAAATAAGACAAAGTTCCTGCCATCAAGGAACTCAGTCTACTGGGAAAGACAGACATAAATACTTACAATACAACATAGTAATTGGTCTACTAGAGAGAAGTACAAAGTGCAATGAAAATTCAGAAAGAAAAAAACTGCGCTTCTAATACTTTCTGGGGCCTAATCCATCAGCAAAATCCTCACTACACAAAACTAACAGGAAAACACTGGCAGATCATTTGTTGTTTCACTTGGCATTCTAGCAGCAGTCAGAGGCTCCCACCCCAGAAAGGTAGGCAGGCCATTGAAAAGAAAAGAGTGGCATTAACAAACAGCACACCATTCTAAACTCCGTGCACAAGTGACTAAACCGCCTGGTAACTCGTCCCTGGCACCACTACAGAGAGAGAAACAAGGCACCCCCACCCGACCCCACCCTACAGCAAGGCAATTGCTAAGGACAGATTTGTGTCTTTGAAGCAACTTCTCTAACACATCTGTTTCTGGTGCACTTTACCTTCCACCCAGGGCCCTTCACGGGCTTTTCCATTTTTTTTTCCCTTTTGGAATAGTTGGAGATATAATTTATGTCAAGCAACTGGTAAGAGCTACTGCTTCACCTCAGTCTACCCTTCATCAAAACACTTACCTCTATCCAGGGAAATGCAAGTATGAGGAGTAAGCATTTTTAGAAAAATTAAATTAAATTAAATTAATACCACATAAAGTATATACACCATAATTCTCTTTTTCCATCATCAATTACAAGAGAAAGAATAAAATTCAAATAATAATCAGCTATGGAAATGACCATATTACCTGTTGCAGTAAGTAAGCAGTTCTGATAAAATGGCACTTGGTCCTTTGACTCTTTCAGGACATCCCTACAGCAATATGTTAAAGTTCCAAACTGCCCTAGAATCTTAAAGGAATAAAGGAAACTTGTAGGGCCTTTTAAAGGGAAGCATAAACCTAAAGTCTGTCTTACTGAAGGCAAAGGGCCAAGAGTTTCTAATACTAAAGCTACTCCCAATAGATATAGAATCATTTGGGAAAAAATGGCATTAATGTCGTCAGGCCAGTTCCCAGAGAGAATACACACTGGGAGAATCTAATAACAATACACACTTCTTCCCTCAGCACATAGTGTACACTGGGACTTACATGCAAAAACACATCATTGCACATAACCAGTTCACATAAACAGTCCAGGTATTCTCTATATATTCATTTCGAAGGTGTAGCATCTCTTCACTGCAAACCACATCTAGTACTGATTGAGGTCTTCTTAATTACCATCCATTTTTTTTCTCTACTCCATTTGCAGAATTAAATAGACCTCTTTCAGCATGGTGAAAAGAACAAAAATATCCCATTACTGCTTTTGCAAAGGTCACTCCCCTGCCTTGAGCTGGGCTTATTTTTAATCATAGGTTATATATCTTAAAGGCAAGGTCTTTATTGAAATCTCCAGTTCATTTTAAAAAGTCTCTGGACATATTGAATAAATCACAGCTCAGAAGTAAAATGTAGCAATAGGCTTTCTACCTCCTTACTACATGCAAGGCCTTAGGGAGCCAGTTTCCAACTATCCCTGCCTCCAATGCAGATTAGCACTTCACCCAGCCAAGAGCAAGATGATAGTGCTCATCTCAGCGCACACATACTAGGAAACTTCAACCCACTGGGGGCCATGGTACTGGTTTTCAATAAGATGTAGAACAAAAGGAGCTGAACTTTATGGGTCACTTAAAATCTCCTGGAAGCTTTTCAGTAAGAGAAGCAGAGAGATAATGTCCTGGCTTAGTTCCAGGCTGAAGAACAGGGCAGAAGTTGGAATCTATGTTCATTTAACTGCATAACTTCTATTCTTCACTTAAAATACCTCAATCTAAAATTGTCACAGCTCTTGTTACAATGTCTCTGTCACAGAGGCAGAGGTAGTTGGATTTCTTTGGTGACTGAAATTAAGGAAGTCTTAGGGATAAAATTCATATTTGTAAAAATTTGCAAAGGGTAATATATAAATAGTTATTTATGAATTTTATTTTTCTCAGCCTCTAGCTTTTTGATTTACAACATTGTTTATACTACTGTTTAAGGTTAAAGCTGTATTACATACCTGGAAATTATATACGAATAGGCCAAATTTTGAATCAGATTAAAAGTCCAGAAGATAAAGTGGTTGCCAGAATTTTCATTTGTTTTTAGTCTGAAGGCCAAATAACAAATAGCTTTCTCCAGATCTCAAAATTCAGTATAATGAGTCAACTTTCTCATGTTCTATCATATTTTATATTTAACATGTTAATATGAATTTGTTTCTTGGTTTAAAAAAATTGAGTTGGAAGGTTTGATATAAAAAGTAAGATGCTAAGTTTACATTATCCATAATGCAATACCTGCCAAGCATCATCTTACCACCGGCAACAGACTGAGCCCTAAGAAATGAAGCCCAACGGTGAGTAGGAAGTACCAAATACACTTGGTCTACCCACAGAACATTCTACATGGGTTTCAACATACCGTACTCTCCAATAATGACCTCTAATGAGGCCCTCTCATGAGATTGTCAAACTCCCTGAAGAGTTAAGTAAATTTCTTTTCTATATCTTGGAGGGGCAATAAAAACTAGATTGTACCAAGTGAAGTTCTGCAGAGATGAGCTCTGTTGTGCAATATTACCATTATGAATGTAGTAACTGCATCTGGCCTACTCTTTGGACATTCAAAACAGAGCTTTTTAAAAACATGATTTTAAAATGAAAATTGTGGTTTCATTAAAATTATTTTTGAAATATTTATGGATAGTTTTAAATTAAAGTATGTTTGACTCAATAAAGCTCCACTGGAATATGGAGTAAAAGTTCAAGTTAGACAGAATTTGAAATAAGAAATACATATAACTTTTTAAAGAAACATTTTAGATATCACAGCAGACTGGACACTGCATCTAGATCATTTTCATTATAATATTCTGTCTTCTTCACTAAGGTCAATGCTTCCTTATTGAATAGGAATTTATCCTAACAGAAAATCAAGCAATCATCCTTTCATAATTTCATATTTCAAAACTAATACAGAACCTTTCAAAGATATTTTTCCACTGAGGTTTTGAAGAAAGCCTCCAGTAGCAGATTCCTCTCTGTACCTACATTTATCAGAAACTACCAAAAAAAAAGCCAAGCATTTGTTGTTTGTTTTGTTTTGTTTTGTTTTGAATTAAACAATGTCACCAGTTCAGAAAATCCAGAAAGAATGACCCCCCCTTTGGCTCATTTTATTCTCAGTTATTAAATTGGCTGTTAATTGAAAAAGAAGAAAAGCCCACATTCTTTCCTATACCATAGATAAGAAGGAAAAGGAAGAAGAATTCTGGGTTAAACAGCACAGTGTCTTTTGTGGACATGGCTAAAATTGTTTGGCTTTCTTTATTAAATTTCCTTTCACAGAATTACAGTGATTCAAATTTTTTAAGTGTTTGTTCTTATATTTTTAAATAATGATACACATCTATTACTAAAGAAAAATATCCAGAACACCACACACCTTCTTGCTCTGGATAAAATAACGTAAATACCTGTGTATTTGGTGATGGTAGCTGTCCTCTTAATAGACAATGAAAAACAAATACATCCAAATATGCATTAATAACTCACTGAATTAGAGATGTTTCACTTCCAGATAGCTTCACAAATATTCTAATTAGTTTGGTAAATACAATAACTAGGTAATTTCAGTTTTCTTATGGAACTACAAATTTAGTCAGAGAAAGTAACACATAACTCACTGTTTGAAAATGTATAGCATACGCCTTCTAAAAATGAAGTGCTACTAAGTATACAAGTACATGTTTATAAAATACACACAGCTCTCTCCAGTGCTGTCATCTTTTGGTCACACCCAACTAAAATGTAGGGCTTTTTTTTTTTAATAAGGGACTATGTCTTTGGTGACAATAAAACATGTTTGAAAATGCTTTGTCACTCCTCCCATCGAGAGATGGAGTCTAAGGTCCCTCTGCTCAAGCTTGGGTGGGCCTCTGTGACTGCCTCAACAAACTTAATGCAGCAGAGGTGAATTTGGAGACCAGGTTTCTGCTGCTTTCTCTTGGGACACTCACTCTGAGATCCTTTAACCACCATGTAAGAAATAAAGCTACGTGGAGAGACTACATGGAAATAGAGAAGTGTCTGGGGCACTCCAGCTGTTTGAGTCTTCTCAGCACAACACAGGATGTAGAGTGAAGAAGTCCTTGAGATAACCCCAACTCCAACCACCCTCCAACTATAACCACATCTCTAATACAACTGTAGACCTGACGGGAACTGCCTAGCTGAGTCCATTCAACACTCGCATTTATGAGCAAATTAAATTATTGTTAGGTTTTTAAGCCACTCTTTGGGGGATGTTTTGTTGCACAGCTGGAACAGTATCTTATACCTCTTTGACGTCCCCAGTGGTGCTTAGTATAAGCTGAGTACTTGTAGGCATGTAATAGGTTGATCATTAATCAAGCATTAATTACTCCTCAGTAAATAAAGTTTTTTAGCTAAATATTTAAAGGAATTCCATCCAAATTAAAAACAATTAACTTTTCTAAAACATGATTTATTACCATCCACTAAATACATTCAAAATCCTCAGACCCCAGTGGATTTTCAGAGGCCATGCCAGTCTACATTAAGATACCTACATGGCAAATCAAGATCAGTACTAGGTTGAGTGTCCGGCAGTCTGTCCGTGCAGATTCGTGCTGCATGGTAAGGAGTGGTACATCAGGCTGATCTTCAATCTTCAGACTTGCTCTGTCTCAGCTTCCCCAATAAGGGAGAATAATAGAATATCTACCTTTCTCACAAAGATGTTATAACTGCCTGTCTCAAATTTACCCTTCCTTCCCAACACCATTCTAGTTCAAGTTCCCATCATTTCTCTCTTACACTACTCAAATAGTCTCTTAAATTATCTCTTTCTCTTTATTCTTCCTCCCCGTAAACTATATTCTCTATAGAACATACTGAAGTTTTTAAAACAAAGATCATATTGCCCTTTTATTAAAGTACTTGAATGCCTTCTCTTTGCATTTAGGATATTTTGATGTTTACCAGGGTCTACACAGCCCTGTGTGATCTGGCCCTTGCCTATTACTTTAGCCCTTTTACAAAACCTCACTCACTTGAACCAGTCCAGTGGCCTCCTTTCAGGTCATAGACTATGACAACCTTTTCCCATCTCACATCCTTCACACACAGTTTTCTCTGCCTGGAATACCTCCAGCCCCTTCCTCCTTCCTTTATAACAGACTCCTTTGTAGCAAGTTTCAGCTGAAATATCACTTCCTCAGAACAGCGTTTCCTGGTCAACCCATCTAAAGTGGTACCACAGCCCTCATCATTTCTCTTTCAGAGTGGACTCACTCGTCCTTCATACTGCTTATCACAATTTGTAATTATGTATTGATGTATGAATCAATTTTCTAAATCTATCTCTCCCTTACTAGATTGTAAGTGTCCCCAGGGCAGGGATAGTACCTGTTTTATTCACTGTACTCAGCTCCTAGAGCACTGCCTGCTATACATTAGACACAGGTAACTACACATTGAGAATAAATGAATAGCTCCTAATGCATTTTGAAGTTCTATAATAGAAGTTATTACATGGTTGACAATAAAAGAGGATATAAATTAGACAAGATTTCTAACCCAGTACCATTTTCTTTGACAACCATAGTGAAAAAAAATAACTACAAAAGGAAAGGACACAAAAGAGAATACCCCCTAGGATACTCTGAAGTGGCAGGGCATGTTGATTGTCTGTAGATTCACACTGGACCACACTACATGGTGTACTTATCCATAAAAACCTCATCACTTCCCCACAGCTTGGCTTCCAGGGACACATTTACCTACTTTGATGGTTAAATTTATGTGCAATCTTACAGGGCTAAGGGATGCCCAGAAAGCTGGTACAACATTATTTCTGAGGTTGTTTCTGGAAGAGATCAGCATTTGAGTCAGTAAATTAAAAAAAAAAAAAATAAGACCTGCCCTCACTTAATGCAGGTGGAAATCATCCAATCCTTTGAGGGCCCAAATGGAACAAAAAGCAAAGGAAAAGTAAATTCTCACTCTCTTCTTGAGCTGGGATGTCATCTTTTCCTACCTTCAGATATCAGAGCTCTTGGTTCTCAAGACTTCCGTTTAGGATTGGGAGTTATACCACCAGGTCCTCTGATTCTCAGGCCTTGGGACTCACACTGAATTATACAACTGACATTCCTGGTTCCCCAGCTTGCAGATGGCAGACTGTGGGACTTCTAGGCCTCTATAACTACATAAGCCAATTCCAATAATAAATCTCCTCTTGTATATATTTACACAGGCATACCTCATTTTATTGTGATTTGCTTTTTTTGGGCTTTGCAGATACTGCATGTTTTCATAAATTGAAGGTTTGGGACAACCCTGCATGAGCAAGTCTATCAGCACCATTTTTCTCACAGCATTTGCTCACTTGGTGTCCCTGTGCCCCATTTTGGTAATTCTCACTATTTTTAAAACTTTTTCAGTTCTATTATATTTGTTATGGTGATTGATAATCAATGATTATGACTCTCCAAAAGCTCAGATGATGGTTAGCAGTTTTTAGCAATAAAGTACTTTTGATTAAGGTATGTATGTTGTTTTTAGACATAATGCTATTGCACACTTAATAGACTACAGCATAGTATAAACATAACTTTTACATGTACAAGGAAACCAAAAGTTCATTTGACTGGCTTTATTGCAATATTCACTTTATTGTAGTCGTTTGGAACCAAACCTGCAAGGTCTCTGATGTTGCCTGTGTATATCCTATTTGTTCTGTTTCTTTGGAGGACCCTGACTAATATACCTGCTTCTTGTTTTCCTCACCTGCAGCCTATGAAGCTGATTCTGGTTTTTATTCCTGTATCCAGAACATCTAAATTAAGATGACCTAGGAAAGAGAAGTTTGCTATGTTGACAATGAAGGAAAGCCTTGGATAGAGTTAAGACGAAAAATCAAGCATGTAGCTTAAAAACTTCAGCTTACAATATAGTGGTTCAATTTTCATTTGGCTCTTAGCATATGATTCTTTGTATTGTCATTTACTGTTTTACTCCTTCTGGATCCAGGTCTTTCTTACACACTGGAGTCTCTTCATCTTTGCCTTTCTAATTGTGCCTAACCCAAGTCTTATGTATAATAGAACACAAAAAGTTGTTTAAGTAAAAATGATAATCATCATCATTACTGTCATCTTCATCACAAAATCTCCATATACTCTCCAGGCTTTGCCCCCTTTTCTTTACCCTTGCACTTGGAACATCACTTAAAACTGATTATTTTTCAGTGTCACAGGACAGACATCTCAATACCCAAAATATAGTAACCAATTTTATTTGGGTGAATAGAAACCCATCTCATGGGCTGGAGGGGCTTTCTCTTGGCTCTGCGAACTAATATTCTGTAACTTGCAATATTATAATTAGCCTTAGTAAGAACTTAAAGTCCCAAATAGGATGAGTCAGTGTATAACCAAAGCTAATAGATGAAAACTCTATCCCCAAATTCTCATATACTATACCACCATCTTCATTTTAGAATAACCCTGACATGGGATAAAACTTAGAAGTTAAATATCCCCTTCCCTCTGTCTCATTTAAAGTCCCCAAACAAACTAAACTACAACAGAAGCCAGTTTTAGTAAATAAAGATTTTATTATGTAGGTCTAGAGTCTTCATCTATTTTTAAAGAAACAGATTTTTAATTAAAACATCTGAGTACTCATGGTGCTAGCTAAGTTGAGGGTAAGAATTTGGGGAAGCATAAAAAATTAATTTGCCTCCATCTCAGAAAGTAGAAAAGGGAGGGTTTCTAAATGACTCTATTGTAGAGAAACACATTAATCAAGACAGAAACACTGAGGTGAAATTAACTAAACTTTGCCTTCTCATTAGGACTGTAAGTTCCTTAAAGATAAGTTCTGTACTTTACATATCTTTGCATTAACCGGTCTATAAAAATGTTCATAATACTTTGCCTCAAATATACTAAGCACTTAATATTCATTAGCTCACTTCCCCATCCCTCCCCTGGCAAACACTTCATCCTACTGCATAACTGTATTTCCCAGGAGGCAAGAAGGGCTGAAGTCAAATACAGCTGGTAAGAGAGGACCCATCCTAACATTCTAACACACTGATGCAACTCCCACTGTCATCCATGAACATTTGACTGTGTAGAAGAACAAGAAGAAGTCTATTGTGAAATGCAGAAGTCCTCCAAGCAGGAATTCAAATTTGTCTTTGAAAAACGCATAATCAAGATGCAAAATCAAAATCCATAATTAAGATGCAAAAGATGACTACATAGCCCAAGTCAGGATGCCTGTTCACATCATGTTCTTGGTTGATTTACTTCTAAGCAAACACTTATTCAGCTAATATTTACCAGGCATTTTCTATATGCAAGCCACAATGCCTAGTTGATAAAGAAGGGAATATGGGGTACAAAATATATAAACTATAACTTCCACTCTCAAAAATTTACAATCTAATTGAGCATATAAACATATACATAAATAATGATAATACAAAGAAAGAAGCAACATGAACCATAAAAATATTTTTCATAAAATGGTAATAAAGCTGAGACATTTTAAATATGTATGAGATAAGGAACATTTCATAAATAAGGTGGTATTTGAATTGGAATTGCAATGATTAAGTAGGTAGATCCTGAATATCTGGAGATAAAGAGAAAGCATTTCTCTTGCATATCTCATTTCACTGTGCTGAACACATAATCAGTACTGTATTGGTTACCTATTGCTGCTGTAACAACTTGCACAAACATAGTGACTTTAAACAACATAAATTTACTATCTTAAATTATGGAGGTCAGAAGCTGCAATCAGTCTCACTGGATTAAAATGAAGTTATCAACAGGTTTGCATTCCTTCTAGAGGATCTAAGAGAGAATGTTTCCTTCCCTTCTCCAGCTTCTAGAAGCCACCTACACTCCAACTTTCTGTCCCTACATCACCTAGTACTCACTCTGATCTCCTGCTTCTGTTTTATCATCACCCTTGTGATTACTTAGGGGCTAATCCTGGATAACCTCCTCATCTCAAGATCCCTAATTTAATCATATCTGCAATGTTCCTTTGATTGTGTAAGGTGACATATTCACAGACTCTAGGGATTAGGATGTGGGTATCATTAGGAGGCCATTATTCAGCCTACCACAAGTACTTAATTTAGTATTTATTGATTTTCATGTCTTTAAATACTTACCAGCCACAAATTTTGGGGCTTTGGGGTTTTTTTTTAGCTTTATTGATCCATAATTGACAAAATTATAATATATTTAAAGTACCAACATGATGATTTGATATACATATACATGGAGAAAGGATTCCCACCATCAAGTTAGTGAACACATCCATTACCTCCTATATCTAATTTTTTTCTGTGTGTGGTGAGAACACTTAAGTTTTACACTCTTGGCAAATTTTGATTACATAATGCAATGTTATTAACCATAGTCACTATGTTACACCTTAGATCTTCAGACTTTATTCATCTTATCACTAAAAGTTTATACCCTTTTTTCCCACTCCCCAGTCCTTCAATTACCATTTTACTCTATTTCATTGTGTTCTTCTTTTTAGATTTCACACGTAAGTGATAACATACAGTAGTTGTCTTTCTCTATCTGGCTTACTTCACTTAGCATAATGCCCACGAGGTTCATCCATGTTGTTGCAAATGGCAGGATTTTCCTTTTCTTTAAGTATGAATAATATTTCACTCAGTGTATGTGTGTATGTCTGTGTTTCCATTCATCTGTTTGTGGAAATGGGTTGTTTCTGTGCCTTGGCTATTGTAAATAGTGCTGCAATAAACATGGGAGTGCAGATATCACTTTCACATAGTGATTTTATTCCCATTTGATATATACCCAAAGTGGAATTGATGCTGGATCATGATCCTTCTATGTTTAATTCTTGAGGGCTCTCCATAATGTTTTCCATGGTAGCTATATGGGTTTACAGTCCCACCATCAGTGCAGAAGGTCCCCTTTCCTCTACATCTTTGTGGGCATTTGTTATCTCTTGTCTTTTTGATACTAGACATCCTAAGAGGTGTGAGAGTATATCTCATTTAGGGTTTTGATTTCCATTTCCCTGATGATTAGTGAAGTTGAGCACCTTTTCATGTGCCTGTTGGCCACTTGTATGTCTTCTTTGGAAAAGGGTGTATTCAGGTCCTTTGCTCATTTTTTACTGAGTTATTTGTGATTTTTTGTTTTTGTTTTTGTTTTTTTGCTATTGAGTCATATGAGTTGCTTGTATATTTTCTCCCATTCCATTCTGCCCTGCAGTATTTCTCTGTGAAAATCTGCTGACTGTCTTATAGGATTTCTCTTGTATATAAAAGATGCTTTTCTCTTCTACTTTAAGATTCTTTCTTTGTCTTTAACTTTTGACATTTTAATTATAATGTGTCTCTGTATATGTCTCTAGATTCATCTTGTTTGGTACATTTTGGGCTTCCTGGATTTGGATGTCTGTTTTTTTTCCCCAGTTAGCCAGTGTTTATTTGAATAATTTTCTTACCTCTCTCTCTCTTCTCCTTCTGGGGCCCTATCATGTAAGTGTGGGTCTGCTTGATGGTGTCCCATAAGTCCCTTAAGCTAGTCTCACTCTTTTTCATTCTTTTACCTTTTTGTTCTTCTAGTTAGAAGAGTTTCAGTGCCTTGTCCTTGAGTACACTGATCCTTTCCTCTGCTTACTAGTCTGCTGTTGAAACTCTCCATTGAAATTTTCAGTTCAGTTAATCTGCAGCTCTATGATTTATTTGTTACTTTTTAAAGAATATTTTCTTTGTCTTTGTTGAAATTTTCACTTCGTTAATGCGTCAGTCTCCTGACCTCAGTGACCATGTTTTTGACTGTTATTTTGAACTCTATCAAGTAAGTCACATATCTCTTTAATTAAGATAATTTCTAGAGATGTCTTGTTTTTGTTTGTTTTTTGAAATATATTCCCCTGTTTCTTCATTCTTCTCGACTCTCTGTGTTAGTTTCTGCAGACTAGATAAAACAGCCACCTCTTCTAGTCTTGACAGATGAGTCTCATGTAGGCAGTGAACCTCATTAATCAGCCTGGCCCAGATTCCTTGTTGCCTCTCAAAGCTTTGTGATTGACTAAGCCTCTATCTTTGTTCTTACTGGCTCCCAGTAGTTGAGGGTGTCAGTGTCCCAAAGGGAAGGATTGCAGTCAACAACCAAATATAAGCTGATTAGAAGCTGGATCCTGAGGCAGCAGCCACGAAAATTGCTTTCAAACCCTATCTGGTGAGAAACTGGGAAATGAGTGTTTTTTCTGTTCTGTCTATGCTGAGCCTGGGTATAATAGTCATTGAGAGAGTGCTCCTTTGCCCATTTAGAAACTGCTTCTTTTTAACCTAAGCGTCCATCAATAAATGAATGGATAAAGAAGATGTGGTACATATACACAATGGAATATTATTCAGCCATAAGAAGAAAACAAATCCTACCATTTGCAACAACATGGATGGAGCTAGAGGGTATTATGCTCAGTGAAATAAGCCAGTCGGAAAAAGACAAGTATCAAATGATTTCACTCATCTGTGGAGTATAAGAACAAAGCAAAATTGAAGGAACAAAACAGCAGCACTCTCACAGACTCTAAGAAGGGACTAGCAGGTACCAAAGGGAAAGGGGGTGGGGAGGGCGGGTGAGGAGGGAGGAAGAAGGGGATTAAGAGGTATTATGATTGGCACACATAATGTAGCAGGGGCACGGGGAAGGCAGTATACCACAGAGAAGACAAGTAATGACTCTATAGCATCTTACTATGCTGATAGACAGTGACCGTAACGGTTTATGTGGAGGGACTTGATAATATGCGTGAATGTTGAAACCACAATATTGCTCATGTGAAACCTTCATAAGATTGTATATCAATGATACCTTAATAAAAAAACAAAAAAAAAACCTGGGTTTTTTTTCTTTTATAATCTTGGGGACTTGTGAATTCATGTCCCATTGGCTATGAGAGCCAGGTATTCTGGGAGTGCTTCCTTTGGGTGGCAGACACAAAAGCTAGGGTACCAGATGTGTATATGGGCTTCTTCCAGGGAGATACTAGCAGCCTGGTTTTATCATTGCAGCAAGAAGGAGGACGAAAATGGGGGAAGTGTCCACCAGCTCTTTGGGGATCTGTGAAAGAGAGCAGTCTACAACAAGATGCATGCTAATTAGAGGCCAGACTCTCAGACGGCAACTTGTAAAATATGCAGGGAAAGACTGGGAGATGGTCATTTTTGCCTGCACCCTCTGCACTGAGCTCTGGGGGATAGCCAAAGTAAGGGCTCACATACCCATTAAGATCTGCTTCTTCATTTTCTATATTTCTGTGGACCATGAACACAAGCCCTAATGACTTTCATAACTAAGAATTTTGGGGTCCTATCCCTCATGTGCAAGCCATTAAAGTTGGGGCACTACATGTGTGATCTAAATCTTTCACTTTTCAGTGTAAAGCTGGGAAGTCCGTGTTCCCTGCCAATTGTATGGTGTTATGCTAGGAGTAGGGTTTATAGTGAGAATGTGTCTCAGCTTTTCCTATGTGTTTTAAGATGGGTATTTTTTCCTTCGCGCTATGTGTTGGCATTACTTAGCTAATGTCTAGATTTCTCTTAGAGAGAATTGCTCCATATATAGCTATATATTTGGTGTGTCCATGGGAGGAGGTAAATTCAGGACTCTCTTGTATCATCATCTCAGTCCCAGACTCCACACACTTAGGTTTTAAGGACATATTTTCATTTAAAAAATTCAATAAAAGTGAGTTCTACACTGGTATCATACTTTTTAATTTGATTTCTATTATTTTAATTCATAAAATTTCCTGTCGATATGGTGTGGTTGGTGGTATTATTAGAGCAAATCCATAGGACTGCACCTGCCCAAAACAATCTCCCTAGTCACCTGCCACATTCTCTCCTGCCAAACTAGCCTTGAAATCCCCCAAATTAAAGTCCTTGTATTAGAGGAAATCCCCCAAATTAGAAGTCCTTTCCTTCTGAAGATATTACTCTTAAAACTCACAAAGATCACTACGCTGATGGACAGTGACTGTGGTGGGGTTGGTGGGGGGGACCTGGTGAAGGGTGGAGTTCAATCATCACGGTATTGCTCATGTAATTGTAGGTTAATGATACTAAAATTAAAAAAATAAATAAATAAATAAATAAATTAAAAAAAAACTCACAAAGATTACTTGTTGGAGGGGTGGGGTGGTAATGATGCAAGGAGGTGATCTCCGTGGAACTGATCTTCAAACATTCCAAAGTATGATTGATGAACTAGCAAATGTGTGGAGTGTGTCAACACAGTAATCCATTTGCATTGGGTTCTTTTGAGTGGGAAAAAGAGGTATCTGGGATCAGGGAAAAGGAAAGGGAGGGTGAGATGCATGGCATATTGGTTCCCATGCCTGGCAGTATGGACTCATGTCTAAAATCTTTGTGTGAGAAGTGAGGGGTTACAGGTAGAAACTGAAAAGTTGTTTTCATCAAGCCCTCTTTGAAATGTATACCCAGGAAGTGCTACTTTGGTGTTTTGGTAATAAATAGAGTTCATAATAAGGAAAAGGATAAATCTATTTTTCCAAGACACAGAGAATGACTTCGGCTCAATCAAGACTGTAAAACATTCCCTATTGTTTTGCTTCCAGAACTAAAAGAATGCTATTGTGGGAAATAGAAGGGTTCAGATTAGAGGAGGGTAGAGAAAAGGTGATTAGACATCTAGCATTAATTTAGTAGAAGCACAAGCCAATAAAATTTGAGTTTATGATAGATGGCCAATCCCCTCCCCTCCAATGCCAGTTTTATCTGTAAGCTGGTAAGTCCTGGGGAATTTTGGTAACTTTGGTAATTTCTTCCCTCCAAGACTCTCCCAACAACAAGGATTATTTGGCTAGTCATCATTTGGAGAACCAGACTAAGCTAGGCCCTGAGGTGGGAGGGACAGAGGACAGATGATGGATATTAGGGACAAAAGCACTGTGGCATGAAGGGTGTGAAGATGTAGAATGACAAAAGGTTCTACTACAGGACTAGATGTGTCTAGGACCCAGATAAAACCAGTAGGTCCTCACTTCCCAAAAGGCTGCTCTGAAGTTCCCTAGCTAGCTTTACCTTCTTTTTACCTAAACCAGTGTTCCCGAAAATATGGCTCTAGCCTCACTTTCATCAGAATTATCCAAAGTGCATGTTAAATATGCAGGTTATTAATCCCAACCCAGCATTACTGTTCAGAATATTAGTTGGGGGAGAAGATGAAGCAAAATCTGGGGTTATGCATTTTAGCAAAGTGTTCAGATACTTTGGATGGATGACAAACATAGGGAACATTGAAATAAGGCCTCCCCTTGCCTCAGCTCCCCTCCTCACATCTTGCTAAGATAAAATACAGCAAGAAACATATCCACCTTGGACCAATTTGAATGAAAAATACTCTTTGTGAGGCTTATATTCCACCTCTTTAAGCTATAAAGAAGTTCATTTAAAGAAGTTTTATTTTTTGATTGTTAGAGAAGCAAAGCCCCAGTGATAAGGTTACAATTGACATAATGGAAAACAGAATAAAGAGAGTAGATCCTCTCTATCTTTGTTTTTGAATGACAGTCTTGCTGAATACACAATTCTATCATAGGTAGAATACAAATACTTATTTAAATTACTCTTAAAGCCTTCTTTAAAGGAACCTTGGCCATTTAATGTATAACTGTGCACTGGAAATGTTGAATACTTAAATCTTTTAGGGCTTATTGGACACTGACTTTCAGTTAACAGTAATCTCTAGGGACCCATCAGTTAGAGTGGGATCTTGTAAACTTCCAGTGATAAATGGAGTATTGACCTGAGTCTGCATCATGGTCCACTTAGTGAAATCTTAACGATGTCTTGAATTTATTTCTCCAGTTTCTGAATTAAATAGATACTCTTGACAACTGGCATGATTTCCATTTATATCCCTGAACAATGCAGTAATAACTATTTTATGAGACGATAGCATTTGGATTTTTTTTTTTACCTTTTTAAGGTCAAAGCAGCAAAACCCCACTGATAGGGTCAAAATGACCAGACCACAATGGGATACATAGAATAGAGTATAGGTCCTCTCTATACAAAGAAGATGACAAACAAATATAGTATGTAAAGGCACTTCACCAAATGTGCCAATTTCTCACTTTCATTATTTTCTGAATTTTATTTTATTATTTGGGACTCTCAGGAGGAACCAATGTAGGATATATAGTACTCATTTAATACTCACTGCTCTTTCATTGAACAGACATAATACTAGACTCAGTGTTAAACTCTGCTGTTGCAGAGATGAATAATGCACAGTTAATATTCCCAAATAGTTCATCATCTAGCAGTGAATACATGAAGACAGATAATAATAAGTACATTACTATAACTGGTGTCATATGATAAACAATACCTGACTTACTTGGGATTGGGGCACCTTTCAGGTTAAATCTTTTAGGTTATTTGGAGAATTCTAGGTAGACTAGTATATGGGTGAACATTCTAGGTAGAGGGAGCATATTGTGCAGAAGTATAGGGGCATGTGACAACCTTCTAGGAACTTTACATTATTTGGCATTGCTGGAATATAAAGTACAAGAGAAATAGTAGCTAGAGAATATAATTAAGTAAGGAATGGGTTAAAAGGGACATTATAAACCCTATCAGTCAGATGTATGCTAAATTATGGAACACTCAAACTGGGTGATTTGAGAGTAACTCAATAAAGGGGTTACTTAAAATGGTATTTTTCAGAGTTTAGGACAAGCAACAAGGAGCGCAATACTCTGGTGCATATAACAATAAGTACTTACTATCACAAAGCTTTAAAGGGGCAAGTTATGGTGAAGGCCTAACAGGAATTGCAACATTAAGTAAAGGAATGAAGCCAACCCCAGCAACCTGGCAGGGAAGAGCCTGGAAAACAAGTAGACAAACACACACACTCTCAGCACCTGTTCCAATATCCTGCTGAAGCCCTCCATTGATGAAATCCAGTGGAAGCCAGAGAGCAAGGGAGTCTATTTGTTTCTCCCTATGCCCAGAGAATGAGGGAAAATTGGAACATAAATCTGAAGGAGCAAATGAAAATCTGTCAGCACACATGACATGCTAAGGAGTTTAAGCATTATTTTGTAGATGCTGGGGAGCCAAAGTGATGTTTTTCTTGAAATAAGTAGTGATCAGATTTCTGATTTCTGTTTTAGACAGATCAATCTGGTAACAACATGGAAAACGACATTTTAAAAACACTTCAAGAGATATGGAAAAAAAGATGGCAGCTTGAGAAGTGAGGCAGAAACCTCCTCCCCAAATCACATAAAGCACGAAAATACAGCAAATACAACTAATCCTGAAAAAGTGACCTAAAGACTGCAGAACAGACTATCCACATCTGGAGAAAAAGAGAAGACCTCACAGAAAAGGGTTAAGTAGCCAAGCCATGATCTGGTAGGACCCAAGCCCTCCCCCCACCCCAACCCACAGGCAAGAGGAAGAGAAACCAAGTAGGGATAGAGTAAAAGCCAAGGACTGCTGAACACGCAGCCCTAGATATATGCTCTGGGAGCATGAACCCACATTACATGGTGCCCTGGAGATTAGTGGGGTTGGAAAGCAAAGATGGGCAGAATACTCAGAGAGACTGAGATTCCAGCTGTTGCTTGTAGAGAACAGATACACACAACTGGCCCCCTTGGACAAAAGAAAAGTGGGCCATTTGAAGAACTTGCAGCAGCAAGAGGCGCACTAAAGAGGCAAAGATTACACAGAGCTGCATCAAATACTTCAATGTAAGTCATGAAACCATAAAGCTCTTAGAAAAAAACATAGGCAAATATCTCTTGGACATAAACATGAGCAACTTCTTCATGAACATATCTCCTGGGGAAAGGGAAACAAAGGTAAAAATGAACAAGTGGGACTATATCAAGCTGAAAAGCTTCTGTACAGAAAAGGACACCATCAACAGAACAAAAAGGCATCCTAAAGTATGGGAGAACATATTCATATATGACATATCAGATAAGGGGTTGACATCCAAATTATATAAAGAGCTCATGCAGCTCAACAAACAAAAAGCAAATATTCCAATTAAAAAATGGACAGAGGATCTGAACAGACACTTCTCCAACGAAGAAATTCAGATGGCCAACAGGCACATGAAAAGATGCTCCACATCGCTAATCATCAGAGAAATGCAAATTAAAACCACAGTGAAATAGCACCTCACACCAGTAAGGATGACCACCATCCAAAAGACAAACAACAACAAATGTTGGAGAGGATGCAGAGTAAGGGGACCCTCCTACACTGCTGGTGGGAAATTAAACTAGTTCAACCATTGTGGAAAGCAGTATGGAGGTTCCTCAAAAAACTAAAAAATTAGAAATACCACTTGACCCAGGAATTCCACTCCTAGGAATTTACCCTAAGAATGCAGCAGACCAGTTTGAAAAAGACATATGCACCCCTATGTTTACCGCAGCACTATTTACAATAGCCAAGAAATGGAAGGAACCTAAGTGTCCATCAGTAGATGAATGGATAAAGAAGATGTGGTATATATACACAATGGAATATGATTCAGCCATAAGAAGAAAACAAATACTGCCATTTGCAACAACATGGATGGAGCTAGAGGGTATTATGCTCAGTGAAATAAGCCAGGTGGAGAAAGACAAGTATCAAATGATTTCACTCATCTGTGGAATATAAAAACAAAGAAAAAACTGAAGGAACAAAACAGCAGCACAGTCACAGAACCCATGAATGGGCTAACAGTTCCCAAAGGGAAAGGGACTGGGGAGGATGGGGGTAAGGGAGGCATAAGGGGGAAAAAAGGAGCAATACGATTAGCAGACATAATGTAGGGGGGCACAGGGAGGGCTGTACAACACAGAGAAGACAAGTAGTGATTCTATAGCATCTTACTATGCTGATGGACAGTGTCTGTAATGGGGTATGTGGTGGGGACTTGATGATTGGGGAGTATAGTAAACATAATGTTGCTCATGTAATTGTAGATTAATGATACCAAAAAAAAAAAAAGAAGATTACACAGAGCATGCTGCTTAGGAGAAAGTGCAGGTGGAGAAAACATTCCTGGGCATGCTCAGCCCAGCAATTTGGGAACTCTCACAAGCTTCAGATTCTCCATCCCCCTAGATGGCAATGAGCCCAAAGGACCCCCACAGCAGTACACAGCTTGCCACTCCTTCCTCCCAGCAGGCTCCGGTCCTGCTCAACTGCTGCCCCCACCATCATACCAGGACAGCCAGAGGGTGGCCCCCACCCACGGAAGCTACAGGGTATAGCACAGAGGCTTCTCCCTGCATGCAAAACCCACTGGGCATGGAAGTGGAGGCAGATATTACAGATGGGAAAGTAGTAAACCCTCCCACCCAAGCTCTTTCCTCCCAAAAAGGCACTGGTTCCACTGGCCTGCAACCCCACCATTGCTGCAGGTGCACGGAAGCTCCAGAGAGTAGTGCTTTTGGACACTAGGGGCCACCACCTACGCAAAGTTATTATTCCATACAAAACACTAAAAAAATGAAATGGTAAAGGAGATTGATCCAAAAATATTAGAAGAAAAACACCATAAAGAGGGCTTAATGGAAATGAAATCACCAATATTCTTGAAAAAATATTTCAAGATAAAAGGAACATACATGCTCATGGAGCTACAGAAAATATTAAAGACCTCAGAGAGGACTTCATCAGAGAGGCAAAAATTTTGAAAAATACAGTATCTGAAATGAAACATACAATGAGGGATTTAAAAGTAGATTAGATGAGGTAGAGGAGATGGTAAATGAAATACAAATTAGAGAACAGGAAAATAAAGAAGCTGAGGCAAAAAGAGAAAAGAGGATCTCTAGGAATGAAAGAATAATAAGAGAGCTGTGCAACCAATCTAAATGGAATAATATTCACATTATAGGGGTTCAAGAAGAAGAAGAGAGAGACAAAGGGATAGAAAGTCTCCTGTAGGAAATAATTGTTGAAAACTTCCCCAGTCTCATGAGATTAAAGATGGCGGTGTGAGAGGTGAGACACAGGCTTCCTCCTAAAACTGCATATAATACAAAAATATAATGAATACAACTAATCCTGAAAAAGCAACAGGAAAGAGGACTGTACCAGACTGTATACACCTGGAGAAAAGAGCAGACCTCACAGAACAGGGTAACATACCAAAGTTGTGGCACAGTGGGACCCAAGCCCTTCCTCCACCCAGCTGACCAGTGGGAAGAAGAGAAACAGAGCAGGGAGGGAGTGGAGCCCTGGGACTGCTGAATACCTAACTCTGGAGATCTGCTCTCGGAGCACAAACCTACATTTCATGGTGCTTTTATGATACTCTCATGATTATGGGGTTGGAAAGCTAAGACAGGCAGAATTCCTGGAGAGACTGAGATTCCAGCCACTTGTGGAAAGCAGGGATCCATATTCAGCTGCTCTGGGACAAAAGAAAGGTGGGCAGTCTGACAGACTTCCTAACAAGGAAGCCCTTAGCAAGAGGGCTGCTAAAGGGGCAAGGATTGCACAGAGCTTACTGCTCAGGAGAGAGATGACAGGTAGATAATATTGTCTGGGTGCACTCTGCCCAGCAGGTTGGGAGCTTTGCCATATAGACTCTCATATTTAAGGAGGAAAAAGAAATCTTCCACCTTAGACAAACTTCAGGAGCTCCAGCTCCCTGGATGGCTACACAGCTCCAAAGACCACCTCCGTGAAATGCAACCTACTGCGCCTTTCACCCAGCCAGCCCCACCTGGTTACCAAACCAGCAAACCCTGCCCTGGTGTTAGCTCAGCCAGAGGGAAGTTCTGTCTACAGCAACTACAAATGCAAAGCATAGAGGCTTATACCTGTGAGCTCGGCCCACTGGTTCAGGCAGTGGAGACAGGCATAGCAGCCAGGAAGCAGGAAACAGCTCTTTCTTCCCCCCAAGCACCAATACCACTCCCCTGTGACGCCCGACATTGCTTAAGGGACTGAGCAGCAACAGGGAGTAGAACTTCTGGGCACTAGAGGGTGCCATATAACAAATATGAAATGCCAAAGGAACCTGGTTCAGAGTAAAATTATTAATACCACTCCTGAGAAAGATTTAAATGACATAGACCCCATGAATTTTCCTGAAATGGAGTTCAAAATAAGAATCATTAACATGCTCATGGAGGTATGGAAAGATATTCAAGAACTCAGGAATTAATTCTGGTTGGAGATCCAATCATTCACAAGCACAATGGAGAGTGTTAAAAGCATATTGGACATGGTGGAGAAGACAATAAATGAAATAGAATCTAGAGAAGAGGAATGCAAATAAGTTGAGGGACAGAGAAAAAAGGATCTCTAAGAATGAAAGAATATTGAGAGTACTGTGTGACCAATCCAAACGGAACAATATTCACATTATAGGGGTGCCAGAAGAAGACAGATAAAAAGGGATAGAAAGTGTCTTTGAGGAGGTACTTGCTGAAGACGACCCCAATCTGGGGAAGGAGATAGTCTCTCAGGCCATGGAGATGCACAGATATCCAACACAAGGGACCCAAGGAAGACATCACAAAGACATATTTTAACTAAAATGGCAAAGATCAGGGATAAGGACAGACTATTAAAAGCATCCAGAGAGAGATATAAGATCACATACAAAGGAGAGCCCATCAAGCTATTATCAGACTTCTCAACAGAAACCTTACAGGCCAGAAGGGAGTGGCAAAACATATTTAATGTAATGAAGCAGAAGGGCCTTGAAACAAGAGTACTTTATCCGACAATGTTATCATTTAAATTTGAAGAAGGGATTGACAATTCACAGATAAGCAACAGCTGAGAGAATTTACTCCCACAAACCATCACTACAGTGTACTTTGGAGGGACTCCTATAAATGGAAGTGTTCCTAAGGTTAAATAACTGTCACAAGAGGTAATAAAAAGGGATGTAAAGAATGGAGGAGGAAGAAAAGGAGGGAAAGAAAGAACTTTTAGATTGTGTTTGTAATAGCAAAGTAAGTGAGATAAGTTAGACTCTCAAATAGTAAGGAAGTTACCCTTGAACCTTTGGTAAACACAAATCTAAAGCATGCAATGGCAATAAGTACATACCAATAGATAATCACCCTAAATGTACATGGACTGAATGCACCAATCAAAAGACATAGAGTCACTGAATGGATAAAAAAACAAAACCATCTATGTGCTGCCTACAAGACACTTTAAACGCAAAAACATACACAGACGAAAAGTGGAGGGATGGAAAAAGATATTTCATGCAACTAATAGGGAGAAAAAAGCCAGAGTTTCAGTACTTATATCAGACAAAATAGACTTCAAAACAAAGAAAGTCACAAGAGACAAGGAAGGACATTACATAATGATAAAAGGGTCAATCCAACAAGAAGATATAACCATTATAATTACCTATGCACCCAACACAGGAGCACCTACATATGGGAAACAAATACTAACAGAATTAAAAGGAGAAATAGAATGCAATGCATTCATTCTAGAAGACTTCAACACTCCACTCACTCTGAAGGACAGATCAATGAGATAGAAAATAAGTAAGGAGACAGGTGCACTAAACACACAATAGAACAGATGAACCTAACAGACATCTACAGAACTCTACACCCAAAAGCAACAGGATACACCTTCTTCTCAAGTGCACATGGAACATTTTCCAGAATAGACCACATACTAGGCCACAAAAAGAACCTCAGTGAATTCAAAAATATTGAAATTGTACCAACCAGTTTCTCAGACCACAAAGGTATGAAACTAGAAATAAATTATGCAAAGAAAATGAAAAAATCCCACAAACATGTGAAGTCTTCACAACATGTTCTTAAATAACAAATGGATCAATGACCAAATAAAAACAGAGATCAAGCAATATATGGAGACAAATGACAACAATAAGTCAACATCACAAAATCTGTGGGATGCAGTAAAGGCCGTGATAAGAGGAAAGTATATTGCAATACAGGCCTACTTCTGGAAAGAAGAACAATCCCATATGAACAGTCTAAACTCACAAATACTGAAACTAGAAAAAGAACAAATGAAGCCCAAAGTCAGTAGAAGGAGGGACATAATAAAGATTAGAGCAGAAATAAATAAAATTGAGGAGAATAACACAATAGAAAGAATCAATGAAAGCTAGAGCTGGTTCTTTGAGAAAATGAACAAAATAGATAAACACCTAGCCAAACTTATCAAGAAAAAAGAGAGTCTCCACACATAAACATAATCAGAAATGAGAAAGGAAAAATCACTATGGATACCACAGAAATACAAAGAATTATTAGAGAATACTATGAAAAATTATATGCTAACAAACTGGATAAAATAGAAGAAATGGACAACTCTCTAAAAAAATACAACACTCCAAGGCAGACCCAGAAAGAAACGGAAAATCTGAAAAGACCAATTACCAGCAACCAAACTGAACTGGTAATCAAAAACCTACCTAAAAACAAAATACCTTGTCCATATGGCTTCACTGCTGAATTTTACCAAACATTTAGTGAAGATCTAATACTCATCCTCCTTAAAGTATTCCAAAGAGTAGAAGAAGATAGAATACTTCCAAACTCATTCTATGAGGCCAGCATTACTCTAATACTAAAATCAGGCAAAGACACGAAAAACAAAGAAAACTACAGACCAATATCCCTGATGAACATAGATGCAAAAATACTCAACAAAATATTAGCAAACCAAATTCAAAAATACATGAAAAAGATCACCCATCATGATCAAGTAGGGTTTATACCAGGGATGCAAGGATGGTAAAACTTTTGAAAATCCATCAACTTCATCCACCACATCAATGAAAAGGACAAAAACCACATGATCATCTCCATAGATGCTGAAAAAGCATTTGACAAAATTCAACATCGACTCATGATAAAAAATCTCAACAAAATGTGTATATAAGGCAAGTACCTCAACATAATAAAGGCCATATATGACAAACCCAAAGCCAACATTATACTTAACAGTGATAAGCTGAAAGCTTTTCCTTTAAGATCGGGAACAAGACAAGGATGCCCACTCTCCCCACTGTATTCAACATAGTACTGGAGGTCATAGCCATGGCAATCAGACAACACAAAGAAATAAAAGGCATCCAGATTGGCAAGGATGAAGTTCAACTGTCCCTGTTTGCAGATGACATGATACTGTACACAAAAAAAACCCTAAAGACTCCACTCCAAAACTACTAGATCTAATATCTGAATTCAGCAAAATTGTGGGATACAAAATTAAAATGCAGAAATCAGTGACACTCCTATACACTAACAATGAACTAGCAGAGAGAGAAATCAGGAAAACTATTCCATTCACATTTGCATCAAAAAGAATAAAATACCTAGGAATAAACTTAACCAAGGAAGTGAAAGACCTATACTCTGAAAACTACAAGACATTTATGATAAAAATTAAAGAAGACACCAATAAATGGAAACACATCCCGTGCTCATGGATAGGAAGAATTAATATTGTCAAAATGGCCGTCCTGCCTAAAGCAATCTACAGATTCAATGCAATTCCTATCAAAATACCAGAAGCATTCTTCAACGAACTAGAGAAAATCGTTCTAAAATTCACATGGAACCACAAAAGACCCTGAATAGCCAAAGCAATCCTGAGAAGGAAGAATAAAGCTGGGGGGATTATGCTCCCCAACATCAAGTTTTACTACAAAGCCACAGTAATCAAGACAATTTGGTACTTGCACAAGAACAGACCCATAGACCAATGGAACAGACTAGAGAGCCCTGATATAAACCCAACCATATATGGTTCAATTAATATATGATAAAGGAGCCATGGACATACAATGGGGAAATGACAGCCTCTTCAACAGCTGGTGTTGGCAAAACTGGACAGCTACATGCAAGAGAATGAAACTGGATTATTGTTTAACCCCATACACAAAAGTAAACTCGAAATTCATCAAGGACCTGAATGTAAGCCATAAAACCATAAAACTCTTAGAAGAAAACATAGGCAAAAATCTCCTGAATATAAGCATGAGCAACTTCTTCCTGAATGCATCTCCTCAAGCAAGGGAAACAAAAGCAAAAATGAACTCATGGGACTACATCAAACTAAAAAGTTTCTTTACAGCACAGGACACCATCAATGGAACAAAAAGGCATCCCACAGTATGGGAGGATATATTTGTAAATGACATATCCGGCAAGGAGTTAACATCCAAAATATATAAAGAACTTATATGCCTCAACACCCAAAAGGCAAATGACCTAATTAAAAAATCAGGAGAGGATATGAAGAGACAGTTTTCCAAAGAAGAAATTCGGATGGCCAACAGACACATGAAAAGATGCTCCACATCATTAATCATCAGGGAAATTAAAATTAAAACCACAATGAGATATCACATCACACCAGTAAGGACGGCCATCATCCAAAAGACTAAGAACAACAAATGCTGGTGAGGATGCAGAGAAAGGGGAACCCTGCTACGCTGCTGGTGGAAATGTAAGCTAGTTCAACCATTGTGGAAAGCAATATGGAGGTTCCTTAGAAACTAAAAATACAAATACCATTTGACCCGGAAATCCCACTCCTTGGAATTTACCCAAAGAATACAACTTCTCAGATTCAAAAATACATATGCACCCCTATGTTTACTGCAGCACTATTTACAGTAGCCAAGATATGGAAGCAACCTAAGTGTCTATCAGTAGATGAATGGATAAAGAAGATGTGGTACATATACACAATGGAATACTATTCAGTCATAAGAAGGAAACAAATACCTGCCATTTGCAACATGGATGGAGCTGGAGGATATTATGCTCAGTGAAATAAGTCCAGCAGAGAAAGACAAGTGCCAAATGATTTCCCTCATTTGTGGAGTATAACAATGAAGCAAAACTGAAGAAACAAAATAGTAGCAGACTCAGAGACTCCATGAAGGAATTTGTGGTTACCAAAGGGGTGGAGTGTGGGAGGGCAGGTGGGGAGGATTGGAGAGGGTGACTGAGGGGCATTATGTTTAGTACACATGGTGTGGTGGATCAAGGGGAAAACAGTGTAGCACAGAGACGGCAAATAATGAATCTGTGGCATCTTACTACACTGATGTACAGTGATTGCATTGGGGTATTGTTACAGACTTGATAATATGGGTAATGTAGTAACCACATTTTTTTTCATGTGAAACCTTCATAAGAGTGTATATAAATAATAACTAATAAAAAAAAAACTTCCCCAGACTGTAGAAGGTAATATTCAGTCAGATCATGTAAGTGCAGAGATCACCCAACATAAGGAACCTTAGGAAGACAACACCAAGACATATAATAATTAAAATGGCAAAGATCAAAAGACAAGGAGAGAGTATTGAAAGCAGCCAGAGGAAAAAAAGATCACTTATAAAGGAAACCCCATCAGGCTATCCACAGATTTTTCAGCAAAAACCTTTCAGGCTAGAAGGGAGTGGCATAATTTATTTAATGCAATGAAACAGAAGGGCCTTGAACCAAGAATACACTATCCGGCAAGATTATCATTTAAATTTGAAGCAGGGATTAAACAATTCCCATATAAGCAAAAGTTGAGGGACTTCACCACCAACAAACCATCTCTACAGTGTATCTTAAAGAAAGTGCTCTAGATGGAAGTGCTGCTAAGGCAAAATAACTGTCACCAGAGGAAATAAAACCACAGTAAAGAAAGTAGAACAATTCATTACTAAGCAGATGCAAAATCAAATCAACAACCCCCAAAGTCAGTCAAGGGATAGATAAAGACTACAGAATATGATACCTAATATATAAAGAATGGAGGAGGAAGAAAAAGGAGGAAAAAAAAGAACCTTTAGACTGTGTTTGTAATAGCATACTAAGTGAGTTAAGTTAGACTCTTAGATAGCAAGGAAGTTAACCTTGAACCTTTGGTAACAACGAATCTAAAGCCTGCAGTGGCAACAAGTACATACCCATCGATAATTACCCTAAATGTAAATGGTCTGAATGCACCAATCAAAAGACATAAAGTCACTGAATGGATTAAAAAAAAAAAGACCCAATTATATGCTGCTTACAAGAGATTCACTTCAAACCCAAAGACATACACAGACTGAAAGTGAAGGGATGGAAAAAGATATTTCATGCAACTAACAGGGAGAAAAAGGCAGGAGTTGCAGTACTTGGATCAAAGAAAATAGACTTCAAAACAAAGTCACAAGAGACAAAGAAGGACATTACATAATGATAAAGTGGTCAGTCCGAATAGAGGATATAACCATTATAAATATCTGTGTACCCAAAAAAGGAGCACCTACATATGTGAAATAAATACTAACAGAATTAAAAGGGGAAATAGAATGCAATGCATTCATTTTAGGAGACTTCAACACACCACTCACTCCAAAGGACAGATCAACGAGACAGAAAATAAGTAAGGAGACAGAGGCAGTGAACAACATATTAGAACAGACGGAATTAACGGACATCTACAGAACACCCAAAAGCAGCAGGATACACATTCTTCTCAAGTGCACATGGAACATTTTCAAGAATAGATCATATACTAGGCCACAAAATGAGCCTTAGTGAATTCAAAAAGACTGAAATTGTTCCAACCAGCTTTTCAGACCACAGAGGTATGAAACTAGAACTAAATTACACAAAGAAAATGAAAAAGCTGACAAATAAATGGAGGCTTAACAACATGTTCCTAAATAACCAATGGATCAATGACCAAATAAAAACAGAGATCAAGCAATATATGGAGACTAATGAAAACAGCAACTCAACAGCCCAACACCTGTGGGATATAGTGAAGGCAGTTCTAAGAGGAAAGTATGTAGCAATACAGGCCTACCTCAGGAAAGAAGAATAATCCCAAATGAACACTCTAAACTCACAATGAATGAATCTAAAGAAAGAAGAACAAATGAGGCTCAAAGTCAGTAGAAGGTATGATACAATTAAAATCAGATCAGAAATAAATAAAATTGAGAAGAATAAAACAATAGAATCAATGAAAGCAGGAGCTCATTTTTTGAGAAAATAAACCAAAGGGATAAACCCTTAGCCAGACTTATCAAGAAAAAAAAAGAATCTACACACATAAACAGAATCAGATATGGAAAAGAAAAATCACTACGGACACCATGGAAATACACAGAATTATTAGAGAATGCTATGAAAAATAATATGCTAACAAACTGGATAACCTAGAAGAAATGAACTATTTTCTGGAAAAATACAATCAGCCAAGACTGACCCAGGAAGAAACAGAAAATCTGAAAAGACCAATTATCAGCAGTGAAATTGAACTGCTAATCAAAAACTACCTATGAACAAAAACCTACCAGATGGCTTCACTGCTGAATTTTATCAAACATTTAAAAAAGAGATAATACCTATCCTCCTTAAAGTTTTCCAAAATTAGAAGAGTTGGAAATATTTTCAAACTCATTCTATGAGGCCAGAATCACCCTGATACCAAAACCAGAGAAAGACACCACAAAAAAAGGAAATTAAAGACCAGTATACCTGATGAACATAGATGTAAAAATCCTCAGCAAAATATTAGCAAACCAAATTCAAAAATACATCAAAAAGATTATCCATCATGACCAAATGGGATTTATTCCAGGGATGCAAGGATGGTATAATATTCAAAAATCAATCAACATCATACATCACATCAACAAAAAGGACAAAAATCACATGATCTTCTCCATAGATGCTAAAAAAGTATTTGACAAAATTCAACATCTATTTATGATAAAAATGCTCAACAAAATGGGTATAGAGGGCAAGTACCTCAACATAATAAAGGCCATATATGACAAACCTAAAGCCAACTTCATACTTAACATCAAAAAGTTAAAAGCTTTTCCTCTAAGATTGGGAATAAGACAAGGATGCCCACTCTAACCACTTTTACTCAACCTAGCCACAGCAATCAGGGAACAAAAAGAAACAAAAGGCATCCAGACTGGTAAGGAAGAAGTTAAACTGTCATTTTTCACAGCTGACATGATGTTGTACATAAAAAACCCTGAAGAACTCACCCCAAAGCCTCTAGAACTGAATTCAGCAAAATTGCAGGATGCAAATTAATACACAGAAATCTGTGGCTTTCCTATATACTACAATGAACTAGCAGAAAGAGAAATCAGGAAAACAACTCCCCTTACAATTTCATCAAAAAGAACAAAATACCTAGGAATAAACCTAACCAAGGAGGTAAAAGACCTATACCCTGAAAACAATAAGACACTCATGAAATAAATTAAAGAAGACACCAGTAAATGGAAATACATCCCATGCTAATGGACAGGAATAATTAATATTGTCAAAATGGCCATTCTGCCTAAAGCAATCTGCATATTCAATGCAATCCCTATCAAAATACCAAGAGCATTCTTAAACAAACTGGAACAAATAATTCTAAAATTCATATGGAACCACAAAAGACCCTGAATAGCCAAAGGAATCCTGAGGAGGAAGAATAAAGCTGGGGGGATTATGTGCCCTAACTTCAAGCTCTACTACAAAGCCACAGAAATCAAAACAATTTGGTACTGGCACAAGAACAGACCCATAGATCAATGGAACATAATAGAGAGCCCAGATGTAAACCCACACATATATGGCCAGTTAACATTCAGTAAAGGAGCCATAGATATACAATGGGGAAACAACAGCCTCTTCAACAAATGGTATTGGGAAAACTGTACAGCTACATGTAAAAGAATGAAACTGGATTATTGTTTAACTCCATATACAAAAGTAAACTCAGAATGGATCAAAGACCTGAATGTAAGTCATGAAATCATAAAACTCATAGAAGAAAACATAGGCAAAACTCTTGAATACAAACATGAGCAACTTTTTCCTAAACACATCTTCTTGGGCAAGAGAAAAAAAATAAAAAATTAACAAATTGGACTACATGAAGCTAAAAAGCTTCTGTACAACAAAGGACACCATCAGCAGAACAAAAAGGCATCCTACAGTATGAGAGAATATATTTATAAACAATTTATCTGATAAGGGGTTAACCTCCAAAATATATTAAGAACTCATAGCCTCAACACCCAATCAAACAAATAACCTGATTTAAAAATGGGCAGAGGATATGAACAGACAACTCCAAAGAAGAAATACAGATGGCCAACAGGAACATGAAATGATGTTCCACATTGCTAATCATCAGGGAAATGCAAATTAAAACCACAATGAGATATCAACTCACACCAGTTAGGATGGCCAATATCCAAAATAAAAGAAACAACAAATGCTGGCAAGGATGTGGAGAAATGGGAATCATCCTACACTGTTGGTGGGAATGTAAATTGGTTCAGCCATTGTGGAAAGCAATATGGAGTTTCCTCAAAAAACTAAAAATAGAAATACCATTTGATCTGGGAATTCCACTCCTAGGAATTTACCAAAGAAAACAACTTCTCAGTTTCAAAAAGACATATGCACCCCTATGTTTATCTCAGCACTATTTACAATAGCCAAGAAATGGAAGCAACCTAAGTGTCCATCAGTAGATGAATGGATAAAGAGGTGGTACATATACACTGTGGAATAATATTCAGCCATAAGAATAAAACAAATCCTACCATTTGCAACATGGATGGGCCTAGAGGGTATTATGCTCAGTGAAATCAGCCAGGTGGAGAAAGACAAGTACCAAGTGATTTCACTCATTTGTGGAGTATAACGACAAAGCAAAACGGAAGGAACAAAATAGCAGCAGACTCACAGACTCCATGAATGGACTAGCAGTTACCAAAGGGTAAGGGACTGGGGAGGGTGGGTGGGGAGGGAGAGAGAAGGGATTTAGGGGCACTATAATTAGCACTCACAATATAGGTAGGACATGGGGAGGGCAGTACAGCATGGAGAAGACAAGTAATGACTCTATAGCATCTTAGTACGCTGAAAGACAGTGACTGCAATAGGTGGTTGAGGACTTTGTAATATGGCCAAATGTTGAAACCACAATGTTGATCATGTGAAACCTTCATAAGATTGTATATCAATGATACTTTAATAAAAAAAAGGAAAAAAATGGGCAGACTATTCAGAAAGTTAATAGAAAAGGAAACACAAATGTTTCTTAGGCATTTTAAAAGATGTTTAACTTCCAAATAAGCAAATACAAATTAAACATCCACTGAGGTTTTGTTTTCCCTTTCGGGACAAAAATAAAATGCTTGATACATTAAAAAAAAAACACTTCCAGAAAATAACATTGATTATGAATTAATTTAATTGAACAAATGACTAATCTTATTTATATAAAACCTTTGTCCTATGAGGACAGTCACAAGTATTCACAACTATGCGTGGTGAATCACATGTATGAATGATCAAGCTGCAGAATATAGCTAGAGTCAAGGTATGACGGATGCCTGAAGAAATGATAGCCCCTTTACTTTGTGACTTTCTGAAGGTGATGTTCGAAAGGGAATTCCTAACTCATATGTTTACAATTTATAGATACATATTCTGCTCTGTCTATTCAACAGACTGTAATGTTAGTCATACGAGAGTCTCCTCAATCTGATTGGAGCTGAAACAATCAGGGGCTAAATTGTAAATGAGCTCATATTTTAGGTATATAATTTGGCGAAACAGCTTCTTCAGCAACCTTTGCTATAAAGAAGTTCATCCATTTATTATTCATTCTATAAATATTTATTGAGTACCTACTATTTGTGAGGCACTGTTCTGTGTGCTAAAAAGACAACAGAGAAGAAACAAACAGGATCCCTTGCCCTCATGTGACTTAAAGACTAGTGGATGGAAAAGATGATGAAATGATAAAAAAACATACACACATACATACATATATATGTAGTATTCAATAATTTTGTTATAAGAAAACAGGTATCTCAGATAAACAATAATAGAGGAGGCCTACATTAGACTGAATGATCACCATTTTGTCCGTGACAAGCCACCATCCGCATACATTCCAAATAGTTTGTTTCCACTGTATAAATCATCAGTGTCACAGGTACAAAGGATACTAAGGGAATAATCATTTCTCCAAGATAGAATACATATTCTGCCTAGTTGTAGAAAGTATTTGGTTTCTGGGACTAATGCAATTGTGAAATCAGGTGGTTCTTGGATTAACTAGCATTTTAAAAGGATCAGACAGCTACGACAATACACTTAGTGTTTCTGGTCTCTAGTTAACACCCAGATAGGTATTGTTTCTAACTCTTGATTCACAGGCACATAGAATCTTATCTTCCAAAAACTGGTATAGGAGTGGGACTTTTATCAATATGAATGTGGGTTTTTGTTATTGTGAGCGCTTTTAAACCACCCACACAAATTGTTTCATAAGCCTTCCAAATATTTTAGAAAAATAAAGCATGTTGGGTTTGGAAGACAGCTCAATATCAGCTTTTTATTGAAAGACATAGAGCATGAATATGTTTTTCAAACCTTTTATTAAGACCCCATGTTAAACAGTGCAAAGACATTAAGGTAAGTATGGTTTCCAGATGTCATGCAGTAGCCAAGGAGGCTTTTTAACAAAGCACGATATTTTGCATGAACCTTTTCCCTTTGTTATCTAACCTTGACAGTTTGCTGCTGATAGCTATTCAGTAGCCAGTAAATAATAACGGGAAGCCATTATTTAATTCACTTTCTAGTAAGCTGGGATGCAAAAGACGAGATTTGAATCTTAGAAACAAGTCTTAACATTGAGGCATGACCATATATCTGCAACCCCCCTGCCAATCTTGGGACTCAAAAACCTCCAAACTAACCTTACATGTTACCTTTGAATTAAAGCAAAATGCACTCATCAGGTTAAGTCATCTTTGGACCTATGGACTCTATGTGTCAACATCTCCATCCATAAAATGGAACAATTAACCCTGAACTTGCAGCCTTTCATTCAACTGGTTCATACAACTCTAGACACTACTTACCATACATTTTGATCATTACAATTGCTAAATACTAAGCACATCAAGGTCTCTAGGCTGACTCATTAGCACCATATTAAGTTGACATCTTATTTCCATTTTCTGTATTGAACCTTCACTCCAGAGAAAATTATCTGTTTTCAGAACTAGCATCTGGACTGAACATTAAACTTACCATAAGGAATTTGGTTTGCACAGAATGTGGAATTAAGCAGTTAAAAGGAATTCAGTTAGTTACATGACAGATTGGGTTTTATTTTTCAACCATGCAAAAAGCCATCAAACAGTGAGAGAAACTGGAGCTTTCCTCTAGTGCTGAAGTCATCAATGCCACTGTGGCTCTCTGCCAGCATTGTAGGCTCAGCCTGGCCTGCCTCTCTTGTCTCTTTGTCATCCACTTCCCAACTTCCTTCTCAGTGCCTGCAGACGTAATAAGAGAAATACACCCTGGACTGGGGTCAAGGATGGAGGGAGGGAGGGAGGTTGGGATTTTTTTTGAGGTACTGGAAAAAGTAAACAACCACAAAAGAACCACAAGACTTAATAAGACTCCATGTTAACAGTCAAACCCTTTTCCAAACACAGTCAACTCTGTCCTCACTTTTTTGGCAAATAAAACCCAAAAGCTGAGAAGAAAGTTCATGAAAAGGGCGTTTTGCAATCACAGGCAACTCATCTAGGCCCAGCCCTCAAGGAATTCACCATCAAAATACACTACTATGGTTAACAGTGGTACAAACACATGGACAGTGTATTGTACTGAAGACATTAAATAGAACCAGCTGACAATTATTAAACTCTTACTGTGTGCTAGACACTGTGTTAAATGATTGATACAAATTATGTCTTTTAATTCTTGTAACCTTATGAGGTAAATACTATTGATGTTCTCATTTTACAGATTAGAAAAATGAGACATAGAAATGTAAAGTAATTTGCCCAAAATCACACAGCTAATAAATGACAGAACTGGGATTTGATCTAAGGGACTCTGTTGTGGATGCCACATTCTTGCCCCCTCCTTACTTACTCACAATGGTACAGTGCCTCACTATTCACCCACAGAGGCATTGAGATAGTACAGCATATACACTAATAAGGAAACTTACACCTTTCTCACTTAAATTGAGGGAAACTCATTTAATACTTCACTCCAACTTTGGCCTCTATTTCTTTCCCACAGGATACTTTTCCTTTTTCAGTTTCCTTCTGTCATCTGGATTTTCTGCCTTCTGACAAGAACTTCCTTCTGCTTTTTATCCCTGAACTTAAACCCTTGTATTGATCCTTCTTGATGTTTTAATGCCCTGATGGTATCAGTGCATTTTATAAAAGTTGGCCAATACTTCTTTTGTGCTTTTATGTGGTTTCTAAAATTAGTTCCCCTCATTGCCTTTTATATTTCTTCTTGCCTGGAACCATATAACTTTTCTTACATATGAACCCATTAACATATTATCCATAATGTCTTCCAAATTCAGTCATTCAGGTCCAATGACAGTCTCTCACAGTGCTCTGAAATAGGCATTTCTGTACATAAGTACGTTTTATGCATCTAAATGTAAACATTAACACTCCATATTATGTACCAAGTCTCAGTTTGCATAGAGTACTTAATAAGGGTCATATTGTGCCTGATTCTTCCCTTGGTGTTTGGTGCATACATGATTATAAAGCAATGGAGTCTCTTCCCTGAATTACTTAAAGAGTTTCAAGTAAAATATTGAATCCATATGTTTGTGGCAGGTAGAGGTAATGATGAAAGTTCCTCCTATTTAAAATCTATACTTGTAAGCTCCATTTATGGAGCTGTCCCTAAGACATACTTTCAGGCATTGACTTCACAGAACTTACAAAACCTATGCTTACAGTATATCAGAGTGGTTTGGGACACAACAAATTTGAATACCTGCTTCCCCATTTATTGACTGTGACCTTGGACAAGTCACTTTACCTCCCTGGACCTCAATTTTCTCTATACATGGAGATATTAATTGTACCTACCCCATAAATTTACAGTGAGCTTTAAATGAGATATTATATGAAAAGTACTTATGCAATAATAAGTAGCCAATACATGGTAATTACTAACCACCATGCAGTCTGTCAATTCTAAAGAAGTATTCTACCTTGAATATTCAGGAAAAGGGCACAGATAGGGCAGAAAGCAAGTTTCATGCTATCAGGACCTACAAAGCCAATCTTAGCACTCTCCTTATATAAAGGGACAAACTGAGGCCCCCATGCTTGCTATACAGTCCAGTCCCATTCTGATTGATGTCAGAATAGATAGGCACACATTTTTGGCATTTGGAATAAAAGGCAGAAGGAAATTACAAGCGAGTGAGCACGCACAACAAATGCCCTTAATTTTCCTTTTAATGAAACAGAATGAGAGTGGATCATTAAAATCTTTCACTGGGAAATCAAGAAGCTCTCACATTAACACACGCAAAACAATGATAACTTTGGCATGATTTTAGAATGAGAATGTGAATAGCAAAATGCAAATGCCAAGGGGAAAATCAGTTGCCTTATTTTTTCATTATTAATGTTTTTTCTTTTGTCTACTGAATTCTGGAGTTATTTTATTTAAATTCAATATTTGTATGTAATCTTGCCTGCGCTTGGCATTCTTCAAAAAAAATGGTTCAGCAGAACAAAAATGAAATCTAGTAATTATGGCTGTAGCTACAATGTTTGTTAAGACTTAAAAGCAGACAATAGAAATGGTTGTTTAATCATTGAAATTCAAAAACAAAAAACATCTCCCTGTTACCCTTTTGTTGAACCTGGCCCAATGAAAGAGAATTACAGCTGAGTGAACTAATGCAGATGTGTGTTTCTTTTTAAGTTATTTTTTAAAAGTGCAAAACAGATTGTCCAGAAGAAGTTTGGTGCTGATGAGGTTTCTTCATTGGTAAATACTGCTTACCAGCCTCCAGCTGCCAACGCACAAGACAGGTGAAAATATGATTGTAAGAGGTGTGATGACAGCTCCCTCACCATACTTTATTAATTCCAAGATGCACTTGTGCAGGTGTTAAGTACTTTTCTGTGCCTCTTAAAAGATTTCAGGATATTTTGAGCAGGTGCACCTCAGAGGTGATAAAGAAACATGAATGTGTTTTACTGCAATTGAATGCAATGGCAGTCTTGTGCCACCATGTCAAATGGTCACTCAATCATTCATTCAGTCTTTCGGTGAATACTTATTGAGGGACTACTACATGCTAGAGAATCAAGTGAATGTGTGTGATGTGACATAGAACTTCACAGAAGTCACATTCTAATAAACATGGACAGTAAACAAGTACATGAATAAATATAACAATTCCCAGTTGTGAATAATGTTATGAAGAAAATACAGCAGGGGTCAAGTGTTACAAGTTCCTAAGGTAAATAAAATGCTCCTAGAAAGGACTGAGTCCACTAGGGAAATTTTCCAGCCTGACCACTTCAAGGCTGATTGACCACCCAGAGGCATGAAGATTAAAGGCCCTGGGAGACTTAGCCCCGCTACTGCACACCTGCTCATGGCATTTAATTTACCTAAGGATAACCTACCAAAAGAAAAAAAAATGTGTTGACATGCCAGGTAACATAAATGCCGTCATTTATTTCATGTGACACGTGGAAGAGGATTGGCTTTGAGCTTTTTATCAGGATGGTTGTTGCTTAATTTCACAGAACATTCTCGTATCCCACATCATAAGAAAGCATAAATAAAGGTACCACTCTGCCATTCCTCTATAGTTAATCATGTTTGCTCATGTCTCCCCCTCTTCCCCCTCTCTTCTAAAAGTAGAAGCAGACCAGAGTGTTTAAGTCTTTCCTCTTCCAGATATTTCTCACTTTGCTAATCATTTCTATTGCTAGGTTTTGTTTTAAATTATCTTCTTTCTTTTTAAGGGATGCTAAACACAAAATAAAGCATTCCAAGCTATTACCTTACTTTCCAGAGCAGAGGAGTTTTTATAACAGTGCTGACAAGATTCAGCAAAAATATTGCAGTGTAATCATTTATGCTATTAACCAGTCCCTGATCTGGCCAGAACAACAGAAAGGAACAGAGAAAGTCTTGGGTAGTTAATGCATCTGTTTGGCTGCTCTGAAGAATGGAGCTGCTGAAAGACCTTGCCCTTAGTGCACCTGTTTATATTGCCAAGAACATCGTTGCTTTCAAAAGGACTGTTTGTCCTGGTATGGTTTGTTTGATTCTTGGAGTAGCAAAACAATCAAATTCTGACAAATCCATGATGTTATATAAAACCATGGTAATTCAACTTGGGGCACATTTCCTGGCACTCACACAGGGTCACTGCCCCTGATCAAACCCTGCTCTGATCTTCTTTGAACTCTGTCAAAAAACAGGGAAGATATTGTTTATTACCATCATTTCAGGAAAGTGCAGCTTTCCCTCAGGCTCCCCCTCAAAACCCTGTCCAAAACTAGTTTGTTGCTTCTCTTCTTTATAGCTTATCAAATCAGTAGCTTCTTATTGGAGGAAGCTGCAGTGACCTATGGAGAGGGCCAGGGAACTGTGATATAAGAAAGAGCAAAAGTATGGCCCCTTCACTGACTGATGGGGTACAGAGAAGAGCATATAATCAGGGGCAAACCAAGGAATGTGGATATCACTGCATACTCCTCCCTGCCCCTTTTCAAAATAATTTGAAAAGTGTAGCCAGAATAATGCCTAGTTTCCACATGGATGGAGTTCTAAACTGACAACTCCTGTGTTGTTTTTGTGGAGATTTTTTTCTTTTGGTTGTTATGGATATTTAAAAGTAATTTAAGTCGAAAATATACTCTTCAAAATGTGCCTGGCAACAGACCTGGATCACTGTGTGATGGGACAGGTACAAAAGGAAAGGGTTTATTCAGTGGGATTTCTAAACTGTAGATCAAGTTCTGGCATTTCAGCAAGGAGCTATTAAGCTCCAACTGGGTGCTCAATAAGTGGGTCTTTTTATAATGTGTTCTTAAGAACCTTCGTTAATCTTTGTTCCTTCACCTATGTTAAGAGAGTGGGGGAAACCACCAGCACCATTGCCCAGCAGTGTACCAAATTCCTATATAATTGATTGGTACTGAAGGCAGGTTGAAATCATAATTCTCACAAAAACCATCCACTGGAATTTATATGTATCATGAAAACACAAAAGCTGAAGATTCTGCAACTGTTCATTAATAGTATCATTGGTTATAGAGAGAGCATTGCTTACAATATACTGGTAAATGGGTCTATTTGCTTCTACATTGGTAGTCCTAATAAGTATAAGCATCTAGCAGTCCTAACAAGCAGGCCAACTGGGCAGCAGCTCCTTTGTAGAATCAGATCTTGTTGAATGTGTCCTTAGAACCAGTGAAAGAAGGACATGTTTTTCATTTCAATTCACACAATATTCATCAAAACCTGGAGTTCATGATGTAAGGAAGACATGTTCATGGATGTGAAAGAGGCTTTTTTATGGACTTTCCAAAACTGTGTGTGCTTTTATATAAATGTTTAACAGAAGACCAGCCTAAGAACACAAGAAACAGGGAGGCTCTAAATCATCTTTTGAAAGCTGCTCCCTTCAACCAAAAAGCCGAAACTGATGAAAAGGGGGAATGGAGAGACATATTCCTGGGAGAGTGTTAATGCAATCATTTAACAAACAGCAGCAGCAGTCTTCATAGGAAACAGAAATCAAGGGATTAACAACCTTGTCCTTCCACACATGGCTCTATAATGCAAAACAGCTTCTAGCAAACTAATTAAGGCTTGAAGTTGCTCATGTCACCAAAGAGGTGGTTCAGGCAAGTCCTTCCCTAGAGCACTCCAAATAAAATTAGAAGATAATAAGAAAATCTCATATTATTTGGATAAAATGTCTTTGGGAGACCTGGAAATTTTTTTAATTGATATGTAGCTTACATATAAATAAAATAAAAAGAGTATATTGCTAAACACAATTTAAAGAAAAATCTTCTCGACCCACAACCAATAGATAAGTTCCCCTTAGCTCAACCTGTGTTGAAATTTGGGAGCCACCACCAGAGCTGAGAGCTAGATGGTGGGGTAGGGTTAGAGATAGACTCTCATTACTTGGGTTACTAGGGTTTGGTGAACCCAGTCTACATAAAATTAGATGAATGACAGCCAGCAGAGAAATTTAAACTGAAGTTTTAAGCATCACTCATGCCTTTGTCCCTGATACTGTCTTGCCAGTGGGTTTCAGCCCCGGGCAAGTTCGCTATGGATTCAATGTGACCAAAGATATTGACAGCAAAACTGTTCTTGGAGTGAAAGGGTTATACCCAACTTTATTTCCAGGTGGCAAGGTCAGTCACTAAAATCCCATTCACTCAGAGCGAGTCTGTATGCAGCAAGCCTGTCTCTGCCTCTGGGCCCCTCTGTCTGCACAGTCGTCCCGCACAGCCGTCCTCTGGGCCTCTGCCCTCTGCTCTGCTCTCCTGCAGCCTTGCAGCCATACCACCGTGTCATGCCCAGAGCACTGGGTGGAGCTCTTTATATAGAGTCACCAGCCATGTATTGCCCACAGGTGTGCAGTGAGCTAATCAACCAGGGCCAGGTGAGAATCCTGGCCACAGGCACTCTCATTTTATCCACAGATACCTTATTAGTCTTGCTGTCCTGAGGCTTTGACTTACCATGGTAGAATGGGGGAAAACGGTACTGTTTCAAATTGACCATTCATTCCTTGTTAATTTCAACATTCAATGAATTTTTAATTGTCTATCAAAAATATCAAGGTATTTTACATCAAATAATATTGAGAGAATTCATTTTAAAAGTGGGAACATGTTACACAAAGCTAAAGGTTTACATTTACAACTTCAGCTGTAGCTTTGCCATAAACAGTGTTTTAAGGGGTCCACACAATTTCACTGCATGTTATCATTGATGGGTAAAAAAAGGCATTTGAGCCCTTGTTTAGGCAAACCTTGGCAAAATAAACTAGTTGTGTATCCAAAGCCTGATAGTCTACCATCCTCCTACCCGTACCACAGTGTAAAGTATCAGTGAGTTCCAAATATGGGCAAAGTTAATGCTTAATTAACACTTCTATACACTATGTTAATGTTTAATTATCAAACTACCATTAGATTAAAGAAGCTGTTCTGGGAAGATGCCATGCAGTTACACTGTTAGTGACTTTAGTGACAACTGAATACTAAATTTGGACTCAAATGGGATTTTTAGTACAAAAGTCACCTTTATGAGTGACAGGCCAGCTGGACAAGGGTTACCCTTCAAGACTCATTTAGGATTTTATTTTTCCAAAGTGTGCAATGTACTCAACTCATGAGTATCACTGTTGACATGAAACACACTGGGTTTAGATACATAAAATAAATCATTCCCTCGTACTTCAACATTCTTTCTAAATAATTCTATCTGAACTGATGTCATGAAGCAAATTGGAGTTGTACCAAGTACCAGAAGCCAATATTGGTGTGTTTTTATGAAACTGCTGGGACTAGGGAACAGCAACTCAGAGATTCATTATGTTCTATAATATGGAGCCTCATTTTCAGACATGTGAAAGTCCAATCTATGAACCATTAGTTAAAAATTTTTACTTATCAAGCCAAATATAATAGTGTTTAAGGTAAAGGATGTGTGTCTCAAGTAACCAGGCTAACTAAAATATACACATTTAGGAAATTTACTGTTTTGAGTTTCCCCAGGAGCACATCGTGAGACAAAATCCAAGTGCAGTAAGTTTAATGGGAGCTAACTCCAAGAGACATCCGTAGAAGAATGGGGAAGTGAGGCAGGGAAGGGGGAGAAGCCAATAAAGGATGGTAACAGGTGCTCAGTGTTACTGTGGAACTCAAGAAATTTCTCCCACCTGAGACAAGGAACCTGGAATATTTCTCCACAAAATTCCCATCAGGCACTGGTTAAGGACTGCTTCCAGGGCCATTAATTCTCTTGCATTTCAGCATTCCCTGCATACAGAATGAATACAATAAGAGGAAAAACAAAACAAAACAACCCTCAGGCAGAGTCAAAGGTGTTAGCAGTAAGCAACCCCCAGTGTATAGAAGTGTCAAGAAACATGGATGGGGCACTACTATCGTCTGTTACACCCTTACTAACCAGAGTGCTGTTCACTGAGCAGTAATATCAGAATAAACTGGGATCTTGCAGAATCTCAGGCCCCATCTCAGATATGTGCATATTAAAATTTGAGAAAAACTATGATACAATATATGAGAGAGAAGATAGATGCAAACCTCTCAAAACAGAATCAAGGACATCTAGGTGCTATTTTTAACCAAAAGAAACAAGAGACATCTGGAATTCTAACAAAGGAATCCCTTCTCTGTCCACTAACATGCTTTGTCAGAACCAACAAATCTAAAGTTTTCATAAACAAAGATCAACAGGACAAGAAAGTAACCCTCCCAACACAGATACTTGTAAGATAAGACTCATGAGGTTTTAATACCTGAAGGGTGTAAGGCCAATGCCTAAAGGCTGCCTTGAGCTGTTAGCGCCTTGAGAATTTTTAAGCAGAAAACAAGTCAAGACCATCATAGTAGGTGCTCCTCAATACACTACTGTTTCCATGGTGATTTACATTCTAATCCAAATCTTACCCATTTTCTCATTAAGGATATTAGAAAACGCATCATAATGAGAAAATGTTGACTAAACTACAAAATCAGAAGCAATGATGGACATTGGTAGGTTCTTCATGCCCCCTAAAACAATCTCTCAAAGGACCGTGCTTCAGACCATCCAGAAATAATTGTCAATGCAACGTCTTCCACATCCATACAAGGAAGTTCTGGATGATACAGAAGACCCTCCTCATCCATAGAATGTTAACACAATCTAAGAGAGATTGAGGTCTGGAAACTGGCATCTGGAAAATATACAGAGTTAACAAGGCCAAAATTACAAAGTAAGAAGCTTCATATAGAGAAAATCTGTTACACAGGCAACCAGCCACCCATCTGAAAATTTTATTATCATGTTCACAAGACACACCTTACTGGAATCTGAATTGTAACTTCAATGACAAATTTCAGCACATTTTAACTGCATTATAATGCACTATTACCTCTATGAGAAATCTATAAAATTATCATTAACATGACATCTAACATGAATCAAGTATATATGTCCCATATATATGTACTTACAGATTTTCACTCATATAATCCTCCATGCTATGAGATAAGGTACTATAATCTATAATCAATTCACATTTTATAGATAAGGAAATTATGACTAAAAAAGATAGTAAACTCACTTGTACAAGGTCACACTATTAGGAAGTTGCAAAACTGGAGTTTGAACATAGATCTATGGTGAGCACAGAACCCACACTCTTATGCCCAGGGATCTTCTATTTCATCATGAGATTTTCTATCCCTTAGTATCAAGCCAAACATATTTGAAAAACAAGCTCATCAGAAGTAAAAACAGTTTTAAAAATCATTGGGCTTCCATTTAGATTAGAACTGGAGAATTTTCTTTTCTGCTTATTAGGTTTATTTCTTAATGTTAAAAGCAGATGATGTCTCTTCAGTGTACTCTCAATTTTGGATACGCAAAGATTATCTATAGCAAAATTATCTCATAAAACGTAGGAGATTGGTCATTGTTTCCTTTTAGAGGCTGATCATTCCCTTAAGGCTGAAATCATTTAAAATCTGAACGGGTGTTTAGGTGAGAAGGGTCTACATTTTCATATTAATCCAAAGGAAAAGATGGAAGCCACGAAGAGAACACACAGCTCTCTTAATTCTTAGGTTTGGTTCTTATTCAGGTCTGCTGTTAAGAAGGTTTCAAACTATGAGGACACCAAGGAAATCCCCAATGTAACATAACTGACATTTAGAAGGAATTTTAAAGACTTCTAGTTACAGGAACATTTTCAGAAGGACGCAGGTAAAACAGTTTCATTTATCTTTTGCTTTACAACTTTGGTGACTCAGAACCTGGTCAAGCAAGTTTAATCTTTTCACAACAAAAAGAACCAGGAAAAGTATGGAAAAGAGCCAGCTAAGACTATAAGAAAGGAAGAGTGGGGAGGGGGTAAGAAAAAGAGCAAAGGGGGAAAGAGGAATTAAAAAAGAGAAAAAGTGGAGAAAAAAGAGAACACATTCAATTTTATAGCTTTCAATAAAGTTGTCCAAGAAACAAATCCAGCATGTGTGGTTGAGCAGAACATCAATTTACCAAAGTAAATATCCTTTAGAATTATCATTATCTTCAAAGTATTTTGTGGTTTTTTTTAAATCAAGAAGAGTAAATTGATGAGAACATGTTTAAGGATGTTGCAGAAGAAAAGTGAAACTCTCCTGAGACCTGATGAAATGGGGATATTTGTGGGAATAGGGACAGAGCTTAGAACGGACTAAAGACGGAGAAAACAAAACTGTCTATAGCTCTTAAATGTCGAAAGGCACAGAAAGCAATCCTATAGAAACTTGACCTTGAAGTACAGGTTGATTCCAACTAATAGTTAATAGGCAGATTTGGCATTCTGCACATGATTGTGCCTGCCTTTGTTCTGATGCTAGTAAATGGTTTATGCTACCAAATCAAATCCAACCCCATTAGGACTCACAATCATGGAAGGACTGAATGTAAGAAGCCAACACTCTGACTCAGCCCACTAACCTTTGAGGACCCCTCAACACCTAGACATTCATGATGCCTCTGCCCTCCCTGAAGGGAGTTTTGTAACAAGGGCTCTGGCCCATCATATATACACCAAGGTAACCCAGCAGACACCTCTAAGTACAAACAGCACAAGATTCCCGAACATTGTTCTCTATGTGACACATTTATCACCTTCTTGTAAGGCCAGTCAGTATAATGAGGAATGTATCACTGTAACTGAATGCATCTCTGAGATAAAATTCCAGAGGAACCAATAGCTGAGTTATTTTCTCTAGTGCTAACCCAATCTACCTGAGAAGGAAGTGTCAGTAACTTCTAAGTAAGTTTCTGATAAAGAAAATTCAGGGGAAACATGCTATTAATAATGATATCTAGCTTTATGGGGCCAATGTAAGAACAGATGGGGCGCGGGTTTTCAAGGAAGCATCCCTGTGCAAGTGTGAAACTGCAGAAAGGTGTGAAGAGGCACCTCGTCTCCCCCTATCTGTAGGCTTCTGTGGGCATCTGTTGCAGTCTCATCTGAGAATTCACTGAGTAAACTGGGGAGTAAAACCCTCGGAGGGCACCTGAGGGATTCCTGCTGTTTCCTGGAGGAAAAAAAGTAGAGAATCAAATCAGGAACAATCCCACAAGCCCCCAGGGCATTGACTGGGAGAGCATAGGAAGAGAAACCAATTAAGAGGTGATTTAATGGAATTTGTTGACTCCTTTCAACCCCAAAGTTCTCCAAAATATTAAGGGCTTCAGCTACATCTGCCAAGTAGAACTAACTACACAGTCCCTGAATGCAGGCAAGGCCTGAACTCTAGCAATTTATAGCAATAGAAAACACAGTGAGGAGCAGTCATATTCTCTTTCAGCCAAGCACTGTGAAGATCACCAACACAAAGCTACACTCACTGTATGAATGGTCTGTACCAAAAAGTTCCTCATCTCAGAGCAAGCTTACAGTCCTTTGAAAAATACATATTCACTCATAATAACTGAGTCAGAGTCATTTGCCCGCAAATGAGATGATCATACAAGTTAGTTTGTTTTTCTGGTCTAAAAGACAACAGAAGAAAGAAAAGAATTCTGTGAAACAGACCAAAACAATGTTCCCTCTTAGAGAAGATTAAACCTTTCGTTCTAGCTGGCTACAGGGGAACCACTAGAGTAGACTCTCCATTCCAACATTCTCTACACACATCTCAGTATCACAACTATACTGCCTTAGTCATTGTCCAGGGCACTATTCTTCCAAAAGAGCTTCATTCTGCCAGTGCGCAAACCCATGACTGGGTGTAATATCTATAGTGAACTCTGGAAGTGAAAAACGTTGCCTTGACAACATAGGGAAATGTTGATAAATTCAACAAAGGAAGGAACATGATACTTTTGAAGGTGATAAATAGATAAGTAACAGGAGGCATAATGCAATTTTATATACACCAAATATAAATGCTTATCATCCAAGCATCTAAATTCACAGTATCCTTGGCTATAAATAAGTAAACAACAAAATACAAATACTACGCCAATTGTGTTCTAATGATCAAAGTCACTAATAGTGCAAACATCTCAAAATCCTTAACTGGAAGTAATGTAAAAAGGCCCATGTTACAGTCCTATAGAGTTGACCAGTGGCTGCCCTTAGCAAAGAAACAAGGTTATTCAAGTTATCATTTATCACTACTGTGCAGCCTCGATGCCTGGGAACTCTCTTGGGAGTTTCGAGAGGCCTGTACATCATCAACCAATTAGAAAGTGATAGCCAATTAAAGGGAGTTCAATCAATAACTTTGCTTTAAATTTGACCACAGAACCATTGTCTGTTCCTTCCTTTGCAAATGGGAATAATTGAACTCTCTTATCCCATGGGACCAGCATAAGGAACCATTGCAAATCACTCTACTCTTACATTCTACATCAACAGTTGCAAGGGTAATGATGGCGTTGGTTTAAAGCATGAACATTAAACCTAGTGTTTTTCCAAGGAGTCTCTCACAAACCACCAAATCATTTCCCTATCTTACATTCACTTAATTTGGAAGTTTCTCTTCTGGGCATTAGAGTGGCTAAAATATTTTAACAATTAATTACCCTAACCTCACAGGTCTGCCTTCCACTCTCTTACAGCAGACCCTCTTATCTCAGGGATCAGAATATATGCTTTTCTATCTTTCTTCATCACTGCCTTCTCTTGGCCCCTAGATCACTCGCCCACATTCTCCAAGATCTTTGGTGCCACACCCCCATCAGTTTCTCCACCTCAGCTCCACTCACTAACCTGGGTGTCAGAATCATGCTGCAAGCCCAACACAGCTGCCCATCATTCTCTGGCCTCTTTTACTAAGAGGACTTTACTTCCATTCCATTTTAGAAACCTGCTCCCAGAGCCACACAATAGACTTCATTCCCACCAGAACTATTCTACTTCTGAAATCTTAAATGCCAATAGTTCTTTCTTTCAGCACTCCATTAGTCCCGCTTCTGTTCTCCATCTCCAGAGTCCCCCAAACCTAAGAGCCCTCCATACTGATCAGCCTTTTGGGCCCTTTCTGCTTTCACCTTCTTCCCTCTCCTACCTCAAGTTTGTGATCTAATCTTTAAACACTCTTTTGCCAATACCTTCGAATCCGTTGCCTTCTTAGGTAGTTCTACCAAAAGTGTCTTGAAAATCTTTAGCTTTTAATCAATCCAACCACCTACTTTCTCTGTTCCTCTATTCAGGTCACTGACCATAACCTGATTTAAAAAAAATCAAACAAATGTGCATGGTGCTCTGAAAAATCAGTCTCCAAACTAAGTTAGGCCCTAACAGATACCCCCACAGGTACCCAATAATCCTTCCAAAGTCCCTGGTCCACAATTCTGCTTATTCAAAAAGTAGACAACACTTATTGTCTCTACTTTTTCACCTCATGTTTAACACTTCATCCTGCCATAAACTGACTTTTGCTGCTCGAAACAGCTTCTGTCAGTTTTGCTTACCATACTTGAAGGCAAAGAACCAACATTTCTTTGTCCCTCAGAGTGTAGCATAGTAATAAAAATGGGCATCACTGGCATTTTGCTGAGTAGCAAATGGAAACCAAAAGAAGAGAGGTGACTTTACCATGGTGTGTGAACCTTCCATGAGCTTTAGCACACATATCAACAATTCAGGACAACAGACTGATATAAAGATGGTAAAGTAAGAAGAACAAAACATTGAAAAGGGCCTTACACTTCTTAGTTTGTGCTCCAAACACTGAGTGGGAATGACCAGAGTCAGACTGAAAGAATGCAAGCATGGCATGGGCACTGAGTCCTAATGAATACAAGAAATATGGGCCTTACGTACTTGAAAATCCATTTTGCTTCACTTGCCCATGTTACCGAGATGTTAATAAGGTAACACAACCTCCAGGCTTCCCTTGATCATTGTGTTCCAATAGAATTATCTCATTTCATGCATTCATTGACCAAGAAGCATGGGAAAGTATCCTCGAACAGCTTATGCAAAAGTTTGCTTGCCTTCTTCTATGTCAGCCTAGAGCAGTCTGACGTTACAATACTACCTAGTCTATATATAAATGATGAGAACCTCCATGGTCAGGAAATCATGCCTGGGAATGACATGGCATAAATCTCTCCAAATCTATGTCAAGCCAGTTAGGAGCATCTCAGACGTTCAGGAAGGTATTTTGTTTGCAAAGCCAGCTTGGAACTTTCCCCTTTTGCTCTTGCGAAATTTTTCATCTAAAATCTCATTGCTTTAGCTCAGCGCACAATACATTTGAAAGTCAATGGGCACAGGGACACACTTTCTTTAGGCAGGGTAAATTAAGTCCATTTATAAGCTCTTAAGCCAATGAATTTTCCCAGTAAGTTGCCACAGAGTCATTTAGCTCAAGTCTGTGTAATTATGATACATCGGGGGTACTCTCTACTGAACACTGGGGTTCAGTACAAAGTGTATGCAAGCATAGATGCTAATGTGAGACTTGAAGGACTGGACAGAGCCTAAGTGAAATTCCTCCATAGGAAAATGCTTCTCTACAACTCTGAGTCATTCAAAACTGGGAGAGTTTCAAAGGAAGCTCGGATGGCAAGGAGTAAAGAATAACAGAGATAATTAGAAGGGCTATTACCACTCACTGGAAGCTTCAGGCAGGCAGAATCCCCAGTTAAACAGACTCCCAGACATAAATCACCAGCTTTTACCAGCTACATAGGCGAACTGGCAGGCTTTACAAAAGACATGGTTGGCTTCCCAAGTCACACCACTTGAGACCTGGGAATAAAGGAAAATGAAGAAGAACAGTAGCAGCTGAGATAGCCAAACTGCTAAAGCAATGGCCCCCAGGAGACTCAGCTATGCAGAGCACGAAGCAAGTGGCAGTTAAATCAGTCTCCAGTGGGGCTTTGTGCCTCACGATGTAATGGACTTATAATTGTACATATTTTTATAAATTTTCAATTAAATATATTTTTATAAATTTTCAATTAAACAGTTGGGTTTTTTTCTTTCTAATTTGGTGCTTCAAGTGCTAGTTTCTCCTCTTGGAAACTCTTCTGTCCTGTGACTGTCTTCAGGGTTGTGACTGTAGGAACCACCCGGAGGCAGATAGAGTTCACCTGCCGTAAACTCAGGTTTAGGATTCCAGGCACAGCCCTCTAGGAGATTACTTTCAGATTCATTTGCAGCTTTCCTCAAATTTATTCCTCGTGGGAAGGTGAGGGCTGCCTCCTGTCCTCAGAGCCTTTGTTGTAACCAACTGGAGGACAGGTTACTTTGAGCAGGCCTGCACTTGCTTTCATGTCATTAATGGCACGGTTGGATCCCCTCCTGCTCTAAGGGTCTTCTGGAAGGAGAGATGGTTGGTCCTCCTTCCTCCTTCCCTCAACACACATTTTTCTTCCTTCTTTATCCAAGGTTCCTACACACATTCTTTTTTTTTTTACTAAGGTATTACTGATATACACTCTTATGAAGTTTTCACATGAAAAAACAATGTGGTTACTACATTTACCCATATTATCAAGTCCCCACTTATACCCCAATTCAGTCACTGCCCATCAGTGTAGTAAGATGACACAGATTCACTGTTAGCCTTCTCTGTGCCACACTGTTTCCCCCGTGATCCCTCACACCATGTGTACTAAACAAAACACCCCACGATCCCCTTCTCCCACCCTCCCCACCCACCCTCCCACACCCCTCCCCTTTGGTAACCACTACTTCCTTCTTGGAGTCTGTGAGTCTGCTGCTATTTTGTTCCTTCAGTTTTGCTTTGTTGTTATACTCCACAAATGAGGGAAAACATTTGGCACTTGTCTTTCTCCACCTGGCTTATTTCACTGAGCATAATATCCTCCAGCTCCATCCATGTTGTTGCAAATGGCAGGACTTGTTTCCTTCTTATGGCTGAATAATATACCATTGTGTATATGTACAACATCTTATCTATCCATTAATCTACTGACGGACACTTAGGTTGCTTCCATATCTTGGCTATTGTAAAAAGTGCTGCAATAAAGATAGGGGTGCATATGTCTTTTTGAATCTGAGAAGCTGTTTTCTTTGGGTAAATTCCAAGAAGTGGGATTCCCGGGTCAAATGGTATTTGTATTTTTAATTTTATGAGGAACCTCCATATTGCTTTCCACAATGGTTGAACGAGCTTACATTCCCACCAGCAGCCTACACACATTCTTTTTCTCATTATCTTTGCTAACCTCAAGTCCCACACCACAATGAAGCCTTCAGCTCACATTGACTTCCTCTCTTGAACAGCTACGGCACTTAAGGAAGCAATGTGGCACAGTGTGAAAAAAAGCAAAGCTTGGACATGAATGCCAGAACCAGAATTTACCACCCATGTAACTTCGGAATATTCATTTCATCTCTCCAAGGCCCAGCTCCCTCATCTGCAAAGTGAACATGACCAGAGTCCCTACTTCATAGGGACTCTGAGGATTAAATAATAAAAATAATAGCACCCATCACTTATATCTGACTTACAATGTGCCAAACTCTTTTATAAATATGTTGCTTATGTTCATTCATTTACTTCTAAAGTACAGAGAAGTTAAGTAAATTGCCAGAGGTCACGCAGCTGGTGGGTGGAGAGAGCTGAACCTAGGGAATCCATGACCTTAACCTCTACACTATAATGACATGCTCTATGTAAGAGACTTACAAGGAGTCTAGCAAATAATGGGTGATCAAGAGGGGTGAAGGGGGCTATCTCTGTCCACAAGAAAGAACATAGTATATACCACAGAAAGAATACAGAACTTGGAGCAGGGAGCAAAATCCGAGATAATGTCACTTACTACCTGTGTGACTAGAAAAAAATCACTCTACTGCTCTAAACTTCAGCTTACTCACCTGTAAAATGGAAAGAATCATATTGCCAACCTCCTGTGACTGTTGTGAGGAATCAATAGCATATAGTAGACACTCGGCAATTGCTAGTTTACTTCCTCATTCTTTGCTTCCATCATTTGACACTTACCTATACTACCTCATATTGCGGTTTCTCTTTTCATTTGTGGGTCATCTCTCACTCTGTTTAGGATAAGCTTTAAGGATGAAGACAATACCCTAAATCTCTTGTTAACTCTTTAGCATAATGCTGTACCTATAGAAAATCCTTACTAACTGGATTCTTAACCTTTGTTGAGCATGTGTTCAACCAGGCACTATGCTAGGTGTTCAAATGCATTATCCCCCTCAAGCCTCACGATTACTTTCTGTTTATTAATGGATTTTATTCTTCCTAGAATAAAATCTCCACCAAGAAATGGGACATGTCCTTTTCTTTGGGATTAATTTCAATGGGTGTGGATAATTTCAGTATCTTCCAAGCTCTTTTGCTGGCCGATAGAAATGAATCTTCCCGCATCCTCCTTTCTAAACACCTTCAACTTGATGACATTTCCCAAACAATTCTCAGTGTTTGTGTAGGGCTGGGCGGTGGGGGCAGCTTCTTCCTCTGAGGCTCAGCTGTATGAATCACCTTGAGATTCTTTTGCTTGGGACCTTTACTCTCAGCTTTTTTTCTCACTCTTGTTTTATTCATCATATTCAAACCTCAGAGGACACAGAAGACAGGGCTGTGTGACAATGCGGATTCTTAGCATATGTAGGGCCAAAGAGGAAAAATCACAAATTACATGTCAAAAAATTAACCCTGGAGCTTTACTTGAATGGGCTAAAGAGTCATAATATAGACATGTTGAACCATGTATCTGTCCTCATTATTTTCATGACTGTGGCTTCATAATTGCTTCTGATGAAAAGCAAAGGGATAGAAAATTCAACAACGAAACATAAATAACCAACAAACCCTGACAGTGTGGGAAATGCACTGTACTAAAGGATTTACTTTCCCAGACAAAAGAATGAAAGTAAGTGGGCTTGCTTCTATTGAATTCAAAGAAATTGAACTCAGCTTCTTTTTGTAGTTCAAGTTTCCAGCAAATGATTTACAGTGTAAATGTAGTAAGGGTTTTTGCTGAACAAATAATTGTATATTGTGTACGGGATATAAATTAAGGATACTCTGCTTTTTCTGAACCTCCAAGTAACTTCTCATCACGTCTCTCTCTGTACTGCAAGTTCACTTTCCATGTACGGAATATGTTGCTCTGAAACAAAGCCACGGAAACCAGCATCTGGTTGAGTGGTGTGCAATCACAAATGGGCGGAGAAGTGCAGTAATGCAATGTGGCGCTTTAATTGAGTTTAGGTTAATACCGCAATTTAGGAATATCAATTTCTATTACCTACATTAAGGCTGATGTATTGGATATAGCAGTTAGAGGTAGGAGAGACTGGAAGCCACACATTGAGCTAGATCTGCTTAAAAAGCTGCTTGCAGTTGCTGTTTTGATCCCCTTGGCCCCAGATAAAGATGTTAAGTGCCCATCACCAGAACATCTGACGACTCAATAATCTAATTGGACCACTTCTAATTACTGAAACAGTCACTGTTATTGGGTACCTATGATTCGCCAGGCACTGTGTTAGACATTCTGTTTAACTTGTTGCATTTAATCATTACAACAATCTTACAAAGTCGACATCATGACCTTCAGTTCATAGATTTGGAAAATGACTATTAAGCAGGTTGTCACTTACCATACTCCCACAGCTCTAAGTTGTAGAGCAAGGATTTGACTAGGTCTGGTTGAATCCAAAGCCAATGCCCACCCCGTGTGAAGTGCTGCCTCCCAGCTATGTGAAAGGCTGAGAAAGGAAGTGATCACTTCCAGGATCACTACTGACCTGCTGACAAAGAGAAGGTTGAACTCCATCTCAAGAGCCCCTTCCTTCCTCTGGGATTTGGTGGTGAAAAGGACAACATAATGGTCACCACTATGAGCTTTAACACCAGAAAGACCTTGAAAAGCCCCAGTTCTACCACTTGCTAGCTGTGGCATCATGAGTAATATATTTATCCCTGGGTACTTGGTTTTCTCACCTGTAAAATGAAGGTTATAAAACTATGGTAAATGCCTCATAGAATTGTAGTATGGATTAAGTGAGATTATGCATGTCAAGTATCTGACAGAAGGCCTGGCATAAGTGTTCAGTAAATCTTTGCTCTCATTATGAATATATTATTTAATATTTTTATGTATAAAGTAAATGAATTCTCTCTGCTCCTCTTGGAGTTATGCCTTAGAACTCTAGCAATGCAACTGTGGCATCTATCCTCTAATATTCCACAAGCTGTAAGTTCCAGCAATAAGACTTACCAACTCTAATATGGCCTCAGGTTCTCAAAGACCTTCAGAAAGTGCCATGCCAGGGAAAAAGAATTCTCAGAGGAAAAAGAGTCTCAGACTTTTTCAATGAACATTTTTCTCCCCAAATAACCAAATTCACTTAATCAGCCCTTCAATTCACCTTCCTTAGACTTCTACCCAAATTTCAGAATCTTTTCTTGTAGCCATTCTCCCTGAGAACCTCTTCATTGTCTTATATCTCAAAGAGAATTTTTAAGTCTCCTTCACAGTAGCCTTTTTTTAAATAAATATCTGTTCCCTTTCAAATACTTTGCAAAAAATCAAATTTTTAGGTTAACTTACCCAGTACTGAATGAAAACCAGAAGTCCTAGACCTCACACTGAAATATTTTGTTTGCATGTACTGCAAAGTCATACCTATCATTTATTTTAATTTCAATAAGCTTATTTTTGCCATAAAGCAGTTGCAGTTTTTATTTCAACAAGGTAAGTAGAAGCAATGTTTATAAAGAATGAGCTTCATCCCCAGGGTCAAATGGCTTAGCAAGATTGAGTCAAATGGCCAATTTATAAAACTATATTAAAAAATATCCTATATGTTAAAGGAAACATTAGAAGAAAAGCAAAGTACTTGGCAAAGTGAGGGACTTCTCTCCAGGTTTTATTATAGCAGCAAGCATAGACATTAAGCCTTTAGGGAAAGGGAAGTCATTTTATGATGCCACCCCTCAAAATTGCAGCACAGTGTATAAGTAGCAAACTGTTTTCTATAACAGCTCCCTAGAAATAAAGAGGAGTTGTCAAATGATAACTCAGTACCCCGATCTCAGTAGGCAGACCAAACTGACTTAACAGGCCATCCCCAACCCCTAACTCGCTGCTCCAGCCCAAGCAACAACTTCCAGTTATTCCAACGTACTGTGCTCTTTCATCCCTCCAAGACTTCATATCAGTCATTCCTTCTACCTCAAATATTCATACCCTGCTATTTCACTTGTTTTACTCTTACTCATCTTTCTGATCTCATCTAAAATATAATTCTGTCAAAAGGCTTTCCCTGATCACCCCCTCTCCACAAGTCCATGTTAGGTGATACAGCTATATGTGATCAGAACATCATACACTATCCCTGTCAGAGAACATGTCACATCACACTGTATTATAATTGCTTATTTGCTTGCCTAATCATCTGTATTAAACTGTAAACTCAGCAAAGCAGAGCCAATGTGTTTCTTTTTCACCATTATATCTCAGTACCTAGCACAGTGCCAAGTAAATATTTTTTTAGTTGAATTAAATTGAATTTGATTGCATTTGAACTTCCATAGATATGAAAGCAACCAAAAGAGTAAACTTATGAACTGGAAATTTAAATTTCTCTGGCAATATAGTGTAGCAATTACGAGGTAAATATTAGAATCAACCAACCAATCTGTAAGCTCCGTAGGGCAGTTACCATGACTGTCGTGTTCCCTATTCTATCCCCAGCACATTGAATGGTGTTGACACTATGATGTGAACTCAGTAAATATTCAACGAATGAATGAATAAATACATGAATGAATGCACAAACAGCTCTCATTTTATCTTTTTTTTATTTCAGGGCTTCTTTTAATTGAAGTATAGTTGATATACAATATTGTATTGGTTCTAATTATGCAACATAGTGATTCAACGGGTATCTTTTTATATTAGATGCTCACCCCAACTAGTGTAGTTACTGTCAACATAGGAAGATGTTACAGAACTGTTGACTATATTCTCTGTGCTGTACTTTCATCCCCATGACTAATTTATATTATAATTGAGATTTTGTGCCTCTTTATCCCCTTCAGCTATTTTAGCCATCCACCCCAACCCCTCCCCAATGGTAACCACCAGTTATTTCTACCAGTTATAATAACTTCTCAGTGTCTGAGTCTATTGCTGTTGTTTTGTTTTGTTTTCAAATTATGATTATAAGTGAAATCATTTGGTATTTGTCTTTCTCTGCCTGGCTTACTTTACTTAGCATAATACCCTCCAGGTCCATCCATGTTGTTGCAAATGGCAGGATTTCTTTCTTTTTATGGCTGAATAATACTCCATTGTATATATGTGCCACATCTTCTTTATTCATTCATCTATTGAAGAACACTTTAGTTGCTTCCATATCTTGGCTATTGTAAATAATGCAGCAATAAATATAAGGGTGCATGTATCTTTTTGAATCACAGATTTTGCTTAAAGAATATATTTGCAAATGACATATCCAGTAAGGGGCTAACATCCAAAATATATAAATAACTCATACAATTCAACACCAAAAAAAAAATAACCCACTTAAAAAATGGTCAGAGGACCTGAATAGACATTTTCCAAAGAAGACATACAGATGACCAACAGGCACATGAAAAGATGCTCCACATCGTTAATCATCAGGGAAATGCAAATCAAAACCACAATGAGATATTACCTCACACCAGTTAGAATGGCCACTATCCAAGAGACAAGAAATAACAAGTGTTGGAGAGGATGTGGAGAAAAGGGAACCGTCCCACACTGTTGGTAGGAATGTAAATTGGTGCAGCCACTATGAAAAGCAGTATGGAGGTTCCTCAAAGAACTAAAAATAGGACTACCATATGACCTAGTCATTCCACTTCTAGAATTTTGCCTGAAGGAAATAAAGCTCCCATTTTAGACTTTCTCCCAATCAGGAAACGATCATGTTCTTGGAGTGCAAGAGAATCCCCACCAGGACCCTAACACAATATCAACCTCTTCCATGAAGCCTTCTCTAATTCTCACTACTCCCCTAAATATAAAGCTTTATACCAACCTGAATAAATGCAGAAGGCAAACCTATAAAATCTGAACATTACACAAAGCTTAGAAAGAATAGTCACAGGATGGATAACCAAATCAGGATTCAAAAATGATCTCAATAACCCAATAAGATGCCTAAACCAAAAAGATTCAATTTAACTGACATGCACTGATTCCAACGTTTAGGTTTAAAATATCAGTTTCTCAAGTACAGGATAAGGAGAGACTCATCTTGACAGCAGTTTGCTTGAAACAGACCTGGGGATTTTAGTTGGTCTCAAAACTAATATGAGCCAGTGGGGAGATGTGACTGCGAAAGATGTGAGTGCAAACTAAGAAAGCAATGGCTGCACAGTACCCTGTTCCAGTCAAACCATATCTGGGGTATGTTTTGAACAAATAAGGGAAACATTTACGAACTAGATTAAGTTCAGAAGAGATTAACTAGAATGATAAAGCAGCATGGAAAACATAATGTACGATAGGTGGCTAAAGGACCTTGGGACATTAACACTGAGAACAGAAAATTTGGGGTCAGGGAATATAGCAGCATCTCTGGGTAAGAGAAAAGGAACAAGAGGTAAGGAGTGGTGGGTGAGGAGTGTTTGTAATTGAAGAAGTCCCACCACTGAGTTTAATGCACACACAATCCACTATGCCCACCCTATATATGTGGTTGAGAACCACTGTTCTTGAGGAGATAAATTAAACCAGTCAGCTGAAAATTACAGGAGGACAATTCTAGAAATAATATTATAATGTTATTATAGTTGAGGCGATCTAACAATGCAACATACTGCTTTATGAGGCAGAGAAATACCTGCACCCCTCCCCATTCCTGAAAATATTAAACCGGAAATCCACTGTCAGGGATGTTAAAGAGCAAATTATCCTTGGAGTCAGTTGTTGGAGGAGATGGCCTGAAGAATGCCTCCAGGTTGTCGAGATGTTATGATTCTTTGTCCTTCCACTTGTCTGAATTACTAAATCATCTAGTTTATCCTACTCCTCTGGCAATTACCACTTATTTCTTTGGACAGTATTTATATAATAACTTTGTACAGGTGAATTGTATGCACAGAATTTTATGTAGAGTAGGCTGTCAAATGTTTAGCTAAATAAATGAATCCTTGAATTGTAAAAAGTATTAAGGTTTCAAAAAACAAAGTGTCAGTAACATGTACTGGAAAACATGGGGTTTGGATTCAGAATAGCTGGGTTCTAGACCCAGTTCAGCCACATATTAGCCTTTGACCTTGGGCAAGACATTTGAAATTAATTAACCTATTTTCTCATCTGTAAGATAAGTATAATAGTGCCTGCCTTGGTTATCACATGGAGTAACAATTAAATGAGATAGTAGATCACAAACTCTGAGGTGTAAATGTATTGTATAAATTATAAAGCACCAAACATCATTCAACTCACTGGCCTACGAATAAATGATTGACAACCTCTTCATCAGATTTCAATTGCTATCAATATCAACACTACTCCCCACACCACCCATCTCCACCCTCACTCCAAGAACACGTAAACTTTCCTGTAGCTCAAGCCATTTGGCCCTTCTTATGAGGCCCTAACCCTCTCCCTGCTTATAAATATGAATGAGTACAAGGAACTTCTTGACAGTGTTTTGAGATAATGGAAAGCATTTGGTAATGGAAGATGGGGGGGTCCCCATACAGCCTTTGCAGCCTGTCTTTTAAGAGCTCTGTCCTTTACCCTCATAACCCCTAGCTAGGCTCCCAATATCTTCCTCATATCCCTATGCTGTTAAGGAGAGTCATTACAGCATCCCACAGTGTTTCCTGCCTCAAATAGTCCCTTGGGGCCTCCTTCTTTTTTCTCTTTACTTTGGTAACTTATTTTCCTTGGCTTTCCTCTGGACATCTATTTTTTGGAAAGGCTGTGAAGAAAAATCTTCCAGGCTAATGTGCTTAAAACTGATACTGTGTCTTTCCCTCCTTCTCTGGGAGCTCTCCATTGATAAGGAACAAAACCTTCATATCCCAAAGGAATGAACCACTAGGGGACAGGATTAGCATTATTTGGGGACACAAAATATTTTCTGGAATCCTTCACATACACACTATCACATAGGCAACATATTATTCTGGAAATAAATGCCTTCCCCAGTCTATCTCTACACCTTCTAAACTGTATCTAGGTGTACATAGTTAACCACATAATCTAGTCTTGGGTTTGAAAAACTGAATAGCTCTCAGCACTGAGATCCCAGTGACCTGTAGGTTGTGGTGTGAATACTGATAATAAAGTAAGGGCACGAGCCCCTTCAGTTCTTCCTCTTCGTGATTTTCCGAGATAAAGGTAGCACACGTAGAGTCACTTGTTATGCAACGTAAATTTGTGCATTTGAGGCTCCACATAGCAATTGGATTCACTGACTGACTCTTAAGCAACACAAATATTTAAAGTGATGTGAAGAGGCAGCCTCACCAACAATTGTAGATTAAAAAAAAAATCGTGCTAAAGCCCCTGGCAAGGTTTCATATTTAGACACAAATACAATTTAAACAATTTTCACAACCTTTTGACTCAAGAAATCATTCTTTGTATTTAACTTCTCCCTCTGCTTATTCTTGTAAAGTCAACTGGATAATGGAAAAATAAATTAAATCAATGAAACCAGCTGTATATCTCAAATCACATTCATCTCTTTATACAGACAGGCACAGCTCTAAACTTACATAAGTTGCTCCAGACAAATTTATTAAGATGGAGCCTGCAGTAACATCTGCTGTGAGAAAAAAAATCATGTTTCTTAAAAATTTGTCATAATATATGGACTCTCATATAAAATATTGTCCTCACTTCATGTTTTATTCCAGGGCTGCAGAGAATAATGGACTAAATTCATAAGATCCATATTTTAGCCTCACCTCTGTCTAGCCTAACCAGTTGTGGGTCCCTAAGAAAATCACTTCCCCTCATTGGTCCTCACTTTGTTCAACTGTAAAATGAATAAAGTTGGACTGAATCAATTGTTTCCATATAACAGTTAGCCAGTCATTCCTTTGGAAAAATGAGGTAAAGACAATGTAGTAATTTTTTTATTAAGCTAAATATATTCAATTCTTAGAATTCTGAACCTATGGACTTATTGGTATTGGGCCAAAAAAGGCCATTATTTTATGATATGGTAATAATAGAAATAGCAATACTTTTTCTTAATAATGTCTCTACTTGGCAAAGTTCAAAGTTAACAAGTGTATATCAGTTATGTTTTCATTTTTTGAAATATTATTCGCATATTACAATCAAAAATCAATTGGATAGTATCTAAGATCCCTTCTAGCTCTAAAATTCCTAGGATTTAAATCCTATAACCCTTTCTTGCCCAGGCTTTTCCGTCTCTTTAAAGCCACATTCAAAAGTGTTATCTTAAGAACCACTGTACTGAACATCCATTTCATGAGCATCTCCAAGAAATTTTGAGAGTCTGTTAAAACTAGATTGGTCTCCTTTACCCTCAGTCCAAATCCCCATGAGCTCCAGTTTACAATGTCCAAATGTTGGCTACCTGCAATCCTGCAGGATTCAACAATGACTGATATTATAGTGGGGAGGGGATGTACTGAGAGAGAAAGACGGGAGAGAGAATGAGAACTCTACATTCCCTCCACCCAAAGGATTTGGGAATCATAGGGGTATCTCCTTTAAACATCACTACCCCTCATTAACCCAGCTTTCCCTCCTTTCAGTAAACACAGATCCCTTTTAATCCACAAGAATACCAATACCTCACACAGGTGCAGAGGTTTATGCTTTTTGGAAACCTTTTCTATACTTTATCTTGTTGGAGCTACCCCTGTGTAAGCTGGGCTTACTAGCTGAGGAAGACAGATCATTGGCATGAAATATACCACATAAATTCAAAAAGTAGTTACTACTAATACAAGAAGAATCTATATTATTGTGATTTAAAGTAGTCTTTGTAAAAATGTCCATTTTACTCTTAGATGCCCAAATGAGAAATGAGCTATTATTGTTGTTTGGTTGGTTGGTTTGTTTGTTTATTTTCACATATGTGTGTATGTGTGTGTGTGTGACATAGTATATTTTTAAAAATACTACTTCAAGTCAAGATTTTCCTAGCTGTATTGGTGGCAAATCAAGCCTGGTTTTGTTGTATTTGAGAACACTTCTTCTAAAGAGAATCTCTAGAATGTTGTAGAACATTAGCCTCTGGAGCTGAGCCAAGGAGGTTTCAGAATGAAAAAAGAACATCAGAAACCTGGAATGAAAAAGTACTGAAAGTGAAGTAAGCCGGAAAGAGGCTCTTTGATGTCAGTTTCAAAGATATTTGAAATGATCAGGAGTCTTCTCAACACAAAGCCTTTGAAATCAAAGTTGCTCTTTTGGATGGGAGCAATATTAGAAAAGAAAGCGCTTCCATGAATTACCATGTTCCAAGGCAGTAAAAACTATCTAAAAGGCTAGTGAATAGTAAAGTTTATTGCCGTGACTCTCTGACCTGTCAATTTGTTATTCTTTGCTCCCCTCTGCATACAATGAGGGAAAAGACCAGAATCAACAGGGAATTCTGTTATAAGGTGGCCCCAAAGAACAACAACCAATGTAATACTTGACGTGGGAGACATTCAAAATTTGGTTGCTTGGTTTTAGTCACAGGATAACCATATACTTTATCATTCAAACTGGGACATTTTTAGGGTAAAAGTGGCAACTATTAATAATTACACTAGACAGTAGGTACAAACTATAACTGTTCCCAGGCAAACCAGTATGTCTGATCACTCTAGTCATAAAAAATAGAATTCACATGGTGAATTTAGTTCCAGACATTGCTGACTAAATAGAGGCTGTGACAGGCTGACTACAGACAGAGGAGACTTGAGTTGGGGCCTCCTGCTTGACTCAGGAGAAGTCAGGTGATTGTTCAAAGATAACCAGATGTTGTCCAAAAAGAGCTCAAGTCAGTCTGAGATTCTCTCTAATTTTAGGTTTATGATGTTTTAATTATGCAAAAGTACTGATTAAGAAAGATAACTGTCACAGCACAGAATAAAATGTAAACAATCTGACTGCATTATCATATTAGCAAGAGTATATACCAGGCAAAAACTTTCCATTGAAGATCCAGTAATCTCAAGAGAACAAGAAAATTGTTTTTCCCCCAGGAACACTCCCAAACAGCTCACTCCACTGCCAATAAACTAACAAACCAAGGTGCAAGTGGCTTCTACTGAATGTCCATGAACAAAGGTTGGAAGATGAGCCCTTCGGATCTTTTTTATAAGAAACTGGAAAGTGCAATGGATCCACCATGCAGCCTCCATAACATCTGACCCTCCCTCAGCATATCACCCTGTTTGTTAACATCAAGGAATCATGTTTGTCAAAGTCAACATAATTCCAAGGATATAGAAAAATGCACCTAGATCTGTAGGCCCAGTAAACATCCTCAATTCTGTGTTGCAAAGAGGATTATTGGCAAAGAGAAGCTTCAGATTACCTTTATAGCATGTGTCTCTTTGGCAAAGCACCAAATGGCCCTTTCTTCAATGGCCAAACTAATGGAGAAAGGATACATCCACAGATGGCAACAAGACATGTATTGAGCCAATTATTATAATCTCTCCCACCAATGCTTCTATCACACACGAAGCAGCTGTCAAAGTACCAGAAAACTACCCAGAACGTAAGCAGCAGAAGGGAGGTGTGGTCTGGCTTCAGTAATTTTCAAATGATGTTCCATGGAGGCCTTGTATTTCACATGCATATAGAGCTATGAATACCTCAAGAACGGCCCTGAGGTAAGGCAAGAGGGAAGACCAGAAGGAAAGCCAGCTGTGTGAGACTCTTGGACACCTATCCCTATCATGGCACCAATCTGAGCAGTTCTGCTGTTATCTATATTATTTTTGAGGTTAGGTAATATTTCATTTGAAAAAGGGGTTCAACAAATGCAAAGAAACTTGAAAACCATAGGGCTAAGCTGCTCCCTGAGTCCTGGTAAGCCCTTATTACTTGTTAAATGACTGCTGCCATGGTTCTAAATCAGGTGTCAGCAAACTTTTTCTGAGAAAGCCTAGATAGGAAATATTTTAGGTTTTGTGTGCCATTCAGTCTCTGTCACTACCACTCCACTCTGGCATTGTAGTGTAAAGCAGCTTCTTTGGGCAATACATGGGTGGCTGTGTTCCAGTAAAATTTTATGGACCCTGAAATCTGAATTTTATGGAATTTTCATGTGTCATGAAATAGTATTCTTTCTTTTCAACCATTTTAAAATATAAAAGCTATTTTTAGTTTGCAGGTCAAATAAAAACAAGTGGTGGGCCAAATTTGGCCCATAGGCCATAGTTTGCTGAATCCTGTTCTAAACCATATGGCACTAAGAGAAAATCAAATGGAAACAACCATGTTATTAAAGGCCATGATCAGTAAATAAACTTTAGAAAATACAGCTAAACTGATCTCTCTTTGCTGTCATTCATGATGTGGTCTGGTTAAATGAGAGTATTGGAGTTAAACACATATGAGTTCAAAGCTAGGTCTGCTATTTGCTACCTTTGTGACCTTGAGCAATGTACTTAACCTGTCTGAGCTTTAATTTCCCATCTGTCATGTAGAAATGAAGGCCCTTTATATTCTGTTTCAGGAAATGTGGTACAAATTATTTGGAGAACACTTCAGCAAAATCCATCAAAATTGTAAGTGCCCCTATTCGTTGACTCAGCAATTCCACTGCTAAGAATTTAACCTAAGGATATACTCGCATAAGTATGCCAAGAAAAATGTATATAATTTCTCACTGAAGTATTATTTTATATTAGCACAAAACTGGAAACAACTCAAATGTCCCTCAATAAGGGAGTGATTGAGTAAATAACGATATGTCTATCTGATCAACTGCTATGCAATAATTAAAAGAATGAGGTAGATGTGCACGGGATGCTAAGAAAACATCTCCAAGGAAGATTATTAAGTGGAATAAAAGGTACAAAATCATAGCTCATAATAATTTTATTTGTTAAATAATTGTTTAATGGTGATGAAAATGACTCTACTTCATAGAGTTGTTCTAAGGATTAAATGAGATAGTGCATGTAAAGAACAGTGATTTAACTTTTTTGAAGGCAGGGACTTTTTATCATTGTATTTCCTACAGCACCTATCACTGTGCCTAACACATAAAGGTCCTAAATAAAGACGTGAGAGGCAATGTCTTATAGTAGATTAAGGGCCTAAGATTTTGTATTAGCCTAACCTGGGTTTAAATCCTAGTTTTACCATTTAATTGTGTGACCTTAAACAAGTCAATTAACCTTTCTGAGTATGAGATTCCACATCTGTAAAATGAGGGATGAATACACAAAATGTAAACTCACAAGGCTGTTGTGAAACTTAAATTGAATAACATTTATAAAATGCCTCGTATATAGGCTTTAGCAGATATTCTCTATTTGCACCTCCATCTCCATTCTCCACCATCTCTTCTCTACTCTGCTCCTCAAAAAAAGACTTCTATCAATTACACAATTGAGCTCCTTTGCCCCTGGGCTTTCAATGGGGTCCAACCAATGAGAGACACTGGCAAGAAATGAGAAGATGAGAATGAAAAAAACATCAGATTATTCCACCCACTCCCTCTTTGCCAGGCTGTTATTTGGCAGTTCCTATCAAGTGGCGCTCTCATGGATCCCCTTTCCAGTTTTCCGTGGCACCATTTTCTTCCCTTGTCTCTTTAAGTCTGTGATGGTAATCACTTCCTACTGTTAGTCTCAGGGCAATTCACCATCCCTTGTTAGTTCCCTTAACCTGTTCACACCTTTGTAAATACTCCCTTCATCAGTATCTCTTCAGTTGTCTTTAGAGTGTGCCATCTGTTTCCTACTAGAACCCTAACACATAGTTGCTAAGTAAATATCCATTACCCCATCCTTCTGAATACACATTTTTAAATATGCTACTTCTTTAAAATCTAAGAATGATCATCCCAAAATGTAATACAGGTCTATATCAATGTTCTAAGCACAAAGCTTTATCTGACCAAACCTAAATGATTCTTCACTGAAGAATTTTCAAATACAACAAACCTCATAAAGTCCTGCCTTCATGTTTGCGAACGTCATGCAATTCATTGAAATAGGAAAAGAAGAGATGAAAAACCTGTCTAGTATACTTAACAGGAAGCTCTTGGTGTGAATTGGTTGACTCCTCCAAGGCCAGAAAATACCTCCTCTTCATCTTTGGGAGTTGAATTTCTGCTTTCATAAATCTGTGCACAAGGCCAGTTTCAACCTAGAGTTATACAATCCCTGAGCAAACTTCTAAAAGCAGCTGCTAATAATGGAAAGACTGGAGGTATCACACACAAACTGATATAGATGTTTGTTTGTTTTTAGTAGTGTAATGCATTAGTAAAGGGATAAGAAAATAGATATGTTCATTCAAATTGGTGAGAGTATGCACTGGTAAATCCTACCAGGAAAGTGATTTGAACATAAGTATTAACATTCAAAATAAGTAAGACAGTTGACATATTTGATCATGTAATTCCTGAAAAAATAATGAGAGGCTCGAAGATATATGTAAAAATATATCCTTACAGAATTATTTTTTGAAATAATATTAATGCTAAAATAAGGGAATTAATTTAATAAAATATTCTAATCCACACATAATTGAGAATTATGTAATCATTAAGTATGTTTTCAAATTATATTTAAAGTTTTAAAAAATGTTCATGATCTATCATTAAATGTAAAAAGAAATGTTTATATATATAAATGTGTATATATATGTATAGATATAGATATATATTGGTAGGCACAATAGTGGCCTCTCAAAGATTTCCACCTCCTAGAACCTATGATATGTTACTATACGTGGTAAAAGGAATTTTGTAGATGTGATTATAGCACATGTGATCAAGAAATTTAACATGGAGAAATTATCCTGGATTATCTAGGTAAGTATTATCAAGTCACATGAGTCCTCACGTAGATGAAACTACAGAAAAGTTCTTAGAGAAATGTAACCTTAATGTCTCGGAAGATCAAGAGCCAAGAAATGCAGGCAGCCTCTGAAAACTGGAAAAAGCAAGGAAATAGATTCTTCCCTAGAGCCTCTAGATAGGAATACAGTTCTACTGACACCAGATTTTAGCCCAATGAGACGCATTTCAGATTTCTGACCTACAGATCTTTAAGATGATAAATGTGTATTAAGCCACTAAACTTATGGTAATTTGTTACTGCAGCTATACACACACACACACATAAACATACACACATATGCTGGAAGCATATGCAGCAAAATATAGTAACAGTTACCTTTGGTGTGGTTATAGATATGTACTTTTGCTTATTTTTCTTTTGATAATTACGAAATTTTTCAAGCATACAGAATAGAGATATCAATATATAGATATTATGTGTGTGGATACATAGATGGTAGAGATAGATGATAGATAGGTATAGATGATAGATAGATAGATAGATAGATAGATAGATAGATAGATAGATAGATAGATAGACAGATAGATACAGATAGATCCATCTCCAGTTTTACCCACCACACTCTGTATATCTTTCCCTATCCCATTGCCCTGCTCCTCACACTCCCAATTCTGAGCTATTATCCTTAATTTGGTGTTTAATATTTCCATGCATATTTTTAAATGTTTACTATATAGCCATGTAGTACAATCTAAAAACAGTATTTAGTGTCTTTCAAGTTTTTAACTAAATATAATAACATTATACTCAATCATTTTGTCAATTGCTTTGTTTTTTCTTTTGAAAGAACAATTACCATCTTTATTCATTTCTGGAACTGTCATCAATGCAGACACTTCTAAAGAATTTTTTAAGTGCTCCCAGATCTAATTCAATATTATTGCAGGATATAAGGTCAATACAAAAATACCAATTTAATTTCTATACATATCATTAATAAAGAGAAAATAAAATAAAAACAATATTACAATACAATCCAGTGATAAAAATATTTATAAGTAATTTAGAAAATAATTAAAGCAGAATGGCACTAGCACAGAAATAGAAAGCTTTTTTTATTATGGTGAGAATATTTAACATGAGAACTTCACTCTAAACAAATTTTTAGTGCACAACACAATAGTGTTATCTATAAGCATGTTGTACAGCATATCCCTAGAACTTTTCATCTTGCATAACTGAAATTTTATACCCTTTGAATATCAATTCCACATTTCTTCCCCCCCAAACCCCTGGCAACCATCATTCTACTCTTTGATTTTATGGGTTTGACTATTTTAGATATCTCATATAAGTAGAATCATGCAGTACTTGTCCTTCTATGACTGACTTATTTCACTCAGCATAATTTCCTCAATGTTCATTCATGTTGTCACATGTGGCAGGATTTCCTTATTTTTTAAAGCTGAATAATATTCTATTGTGTGTATTGACCACGTTTTTAAAATCCATTCATCCACTGATGGACAGTTAGGTTGTTTTTCCACCCCTTGACTACTATGAATAATGCTGCAATGAACAGGAGTGCAAATATCTCTTTGAGATCCTGATTTCAATTCTTTTGCATGTATGCCCAGAAGTGGGATTGCTGGATCATATAGTAATTCTATTTTTAACTTTTTGACGAACCTCCATACTGTTTTCCATAGCAGCTACATCATTTTACATTCCCACCAATAGTGTGCAAGAGATACAATTTCTCTACATCTTGCTAACACTTCTTATTGTTTGATTTTTTTTATAATAGTCATCTTGACAGGTATGATGTGCTATCTCATTGTGGTTTTGATCTGAAATTCCCTGATGACTAGTGGTAGTGAACATTGTTAAATGTATCTGTTGGCCATTTGTATGTCTTCTTTTAAAACATGTCTGCTCAAGTCTTTGCCCAGTTTTGATTCAAGTTATTTGCTTTTCTGCTATTGAGAGGTATGAGTTCCATATTTTGGATATTAACTCCATATGAAATATATGGTTTACAAATGGTAAAAAAATATTTACCATTCTATAGTTTGCCTTTTCACTTTGTTACTTGTTCCTTTTGCTGTGCAGAAGCTTTTAGTTTGATACAGTCCCACTTGTCTATTTTTGCTTTTGTTGCCTGTGCTTTCAGTGTGATATTCAAGATACCATTGCCAAGAACAATGCCGTGACACTTTTCCCCTATGTTTTCTTCAAAGGAGTTTTACAGTATCAGGTCTTACATTTACGTCCTTAATCCAGTTTTTAATAGCTTTATTGAAAGGTGATTGGCATATAAGGAATTGCTCATATTTAATGTGTACAATTTGATGAGTTTGGACAAACTGTAATGGTATCAACACAATCAAGGTAATAGACACACCCAATACCTCCCAAATTTTCCTTGTGCCCCTTTGGTTTTGCTGCATGTGTGTATTAATAACACTTAACATGAGATCTACTTCTTAAAATATTTTTCAGTGTACAATTCCATATTGTTAATTATAGGCAGTATGTTGCACAACAGATGTCTAGGACTTACTCATTTAGCATCACTGAAATTTTATATTCATTAAATAACCCACTATTTTCCCTCAGCCCTTGACAACCACTATTGTGTTCACTGCATCTATGGGTTTGGCTATCTAAATACTCCATTTACATGTAATCATGCAGTATTTGTCCTCCTGTGACGAGCTTATTTCACTTAGCATAAAGTCCTACAGATTCATCTATGCTGTCACAAATGTCACAACTTCTTTCTTAAAGTTGAATAATATTCAATTGTATGTATATACCATATTTTCTTTCTTCATGTCCATGGACACTTGGGTTATTTCCATATCTTGGCTATCATGAATAATGCTGCAATGGACAAAGGAGTACATGTATACCTTCAAGACCCTGATTTTAATTGTTTTCGATATATACCAAGATGTGGGAATGCTTGATCACACAGTAGTTCTATTTTTAATTGTTTGTGGGACCTCCATACTGTTTTTCCATAGCTGCTGCACTTTTTTTTTTATCTCCACCAAGAACATGAAAGGGTTCCAGTTTCTCCTCATCCTCATCCACCAACATTTGTTATCTTTAGTTTTCTTGATAATAGCCATCCTTACAGTTATGAAGTAATATCTTGTGGTAGTTTGGGTTTGCATTTCCCTGATAATAAGTGATGTTGAACATATTTGCATATACCTGTTGGTCATATGTATGTCTTCTTTGGAGAAATGTCTGTTGAAATCCTTTATCCATTTTTTAATTAGGATTATTAGATTTTTTGCTATTGAGTTGTATGAATTCCTTATACATTTTGGAAATTAACCCCTTACACATATACGGCTTGCAAATATTTTTCTCCCAGTCCATAGGTTGCTTTGTCACTCTGTTTTTTCCTTTGTTGTACAGAAGCATTTTAGTTTGATATAGTCCCACTTGTCTACTTTTGCTTTTGTTGCCTGTACATTTGGTGTGATATTTAAGATAGAATTTCCAAGAACAATGACAAGAAGATTTTCCCCTATGTTTTCTTCTAAAAGTTTTATAATCTCAATTCTTATGTTTAAGACCTTAATCCATTTTCTTTTTGTTTTTTTGCATGTGTATATCCAGTTTTCCCAACACCATTTGTTGAATAAACTATCCTTTCCTCATTGTGTATTCTCGGAAACCCTTGTCAAAGATCAGCTGGCCATACATGCATGGGTTTATTTCTGGGCTCTCTAGTCTGTTCTATTGGTCTATATGCCTGACCTTATATCAGTGCCATACTATTTTAATCACTATACTTTTGTAATATATTTAGAAATCTTGAAGTGTGATGCCTTCAGATTTATTCTTTATCAAGATCACTTTGGCTAGTCAGGGTCTTTTGTGGTTCTGTGTGAATTTAGGATTGTTTTCCTATTTCTGTAAATAGAAACTCCTATTAGGATTCTAATGGGGACAGTATATTGGATCTATAGATTGCCTTGGGAAATATGGATATTCTAACGATATTAAGTATTCCAATCCCTGAAAGGTGTGACATCTTTCCATTTATTTATGTCTTCTTTACTTTCTCTCATCAAGTGTTATAGTTTTCAGTGTACAAGTCTTTCACATATTTGGATAAGTTTATCCATAACTATTTTATTCTTTTTGAGGTTACTGCAAATGGGATGGTTTTCCTACCTTTCTTCCCAGATGGTTAGTTGTTAGTGTTTAGAAATGCAACTGATTTTTGCATATTGAATTGATATTCTACAACTCTATGAAACTCATTTATTAGCTCTAACTTTTTTTGTGTGGAGTCTAGAGTTTTCTTAAAAGTATCAAGCCATCTGGAAACAGAGATGATTTTACTTCTTCCTTTCCAACTTGGATTCCTCTTGTTTCTTTTTCTTACCTTATTGCTCTGACTAGGACTTCCTATAGTATGTTGATTAGAAATTTTAAAAAGTAGGCATTGTTTCTTGTTCCTAATCTTAGAGGAAAACCTTTCTTTTTTCATTGTCATGTATATGATGTTAGCTGTGGGCTTGCCCTATATGGGCTCTATTATGTTGAGGTACATTCTTCTACGATAGTTTGTTCAGTGCTTTTGTCATGAAAAGATGTTGAATTTTTTCAAATGCTTTTTCTGTGCCTATTAAGATGATCATGTGATGTTTATCCTTCATTCTGTTAATATGGTATATCACCACCTTGACTTATGTATGCTGAACTATCCTTGTATTTCAGGATAAATCCCACTTGATCATGGTGAATTTTTTTTAATGTGCTATTGAACTTGGTTTGTTAGTAATTTGTTGAGTATTTTGTAGCTGTGTTTATCAACGATATTGCCCTGTAACTTTTTTTTCTTGTAGTGTCCTTGTCTGGCTTTGGTATCAGGATAACAGATATCAAAATATGAATTTGGTGTTTCCTCCTCTTCTGTTTTTTGGAAGAGTCTGAAAAGGACTTCTATTAATTCTTCTTTAAATGTTTGGTAGAATTCACTAGTAAAGTCATCTGGTTCTTGACTTTTCCTTGTTGGGAGTTTTTTAAATTACTCAATCAGTCTTTCTAGTAATTGGTCTCTTCATATTTCTCCTTCGTGATTCAGTCCTGATAAACCATGTTTCTAGGAATTTATTCATTTTTCTATGTTGTCCAAATTGCTCACATGTAACTTCTGGTTTTATTAATTTGAATCTTCTCATTTTTTTCTTAATCTACCCAGAGGTTTATCAATTTCATTGATCTTTTCAAAAAATCAACCTGGTACCATTGATTTTTCTATTGTTTTCCTAGTCTCTATTTTGTTTATTTCTGCTCTAAGCTTCGTTATTTCCTTCTTTTTCTTAACTTTGGGCTTACTTTGTTCTTTTTCTCATTCTTTGAGACAAAGTTGTGTTATTTGACATCTTTATTCTTTTCTAATGTAGGCATTTATCACTATAAACTTCCCTCTTAGTAGCAACTTTGCTGTATCCCAGAAGTTTTATATGTTGTATTTTGATTTTCATTTGTCTTAAGATGTTTTCTGATTTCCCATTTAATTTCTTCTTTGGCCCACTGATTGTTCAGAATTCTGTTATTTAACTTCCACATATTTGTAAATTTTCCAATTTTCCTCCTTTTATTGATTTATAGTTTGATACCAATGTGGTCAAAAAAGATAACTTCATATGATTTCAGTCCCCTTAAGTAATTCAAGACTTGTTTTGTGGTCTCATGTAATATATCCTGGAGAATGTTCTATGTGCACTTGAGAAGAATGTGTACTCTTTTGCTGTTGAGTAGAATGCTCTATTATGTCTATTAAGTCTGTTTCATCTACAGTGTTAAGTCTATTTGCTTCCTTTTTGGTTTTGTGTCAAAAATGTAATAATGATGTCTCCCACTGTGATTGTGGTGCTGTTTATTTCTCCCTTCAGTTCTGTTAATATTTGCTTTATGTATTTAGGTGTGCTGATGTTCGGTGCATATATATTTATAATTGGCATGTTTTCCTGATATACTGACCCTTTTATCATTTTGTAATGTCCTTTAGTTTTTGACACAGTCTATTTTGTCTGGTATAAGTATAGCCACCCAAATTCTTTTCTGTTTACCATTTACATGGATTACATTTTTCCATCTCTCCACTTTCAGTCAATATGTGTGCTTAAATCTAAAGTGAGCCTCTTACAGTGAGCATATACGGGGGTTTTGTTTACTTATCCACTCAAACACTTATGTCTCTTGATTTGGGAGCTTAATCCATTTATGTTTAAAGTTTTTTACAGGAATGGGCTTATTATAATTTTGTTAAAATTTCTCTGTTGTTTTGTAGTTTTTTTGTTCCTCTTCAACTCTTGCTATCTTTCTTTGTGTTTTATTGATTTTTACAGTAATATTATTTGATATCTTTCTCTTTTTCTTTGGTGTATTTTCTGCATGCATGTTTTTATGTGGGTACCAAGAGGCCTACATAACACATATTATAGTTATAAGTCTGTTTTAACCTGATAAATTCTATCACATACAAAACTCTTTTGCTCCCCTTCCCCATACATTCACATTATGTCACAATTTACATAGTTTTAGATTCTGTGTCAATTAACATATTTTTATAGTCAATTATTTTTTTGTTAAGGTATTATTGATATACACTCTTACGAAGGTATCACATGAAAAAACAATGTGGTTACTACATTCACCCATGTTATCATGTCCCCCCCATACCCCATTGCAGTCACTGCCCAACAGTATAGTAAGATGCCACAGAATCACAATTTGCCTTCTCTGTGCTACACTGTCTTCTGCATTATCCTCCCCACACCATGTGTGCCAATCATAATACCCCTCATTACCCTTCTCCCTTGCTCCCAACCCACCCGCTCCCACTCCTCCCCTTTGGTAACCACTTGTACCTTCTTGGAGTCTGTGAGTGTGCTGCTGTTTTGTTCCTTCAGGTTTGCTTCATTGTTATAATTCACAAACGAGGGAAATCATTTGGTACTTGTCTTTCTCCACCTGGCTTCTTTCACTGAGCATAAAATCTTCAAGCTCCATCCATGTTGGTGCAAATGGTAGGATTTGTTCCTTTCTTATGGCTGAATAGTATTACATTCTGTATATGTACCACATCTTCATTATCCATTCATCTACTGACGGACATATAGGTTGCTTCCATATTTTGGCTATTGTAAATAGTTCTGCAATAAACATAGGGGTGCATATGTCTTTTTGAATCTGAGAAATTATATTCTTTGGGTAAATTCCTAGAAGTGGAATTCCTGGATCAAGTGGTATTTCTATTTTTAGTTTTTTGAGGAACCTCCATATTGCTTTCCACAATGGTTGAACAAGCTTACATTCCCACCAGCAGAGTAGGAGGGATCCCCTTTTTCCGCATCCTCACCAGAATTTGTTGTTCTTAGTCTTTTGGATGCTGGCCATCCTAACTGGTGAGGTGGTACCTCATTGTGGTTTTTATTTGCATTTCCCTGATAATTAGTAATGTGGAGCATCTTCTCATGTGCCTGTTGGCCATCTGAATTTCTTCTTTGGAGAATTGTCTGTTCATATCCTCTGCACATTTTTTAATCAGGTTATTTGCTTATTGGGTGTTGAGGCATGTGAGTTCTTTATATATTTTGGATGCTAACCTCTTGTCAGATATGTCATTTACAAATGTATTCTTCCATACTGTAGCATTCCTTTTCATTCTGTTGATGGTGTCCTTTGATGCACAGAAGCTTTTTAGTTTGATGTAGTCCCATGTGTTCATTTTTGCTTTTGTTTCCCTTGCTTGAGGAGATGCATTCAGAAAGAAGTTACTCATGTTTATATTCAGGATATTTTTGCCTATGTTGTCTTCTAAGAGTTTTATGGTTTCATGACTTACATTCAGGTCTTTGGTCCACTTTGAGTTTACTTTTGTGTATGGGGATGACAATAATCCACTTTGATTCTTCTGCATGTAGCTCTCCAGTTTTGCCAACACCAGTTGTTGAAGAGGCTGCCATTTCCTCATTGTATGTCCATGGATCCTTTATCGCATATTAATTGACCATATATGCTTGGGTCTATATGTGGGCTCTCTAGTCCGTTCCATTGGTCTATGGGTCTGTTCTTGTGCAAGTACCAAATTGTCTTGATTGCTGTGGCTTTGTAGTAGAGCTCGAAGTTGGGGAGCATAACCCCCCAAGTTTTATTCTTCCTTCTCATGATTGCTTTGGCTATTTGGGGTCTTTTGTGGTTCCATATGAATTTTAGAACTATTTTCTCTATTTCATTTAAGAATGCTGTTGGTATTCTGGTAGGGATTGCATTGAATCTGTAGATTGCTTTAGGCAGGATGGCCATTTTGACAATATTAATTCTTCCTATCCATGAGCACAGGATGTGTTTCCGTTTATTGGTATTTTCTTTAATTTCTCTCATGAGTGTCTTGTGTTTTTCAGAGTATAGGTCTTTTACTTCTTTGGTTAGGTTTATTCCTATGTATTTTATTCTTTTTGATGCAATTGTGAATGGAATTGTTTTCCTGATTTCTCTTTCTGCTAGTTCATCATTAGCCTATAGGAATGTAACAAATTTCTGTGTATTAATTTTGTATCCTGCAACTTTGCTGAATTCAGATATAAGATCTAGTAGTTTTGGAGTGGATTCTTTAGGGATTTTATGTACAGTATCATTTCATCTGCAATCAGTGACAGTTTAACTTCTTTTTTACCAATCTGGACACCTTGTATTTCTCTGTGTTGTCTGATTGCCATGGCTACGACCTCCAGAACTATGTCTAATAAAAGTGGAGAGAGTGGGCATCCTTGTCTTGTTCCTGATATTAAAGGAAAAGCTTTCAGCTTCTGGCTGTTAAGTTTGTGTTGGCTGTGGGTTTGTCATATATGGCCTTTATTATTTTGAGGTACTTGCCGTCTATACCCATTTTGTTGAGAGTTTTTATCATGAATGGATGTTGAATTTTGTCAAATGCTTTTTCAGCTTCTATGGAGATGATCATGTGATTTTTGTCCTTCTTTTTGTTGATGTGGTGGATGATGTTCATGGATTTTCTAATATTGTACCATCCTTGCATCCCTGGAATGAATCCCACTTGATCATGTGGATGATCCTTTTGATGTGTTTTTGAAATCAGTTTGCTAATATTTTGTTGAGTATATTTGCATCTATGTTCATCAGGGATATTGGTCTGTAATTTTCTTTTTTTGTGGTGTCTTTGCCTGGTTTTGATATAAGGGTGAATTTGGCCTCATAGAATGAGTTTGGAACTATTCCCTCTTCTTCTACTTTGTGGAAACTTTAAGGAGAATTAGTATACGGTCTTCACTGAATATTTGATAAAATTCAGCGGTGAAGGCATCTGGTCCAGGGGTTTTGTTCTTAGGTAGTTTTTTGATTACCAATTCAATTTCATTGCTAGTAATTGATCTGTTCAGATTTTATGTTTATTTCTGGGGCAGCCTTGGCAGGTTCTATTTTTCTAGAAAGCTGTCCATTTCCTCTAGGTTATCCAGTATGTTAGCATATACATTTTCATTGTATTCTCTAATAATTCTTTGTATTTCTGTGGTGTCTGTAGTGATTTTTTCCTTTCTTATTTCTGATTCTGTTTATGTGTGTAGACTCTCTTTATTCTTGATAAGTCTGGCTTGGGGTTTACCTATTTTGTTTATTTTCTCAAAGAAAAAGCTCCTGGTTTCATTGATTTTTTTCTATTGTTTAATTTTTCTCGATTTTATTTATTTATGCTCAAATTGTTATTATGTCCCTCCTTCTACTGACTTTGGGCCTCATGTGTTCTTCTTTTTCTAGTTTCATTAATTGTGAGTTTAGACTGTTCATATAGGATTGCTCTTCTTTCCTGAGGTAGGCCTGTATTACAATATACTTCCCTCTTAGCACGGCCTTTGCTGCATACCACAGACTTTACAGTGTTGAATTATTGTTTTCATTTGTCTCCATATATTGCTTGATCTCTGTTTTTATTTGGTCATTAATCCATTGATTATTAAGAGCATGTAGTTAAGCCTCCATGTGTTTGTTTGCCTTTTCATATTCTTTGTGTAATTTATTTCTAGTTTCATATCTTTGTGGTCTGAGAAGCTGGTTGGTACAATTTCAAAATTTTTGAATTCACTGATGCTCTTTTTGTGGCCTAGTATATGATCTATTCTTGAAAATGTTCCACGTGTGCTTGAGAAGAATAGATGTCCTGTTGCTTTTGGGTGTAGAGTTCTGTAGATGTCTGTTAAGTCCATCTGTTCTAATGTGTTGTTCATGCCTCTGTCTCCTTACTTATTTTCTGTCTGGTTGATCTGTCCTTTGGAGCGAGTGGTGTGTTGATGTCTCCTAGAATGAATGCATTGCATTCTATCTCTCCTTTTAATTCTGTTAGTATTTGTTTCACATATGTAGGTGCTCCTGTGTTGGATTCACAGGTATTTATAATGGTTATATCCTCTTGTTGGATTGACCCCTTTATCATTATGTAATTTTCTTGTCTCTTGTGACTTTCTTTATTTTGAAGTCTATTTTGTCTGATACAAGTACCACAACACCTGCTTTTTTCTCCCTATTAGTTGCATGAAATATCTTTTTCTATTCCTTCACTTTTAGTCTGTATATGTCTTTGGGTTTGAAGTGAGTCTCTTGTAGGCAGCATATAGATGGGTCTTGTTTTTTATCCATTCAGTGACTCTATGTCTTTTGATTGGTGCATTCAGATCATTTACATTTAGGGGAATTATCAATAGGTATGTATTTATTGCCATTGCATGCTTTAGATTCGTGGTTACCAAAGGTTCAAGGGTAACTTCCTTAACAAGAGTCTAACTTAACTCACTTACTTTGCTATTACAAACACAATCTAAGGTTCTTTTTTTCCCTCCTTTTCTTTCTCCTCCATTCTTTACATATTAGGTATCATATTCTGTACTCTTTGTCTATCCCTTTTTATTACCTCTGATGACAACTATTTAACCTTAGGAACACTTCCATCTATAGCAGTCCCTCCAAAATACACTGTAGAGATGGTTTGTGGGAGGTCAATTCTCTCATCTTTTCCTTATCTGGGAATTGTTTAATCCCTCCTTCAAATTTAAATGATGATCTTACCAGATAGAGTGTCCTTGGTTCAAGGCCCTTCTTCATTGCATTAAATATACCATGACACTCCTTTATGGCCTGTAAGGTTTCTGCTGAGAAGTCTGATGATAGCCTGATGGGCTTTCCTTTGTATGTGATCTCATTTCTCTCTCTCTCTGGCTGCTTTTAATACTTGATTCTTATCCTTGATCTTTACCATTTTAATTATTATATGTCTTGGTGTTGTCTTCCTTGAGTCCCTTGTGTTGGGAGATCTGTGCACCTCCATGGCCTGAGAGACTATCTCCTTCCCCTGTCTGGGGAAGTTTTCAGCAATTATTTCCTCAAAGACACTTTCTAACCATTTTTCTCTATTCTTCTTCTGGTACCCCTGTAATATGAATTTTCTTCCGTTTAGATTGGTCACCCAGTTCTCTCAGTATTCTTTCATTCCTAGAGATCCTTTTTTCTCTCTGTACCTCCGCTTTCTTTTAGTCCTCTTCTCTAATTTATATTCCATTTATCGTTTCCTCCACCATATCTAACCTGCTTTTAATACCCTCCATTGTGTTCCTCAAAGATTGGATCTCCATCCTAAATTTGTTCCTGAGTTCTTGAATATTTTTCTGTACCTCCATGAGCATGTTTAGGATTTTTATTTTGAAATCTCTTTCAGTAAGATTTATTAGTTCAGTGTCACTCGACCCTTTTTCTGTTGTTGAGATTTTGCTTTGAACCAGATTCCTTTGACATTTCATATTTGTATGTGACGCCCTCTAGTGCCCAGAAGCTGTACTCGCTGGAACTGCTCAGCCCCTTAAGTGATGTTGGTGGTCACAGGGGAGTGGTGCTGGTGCCTGGGCAGAGGAGAGAGCTGTTTCCTGCTTCTGGCTGCTATGCCTCTCTCCACTGCCAGAACCAGTGGGCTGAACACACAGGTGTAAAAGCCTCTATGCTTTCAGTTTGTAGCTGCTGTAGGCAGGGCTTTCCTCTGGCTGGCCTGATGCCAGGGCAGGGTTTGCCGGTTTTCAAGCCAGGTGCAGGCTGGCCAGGAGGAAGGTGCAGCAGGCTGCGTATCACAGTGGGGGCGGGCCTTAGAGCTGCATAGCCAGCCATGGGGGCAGAATGCCTGAAGATCGTGAAAGTTCCCAACCTCCTGGGCAGAGTGCACCCGGACAATTTTGTTTACCTGTCCTTTCTCCTGAGCAGTAAGCTCTGTGCAATCCTTGCCCCTTTAGCATCCCTCTTGCTTTTAGGAAGTCTCTCAGACTGCCCACCCAGATCAGCCAGATATAGATCCCTGTTTTCCATGAGCAGCTGGAATCTCAGTCTCTCCAGGTATTCCACCTGTCTTAGCTTTCCAACCTCACTAATCACCAGAGCAGCATGCAATGTAGGTTCATGCTCCCAGAGCACATCTCCAGGGCTAGGTGTTCAACCTCCACTCCCTCCCCACTCTGTTTCTCTTCCTGACACCAGTGAGCTGGTGTGGGGGAAGGGCTTGGGTCCCACTGGGTCATGGCTTTGGTATGTTACCCTGTTCCGTGAGGTCTGTTCTTTCCTCCACGTGTACGCATTCTGGTCCTGCTTTCTTTCCTGTTGCTCTTTCAGGTTTAGTTGTAGTAATTGTATTTTCGTATTATATGTGGTTTTAGGATGAGGCTCTGTCTCACCTCTCATGCCGCTCTTTAATCCAATCCCCTATATAGTCAGTTATTTTTAATACTTTTGTCTGTTAACTTTTATACTAGAATTAAAAGTTATTTATCTTACCTCTCATTGTTATAGTATTACATTATTCTGTATTTATCTATATATTTACCTTCACCAGAGAGTTTATACTTTCATATGTTTTCATATTGCTATTTAGTGTCCTTTCATTTCAATTTGAAGAATTCTTTTACATTTCTTGCCAGACAGTTCTAGTGGTGATGAACGCTCTCAGCTTTAGTTTGGGAGTCTTCATCCCTCCTTCATTTTTAAAGGAGAGTTTTGCCACATATAGTATTATTAGTTGGCATGGGTTTTTTTTCTTTCAGCATTTTTACTGTATCACCCCACTCCCTCTATACTGCAAAGTTTCTGCTAAGACATCTGCTGATATCTTAGGGTCTTTCCCTATATATGACAAATTGCCTTTCTCTTGCAGCTTTCAAAATTCTCTCTGCCCTAGACTTTTAACAATATTATTACAGTGTATCAGTGTAGACTCTTTGATTCATCATATCTTTAATCATTGGGCTTCCTGGATCTCAATGCCCATTTCCTTCCCCAGGTTTGTGAACATTTCCACCACTATTTCTTGAATAAGCTTTCTGCCCTTTTCTCTCTCTCACTTCTTCTTCTGGAATTCCAATCATTTATTTGTACAGTGGTTCTTTGGATGGTGTCCTATAAGTCCCTTCAGCTTTCTTCACTCTCATTCTTTTTATTTTTGCCCCTTTAACTGGATAATTTCCAGTGACATATTTTCAAGTCTATTGAGTCCTTCATCAACTTGAACTAATCTGTTTTTGTATCCCTCCATTACATTTCTCAATTCAGTTATTGTATTATTCAGCTCTATGATTTCTGTTTGTTATGTTTTTATATTTTCTCTCTTTATTGAAATCTTAACTGGTTCATGCATTGTTCTCTTGACCTCATTGAGTATCTTTATGGCAGTTATTATGAATTTTCCCATCAGTTAAATCATATATCTCCAGTACATCATTGGTTTCTGGAAATTTATCTTGTTCTTTTGTTTGGGACATTTGCCCTGTTTTTTCATTTTCCTTGATTCTTCTTGTTGGTATCTGTGCATTAGAAAAAGTAGCCATTTCTTCCAGTCTTCATGGACTGGACCAAAAATGATCCTCACCAATCAACACTATCACAGATTCTGGCAACCACTTATACTTTTCTACTAGTCCAAATTGCCACCTTTGTCTTAGCATCCCCCAGGCATGTAGAGCATGCAAGGTCCTGTCAGCCCTCTGAGACAGGCAAGGCAGTAATCAGTCCCTTGGGAAGCTTCTGGAAAAGCTGGAACTTTTGACATGTGATCCACTTCTTTCCCTCACCAGGGAGGTACTGGGATCTGTGAGTTTCCTTCTGACAATATGGCATGGTGCCAGGGATATGGATTATGGTAAGAGAGTGTCTTGAATATACCTACAAGCTTTAATGGAGCTGGTTTTGCACTCACCTGGGGTACAGGAGACTCTCAACTAGTTTCTGAATTTCTCACAAAAGGAATTTGTCCACATATTATTCTTGATTTGGAGTATTTGTTGGAGAGGAGGGTCCAGTACTTCCTATTGTGCCTTCTTGCTGACATCATCCCTTTTATTTTTCATTCAACTTTTTCAGATTTCTTCATATACATATAGTTCTAGAGTATTCAGTTTCGCTGCAGTTAAGTTTTGAGTCCAATGACCACACTCCACATTGTGTAACTATTACCAAAATTTATTTAACTGTTCCCTTGTTTACATATATTTATGAAGTTTCTCATATTTTACTATTAAAACAATGCTTCAGTGAACAACCTTACATAGATCTCCTTATATTTATCTAAAGTTTCTTTAGGATATGTACCAAATTGTGGACTTACTATGTAATGCAGCATGGGAATCTTTACTAGGTGTTGCCAAATTTCTTTCTGGAGGTTTGTACCAATTTATGTTCCCACAAGCTATGTATGAGAGTTTCTGTTGCTCAACATCCTCAGCAGCATTTTATGTTGCCAGTATTTTTAATTTTTTGCCAATTTGATGGCTGTGAAATGGAATCTAACTATAGTTTTTATTTTGAATATCCCTGATAACTAGTGAGGCTGTGAATCTTTTCATACACTTAACTGACCATTCAAGTACCCCTTCTGTGATTTGGCTGTTCCTATCCTTTGCCCAGTTTTCTGTTGTTTGACTTTTACATGTGGATCACTTTATATATTCTTTATATAGAGAGAAAGACAATCTTTATATTCTTTATATATTCTTTAAAAAGTCTCTTTTTGGTTATATATACTGTGGTTGTATTTTGTTGTAGAAACATTTTCCATTTAAATGTAGTAAATGGTATATTTCTTTATTGTTTGTGCTCTTTTTGTCTCACTGAAGATATTCTTCCTTATTCCAATGTCATGTTTTCTTCTAATTGTTTTACATTTTTGTTTTGCACATTTACATCTTTAGTCTATTTGGAACTGCTTTGGGGGTATCATATCAGAGAATAACCTAATAATGTTTTCTTTTTTTAATTGACTATATCTCCTATGCTGAACTTTCATCCCTGTGACTAATTTATTTTATTGTTGGATGTTTGTGTCTCTTCATCTCCTTCAACTATTTTTCCATGTGTATTTCTACTTGTTCCATCACTAGTGTGTAACAGGTTTCCATATATGCACATGTTGTTTCTGAAATTGGTCTACTTGTCTATTTCTGTACCAATATCACACTGCCCTAATATGGAATTTTATAATAAATTTTTATATCTTGTAGGATGACTCTCACACATTTTCTTACAATATTATTTAAAAATTTCTTGGATAGGAGTTCCAGGAAGATGGCACCATGAGCAGGGTGGCGGAAATCTCCTCCCAAAACCATATATATCTATGAAAATACAGCAAATACAACTATTCCTAAAAGAGAGACCAGAGTATACAGGACAGCACACAGCCTGCATCTGCACCTGAGAGGACTCGGCACCCCGCAAGGCAGGTAAGATATGGAGCCATGACCCAGCGTGACCCAAGCACTCCCCAACCCCAGGGCACCGGCGGGAGGAGAGGATTCAGAGCCGGGAGGGAGTGGAAGAACAGGCCCGTGTAATAACCAGCCCTGGTGATTTGCACCAGGAGCGCTGACACACATCACGCAGGGTATTGGATATTGGAGAGGCAGAAGGTGCAGGTTTTGAGCTGAGAACGCGCCCGGGTCCTTGCAGCAGGCTCCCGGGGACAAAAGAAAAGCTCATGCTTTTTTTTTTGGCGGTCTTAAAGAGGCAAGGGCTCAGGATCATCCCAGCATACTTGGCTCAGCAGGCTGAGAGTCCTGAGGAATTTCGGACCCCTTGCCTGGCGACTGGGAAAAAGTAGCCGCACTGAAACTTCACATAGAGAACAATAGCCTCCCATTCTTCCCACCCTGGCCAGAGCTATAAAGGGCCTGGTGGAGCTGTGCAGCCGTGGCTGCGGAATAGTGGAGCAACAGTGCCACCTACAGTATCCTTACAGAATCTACTCTGGTGGGCGTTTTCTTGTTTGTTTCTTTGTTTGTTTTTCCTTTCTTTTCTTTTCTTTTCTTACTTTTCTTTCTTTCTTTTTTTCTCTTTTCTTTCTCTTCCTTCTTCTTTTTTTAAGTCTTAAAGAGCCCAGCTGACATATGTGGCACCTACCATTGACCACTTCTATCGCCATGAAAAGACAGAGGAATATGGTACAGACCAAGCACCCAGACAACACCAGACAAGGAGCCTGAAGGGAAGGAAATGCACAATCTTCCTGAAAAAGAATTCAGACTAAAAGTCATAACCATGCTGATGGATCTACAGAGAAATATGCAAGAGCTAAGGGAGGAAGTGAGGGAAGTCAGGAAAGACAATGCAGAAATGAGACAAGCCATCAACGGATTTAGCAGCAAACTGGACGAGATGCAAGAGGCTGTTAATGGAATAGAAATCAGAGAACAGGAATACAGAGCAGCTGAGACAGAGAGAGATAAAAGGATCTCTAGGAATGAAAGAATTTTAAGAGAATTGTGTGACCAATCCAAACGGAACAATATTCATATTATAGGAGTACCAGAGGAAGAAGAGAGAGAAAAAGGGATAGAAAGTGTCTTTGAAGACATAATTGCTGAAAACGTCCCCATGCTGGGGAAGGAAATATTCTCACAGTCCACAGAAGCCCACAGATCTCCCAACACAAGAGACCCAAGGAAGACAACACCAAGACACATAATAATTAAAATGGCAAAGATCAAAGATAAGGACAGAGTATTAAAGGCAGCTAGAGAGAGAAAAAGATCACCTACAAAGGAAAACCTATCAGACTATCATCAGACTTCTCAAAAGAAACCTTACAGGCCAAAAGAGAATGGCATGATATATTTAATGTAATGAAACAGAAGGGCGTCAAACCAAGAATATTGTATCCAGCACGATTATCATTTAAATATGATGGAGGGATTAAACAATTTCCAGACAAGCAAAAGCTGAGAGAGTTTGCCTCCCATAAACCACATTTACAGGATATTTTAAAGGGACTGCTCTAGATGGAAGCACTCCTAAGGCTAAAAAGATGTCACCAGAGAAAATAAAATCATAGCAAATAAAGCAGACCATCCAAATACTAACTAAAGGCAAAGAATAAAACACCTAGTATATAAAGAATGGAGGAGGAAGAATAAGAAGGGAAAGAAATAAAGAACCATCAGACTGTGTTTACAATAACTTAACAAGAAAGTTAAGTTAGATTGTCAGGTAGTTAAGAAGCAACCCTTGAACCTTTGGTAACCACGAATCTAAAGCCAGCAATGGCAATAAGTACATATCTATCGATAATCACCCTAAATGTAAATGGACTGAATGCACCAATCAAAAGACACAGAGTAATAGAATGGATAAAAAAGCAAGACCCATCTATATGCTGCTTATAAGAGACTCACCACAAACCCAAAGACATACACAGACTAAAAGTGAACAGAGAGAAAAAGATATTTCATGCAAACAGAAGGGAGAAAAAAGCAGGTGTTCCAGTACTTGTATGAGACAAAATAGACATCAAAACAAAGAAACTAACAAGGTATAAAGAAGGACATTACATAATGATAATGGGGGCCATCCAAAAAAAGGATATAACCATTATAAATATGTAAATATGTATGCATCCAACAGAGGAGCACTGACATATGTGAAACAAATACTAACAAATTTAAAGGAGGAAACAGAGTGTAATGCATTCATTTTAGGAGACTTCAACACACCACTCACTCCAAAGGACAGATAAAACAGGCAGAGGATAAGTAAGGACACAGAGGCAATGAACAACACACTAGAAGAGATGGACCTAACAGATATCTACAGAACTCTGCACCCAAAAGCAGCAGGATACACATTCTTCTCAAGTGCACATGGAAAATTTTCCAGAATAGACCGCATATTAGGCCACAAAAAGAACCTCAGTAAACTAAAAAATATTGAAATTCTACCAACCAACTTCTCAGATCACAAAGGTATAAAACTAGAAATAAATTGCACAAAGAAAACAAAAAGGCTCATAAACACATGGAGGCTTAACAACATGCTCCTAAATAATCAAAGGGTTAACGACCAAATCAAAACAGAAATCAAAGATATATGGAGACTCATGACAACAACAACAAAAAGCCACAACTTCTGTGGGACGCAGCAAAGGCAGTTCTAAGAGGAAAGTATATTGCAATTCAGGCCTATTTAAAGAAGGAAGAACATTCCCAAATGAATAGTCTAAAGACACAATTACTGAAATTGGAAAAAGAAGAACAAATGCGGCCCAAAGTCAACAGAAGGAGGGACATAATAAAGATCAGAGAAGAAATAAATAAAATTGAGAAGAATAAAACAATAGAAAAAAAAACAAGAGCTGGTTCTTTGAAAAAATAAACAAAATAGATAAACCCCTAGCTAGACTCATTAAGAGAAAAAGAGAATCTACACACATAAACAGAATCAGAAATGAGAAAGGAAAAATAATGACAGACCCCACAGAAATACAAAGAATTATAAGAGAATATTATGAGAATCTACATGCTAACAAGCTGGAAAAGCTAGAAGAAATGGACAACTTCTTAGAAAAATACTACCTTCCAAAACTGACCAAAAAAGAAACAGAAAAACTAAACAGACCAATCACCAGCAACGAAATTGAAATGGTAATTAAAAACCTACCCAAGAACAAAACCCCTGGACCAGATGGATTCACCTCTGAATTCTACCAGACATATAGAGAAGAAATAACACCCATTATCTTTAAAGTTTTTCAAAAAATAGAAGAGGAGGGAATACTTCCAAACTATTTCTATGAAGCCAGCATCACTCTAATACCAAAACCGGGCAAAGACCTCACTAAAAAAGAAAATTACAGACCAATATCCCTGATGAACGTAGATGCAAAAATACTCAACAAAATATTAGCAAACCGAATTCAAAAATACATCAAGAGGATCATACACCATGATCAAGTGGGATTCATTCCAGGGATTCAAGGATGGTACAACATTCGAAAATCCATCAATATCATCCACCACGTCAACAAAAAGAACAAAAACCACATGATCATCACCATAGATGCTGAAAAAGCATTTGACAAAATTCAGCATCCATTCATGATTAAAACTCTCAACAAATGGGTATAGATGGCAAGTACCTCAACATCATAAAGGCCATATATGACAAACCCACAGCTGACATCATACTTAACAGCAAGAACCTGAAAGCTTTTCATCTAAGATCGGTAACAAGACAGGGATGCCCACTCTCTCCACTGTTATTCAACATAGTACTGGAGGTCCTAGCCATGGCAATCAGACCAAACTAAGAAATACAAGGCATCCAGATTGGTAAAGAAGAAGTCAAATTGTCACTATTTGCAGATGACATGATACTGTATATAAAAACCCTAAAGACTCCACTCCAAAACTACTAGAACTAATATCTGAATTCATCAAAATTGCAGGATACAAAATTAACACACAGAAATCTGTTTGTTTCCTATACACTAACGATGAACTAACAGAAAGAGAAATCAGAAAAACAATTCCATTCACAGTTGCATCAAAAAGAATAAAATACCTAAGAATAAACCTAACGAAGGAAGTGAAAGACCTATACTCTGAAAACTACAAGACACTCCTAAAAGAAATTAAAGAAGACACTAATAAATGGAAATTAATCCCATGCTCTTGGCTAGGTAGAATAAATATTGTCAAAATGGCTATACTACCTAAAGCAATCTACACATTCAACGCAATCCCTATCAAAATACAAACAGCTTTCTTAATGAACTGGAACAAATAATTCTAAAATTCATATGGAACCACAAAAGACACCAAATAGCCAAAGCAATCCTGAGAAGGAGGAATCAAACAGGGGGAATTATTCTCCCTGACTTCAAGCTCTACTACAAAGCCACAGTAATCAAGACAATGAGGGTATTGGCACAAAAACAGACCCACAGACCAGTGGAACAGAATAGAAAATCCACACATTAACCCAAACATATACAGTCAATTAATATTTGATAAAGGAGCCTTGGATATACAATGGGGAGATGACAGCCTCTTCAGTAGCTGGTGTTGGAAAAACTGGACAGCTACATGTAAGAGAATGAAACTGGACTACTGTCTAACCCCATACACAAAGGTAAACTCAAGGTGGATCAAAGACCTGAATGTAAATCATGAAACCATAAAAGTCTTAGAAAGAAACATAGGCAAAAATCTCTTGGACATAAACATGAGTGACTTCTTCATGAACATATCTCCCTGGGCAAGGGAAACAAAAGCAAAAATGAACAAGTGGGACTATATCAAGCTGAAAAGCTTCTGTACAGCAAAGGACACCATCAGTAGAACAAAAAGACATCGTACAGTATGGGAGAATATCTTCATAAATGACATATCTGATAAAGGGTTGACATCCCAAATATATAAAGAACTCATGTGCCTTAACAAACAAAAGCAAATAATTCAATTAAGAAGTGGGCAGAGGACATGAATAGACACTTCTCCAAAGAAGACATTCAGATGGCCAACAGGCACATGAAAAGATGCTCCACATCGCTAATCATCAGAGAAATGCAGATTAAAACCACAATGAGATATCACCTCACACCAGTGAGGATGGCCAACATCCAAAATACAAACAGCAACAAATGTTGGCGAGGATGTGGAGACAAGGAAACCCTCCTACACTGCTGGTGGGAATGCAAATTAGTTCAACCATTGTGGAAATCAGTATGGAGGTTCCTCAAAAAACTCAAAATGGAAATACCATTTGACCCAGGAATTCCACTCCTAGGAATTTACCCTAAGAATGCAGCAGCCCAGTTTGAAAAAGACAGATGCACCCCTATGTTTATTGCAGCACTATTTACAATAGCCAAGAAATGGAAGCAACCTAAGTGTCCATTAGTAGATGAATGGATAAAGAAGAGGTGGTACATATACACAATGGAATATTATTCAGCCATAAGAAGAAAAGAAATCCTACCATTTGCAACAACATGGATGGAGCTAGAGGGTATTATGCTCAGTGAAATAAGCCAGGCGGAAAAAGACAAGTATCAAATGATTTCACTCATATGTGGAGTATTAGAACAAAGAAAAAAGTGAAGGAACAAAACAGCAGCAGACTCACAGAACCCAAGAATGGACTAACAGTTACCAAAGGGAAAGGGACTGGGGAGGATGGGTGGGAAGGGAGGGACAAGGGGGAAAAAGGGACATTACAATTAGCAGATATAGTGTTGGGGGGGCACGGGGAGGGCTGTACAACTCAGAGAAGATAAGTAGTGACTCTATAGTATCTCACTATGCTGATGGACAATGACTGTAATGAGGTTGGGGGGGTACCTGATGAAGGGGGTTGTTTAATAACCATAATATTGCACATGTAATTGTAGATTAATGATACCAAAATAAACTATAAAAATAATTTCTTGGATATTCTTCCTCCTTTACTACTCCATATAAATATTAGGATCAGCTTAGTTTACACACACACAGACACACACACATACACACATGCCCTTTCAAGTCTGATTCAAATTGTACTGGAGTTTAGATTAATTTAAGAAGAATTTCCACCTCCTCAATACAGTGATGTTCCCAGTTGATTTTTGTAACCTTGCTGAACTCTTTGAATCCAGTTGCATCCCTTCCATCTAACATGTTACCAATATCAGTATTTTTAGTTCTATCTTATTTCATATCCCCCAAATTAGCCATTATTGGTATTGATGCTTTATAGAGTAAATGCCTGCTAAATTTACTGTTTACTAATTTCTTATTTGCCAGCACTTCTTACATCTCGTTCTCTTTTTCTGAATTCAGTGCTCTTAATTATTTCACCCTTACTTTGAAGTCATTATTCTACTTTCGTCTGACTTCTGTTGTTGCTATTGAGAATTCTGCTGTTGGACTAATTATCATTCTTTGCAGATAAATTTCCTTTCTTTCTGCTGCCTTTTAAGATCTTCTCTTTGTCCTTGGCATTCTGTAGTTTGTTATAAAGAGATTAAGTATAGATTTATTTCTATTATTCCTGCTAGGGATCCATTCTACTTCCAAAATGTAGATTCAAGCCTTTCATCAATGCTGAAAACTTCTTAGCCACTATTTCCTTGAATTTTGTCTTTCTCTCAGTCTCCCTATTCTCTTTGAAATTCCAGTTATTATTTATCATCTGCCTGCTTACATAATCTCTTATTATACTCTTTAATGTTTTCAGTCTTTTCTCTTACTTCTGTAATGATTTTAAGCATTCTGATTTTATGGACTCTCAGATTGTCGTATTTTGTGATATTGTAATAAAAGGAATCTATTCCTGCCTTTTTTTGATTTGCACTTAGTCATGGTGATTTTTTAATGTAATTTTGAGTTGTGAGCTCTTCCTCAGCAAGACTTTATATGTGAAGATCTTTTCCATCCAGGTTTTATCATTGGAACCATTTTATGTGGAACCAATTTTATGTTAAATCCTTGGCTTGAGAGTCCCTAAACTCTGAAGGTAGTATAAATAAAAACTCCGAATCTATGACAGACATGAACCCATTCTTGCAAATATTGAGGACAGATTTCTTCCTCATCCAGATCCCAAACAAAAATAGGCTTTCTTGTTATTTTTCTATATTATTGCATGTAATTTTTCTAGTCCACCTCTTCACTGAGGTTGTAGCCCTTCCTGTTCTTGGTTTTATGTGAGAGGCACTTTGCACTGACCCAATATAAGTGCTAAACAAAAGCCTTTAGACTACTGAGATTGATACCCTCTCCATCTACCTCTAGGTTTTCCACAACATAAAATAGATGCTTATGTCTCTGATTTTTTCTCTTTGTTTTTAAATCCTACCAATATTCTTTACCTTCTTGAGAGCTAAGTTATGTATTTAATAGAACACTTGTTATGATTTATCTAATATTTCTAAATCCCTCTTAGAGGGTTCTCATGGTATCCAGTTTGCATTAAGTCCCTTAGTATTACTTTTAAAATAAAATTTTTAAATATATATTTTTAAAAGGGGTAGATGGAAACATGAAGGAAATTTAAAAATAATACTGGGATGGGAATGACTTTTCAAATGAAGATGTAAAATCTGGAATCTGTGAAGAAAACATTTGATAAATTTGGCTACATAAGAATTAAAACCTTCTGTATAGCAAAAAATTACCATTAAAAAAGCAGAAGACAAATGACAAACTAAGAACAAATATTTGCTATGTATTTGACAGAAAAGAAGAGCTGATTTCTTTCATATTCAAAGAGCTATTAAAATTCAATAAGAAATAAATAGAAAATGAGTTCACAAAATAAAAAATGCAAATTGCCAATAAACACACAAATACATATTCAACTTCACTTGTAATTAAAGAAATGAAAATAAAATAAGATACCACTTTTTCTACCTATCAGGTTGACAGAGTCTATGATAATATCAACATCTGTAAAAGCTATATATGGGTTTTGTATATGTACATAAATATTATATCTGCATAGAAAGTTTCTGGAAAGATATAGGAGGTACCTAAGTGACTACTGACTGCTACAGAATGAGTAGAAGTGGGGAAAGAGGTGGATTTTACTTTTTCTTTGCAGTATGAATTTTCACATGAACAGGAACTATTTTCAAAATAAAAAACTAGACAATATGAACAATAGCAACAATAATAAGTACCAAAAGAAATAGGGATTCACAGCATAAGTACACGAAAGCAAAAAGGAGAGGGGAGGGAAGGCTGAGATCCAAGCAAACACTTAGTTACTGTGTTTTCTGGCTACTTCTAGAGATACTGCCCATATGGAGATGATGGACAAAGTGGCTGTGAGGCTGCAGACTTGTCAATAGGAGCAGTGATGCCTAATTAGTCCATGCTTATTTCTATGCTGAAAGTGTTGCCACATTACATTCTGCACTGTAATACTCTGTGTTAATTTGACAATTTTCATTTTCATGCACATTAATTGTAATTACATTCTAACTTTCAATCCTTTTTTGAGGAATACAGGTGGTAGCCATTATCATTAGCTGTTTACCAAGTACACAGGCATATAGAAAAGATTTAATACAAAAAAAGAAAACAGACAAATGTTAGCAAGAATTATGGTTTTAGAAATTCAAACATGATTGAATCCTTTTCTCTTCCAGCTTAATCTGTAAACCCTCAAACTCAGATCTCAATGTTCAAGCTCCCCTAAGATAGTGCCCTTTCATTTTTATAAAGCATGTAGTGCACAGGTTGAGAAAGTTCCATCATTACACTGAGTCCAAATCCTGGCTCTACTACTTCCTAGCTGTGTGCACTTAAACAAGTTGCTTGACCTGTCTGAGTTCCAGCCGGTTTCCTCTTTAGTAAAATGGAAACCATAAAAGTATGGATAGAGATTGTTAGGAGAAATAAACAAGGTGATTAGCATGTGAAACAGTATAGTTGCCGGCACCTGGTAAATAATCCATAAATGTTAGCCATTATTATTGTGAATAATCGATCAATTGTATATTGAGGTCCTAGTACCATGCTAATATGATGTGAGGGATACTGTAACCTTTTCTAATGCTGCAGAGTGGAAGAGTACATAAATTCCAAGGTACAGCTATTGAAACCCTATTCTGTCCATTGCCAGTACCAAACAGCCTTCTCAAAACAAAAAGGGTCACCAGTTAAGCTCCAAAGCAGAGCTTCTATTGTCAACAGTGAGTCCAGCAAGGGACCATTTCCAAAAGATGGTGGGAGGTGTTATCATAGTCATGGAAAAAAGTAAACTAAGTGAGTGGGAAAAACCAGTCTTCAGTAAGATTGAATAGTCCAATCTATAACACTGATTATTCTCAAGGCATATTATCTAAAAACAAGTCACTAATGGTATCTTAATGGCTTTATAAAACCCATCCTAGAAATGTTTGATTTTGTTGATGTTCTATGAGCTAGCCAGTCAGCTATCCAGAAAGTACCAGCAGAGGAGGAAAGGCCACCCCTTCCACAGGTGTTCCCCAGAAGGAATAATATCTCAATCAAATGGCTTACAAATGGAAGACAACTCTATCTGATGGTGCTGGAGGTGATGGTGTAGTTGATGATAATGACTACATTGACAGCCAACAAATCCTAGAAGTGCTCTTATGCATTATAAATAACAAATTTGGATGAGTCAAAATCTCATATAAGCACATGTTAGAGCTGTAAAGGACCTTAGCTTGTTCAAAGTATGGTCTATGGCCTGATCAAAATTACTTGCAGGTAGGTATTTGTTAAAATGCAGTTTCCTGGATTCATCTGAATTCTCATAACTTCATTTTGATAGCTTCCTATAAGATTCTTATGCAGCCTGAAGTATGAGGGGCATGCCTTTAGAGACCCTAATTTTATTTTACAAAATATGATCTTCATCTATGTAGAAAGTTACCAGCCATAGAACAATCAAGAAACATTATGCTTCTTGAAAACAGCATAATGAAAAGTATGAGTCTGAAAACAGACCTATGTTCAAATTATACTTGTGCTACTTATAGCTTGGTCTTGGATAAAATACATAACCTTATGCCTTTCAGTTTTTCTCATGTAAAAGTATGAATGAGAAGACTTACTACTTGGAGTTGTTTCAAGGATTGAATAAAATCACATGTGTGAGTACACAGCACATAGTAGGGGTTCAGTAAATATTATTTCTTTAAGGTCATACTAGCTGAAAAGAAAGGAAGTTAATATAGTGAGTGTCCTATGTTCTGGTACTTTACATACATGTAAGCACCAGAAGGGCAGGGATCTTTTTCTGTTTCATTCAGTGATGCCTAGGACAGGGTCTTGAACAAGGTAAGTGTAAAATAAGAAATGTATGAAATAGATATCTATATCCCTTCTCTGAATCTCACCCTATCCTAGATCACCAAATAAGTGGAGGTGGGAAGTAAGGGTTGGGTAAAATTCAGGAATGGGCTCAAAGTTAGAGAAGATTGTTGTACATATCTGCACAAAATACAGGTTTTTTGTATTCTATATATCTTGAGACAACTGTTTTGACACCGTGGACTAAAAACATAGGGCCATAAATGGTTGGTGTCAAGTGTAGAGAATGCACACATGTTGTAGGCCTTGTGCAGAAAATAAAATTAGGGCTTGGTCTTAAAACGTGGGTAGAATCTGATATGCAGGCAACAGGATTCACAGATGAACAAAGCTTGTAAAGGAATATTGGATAGAGGGCAAGTACCTCAACATAATAAAGGCCATATATGACAAACCCACAGCCAACATCATACTTAACAGCGAGAAGCTGAAAGCTTTTCATCTAAGATCGGGAACAAGACAGGGATGCCCACTCTCTCCACTGTTATTCAACATAGTACTGGAGGTCCTAGCCACGGCAATCAGACAAAACAAAAAAAATACAAGGCATCCAGATTGGTAAAGAAGAAGTCAAACTGTCACTATTTGCAGATGACATGATATTGTACATAAAAACCCTAAAGAATTCACTCCAAAATTACTAGATCTAATACCTGAATAAAGCAAAACTGCGGAATAAAAAATTAAAACTCAGAAATCTGTGGCATTCCTTTACACTAACAATGACCTAGCAGAGAGAGAAATCAGGAAAACAATTCCATTCACAATTGCATCAAAAAGAATAAAATACCTAGGACTAAACCTAACCAAGCAAGTGAAAGACCTATACCCCGAAAACTACAAGACACTCTTAAGAGAAATTAAAGAGGACACTAACAAATGGAAACTCATCCCATCTTCTTGGCTAGGAAGAATTAATATTGTTAAAATGGCCATCCTGCCTAAAGCAATCTACAGATTCAATGCAATCCCTATAAAAATACCAACAGCATTCTTCAACGAACTGGAACAAATAGTTCTAAAGTTCATATGGAACCACAAAAGACCCCGAATAGCCAAAGCAATCCTGAGAAGGAGGAATAAAACGGGGAATTACGCTCCCTGACTTCAAGCTCTACTACAAAGCCACAGTAAGCAAGACAATTTGGTATTGGCACAAAAACAGACCCACAGACCAGTGGAACAGAATAGAAAATCCACACATTAACCCAAACATATACAGTCAATTAATATTTGATAAAGGAGCCTTGGATATACAATGGGGAGATGACAGCCTCTTCAGTAGCTGGTGTTGGAAAAACTGAACAGCTACATGTAAGAGAATGAAACTGGACTACTGTCTAGCCCCATACACAAAGGTAAACTCAAGGTGGATCAAAGACCTGAATGTAAATCATGAAACCATAAAAATCTTAGAAAAAAACATAGGCAAAAATCTCTTAGACATAAACATGAGCAACTTCTTCATGAACATATCTCCCTGGGCAAGGGAAACAAAAGCAAAAATGAACAAGTGGGACTATATCAAGCTGAAATGCTTCTGTACAGCAAAGGACACCATCAGTAGAACAAAAAGACATCCTACAGTATGGGAGAACATATTCATAAATGACGTATCCGATAAGGTTTTGACATCCAAAATATATAAACAACTCACGCACCTTAACAAACAAAAAGCAAATAATCCAATTAAGAAATGGGCAGAGGATATGAATAGACACTTCTCTAAAGAAGAAATTCAGATGGCCAACAGGCACATGAAAAGATGCTCCACATCACTAATCATCAGAGAAATGCAGATTAAAACCACAATAAGATATCACCTCACACCAGTGAGGATGGCCAACATCCAAAACACAAACAACAACAAATGTTGGTGAGGATGTGGAGAAAAGGGAACCCTCCTACACTGCTGGTGGGAATGCAAATTAGTTCAACCATTGTGGAAATCAGTATGGAGGTTCCTAAAAAAACTCAAAATAGAAATACCATTTGACCCAGGAATTCCACTCCTAGGAATTTACCCTAAGAATGCAGCAGCCCAGTTTGAAAAAGATATATGCACCCCTATGTTTATCGCAGCACTATTTACAATAGCCAAGAAATGGAAGCAACTTATGTGTCCATCAGTAGATGAATGGATAAAGAAGATGTATATACACACAATGGAATATTATTTGGCCATAAGAAGAAAATAAATCCTACCATTTGCAACAACGTGGATGGAGCTAGAGGGTATTATGCTCAGTGAAATAAGCCAGGCGGAAAAAGACAAGTATCAAATGATCTCACTCATCTGTGGAGTGTACGAACAAAGAAAAACTGAAGGAACAAAACAGTAGCAGACTCACATAACCCAAGAATGGACTAATAGTTACCAAAGGGAAAGGGACTGGGGAAGATGGGTGGGAAGGGAGGGATAAGAGGGTAAAAGGGGCATTACGATTAGCAGAAGTAATGTGGGGGGGCACTAGGAGGGCTGTACAACTCAGAGAAGACAAGTAGTGATCTATAGCATCTTACGATGCTGATGGACAGTCACTGGGGTATGTGGTGGGGACTTGATGATGGGGGGAGTCTAGTAACCATAATGTTGCTCATGTAATTATAGGTTAATTATATCAAAATTAAAAAAAAGAAAAGGTAATTTGGAGGTTACCAACCTTCCACCATCCAATGCAGAAATTCTTTCCACCCAAGAATTTGCCATCCAACCTCTTATTTCAACACTTTCAGGGACACAAACGTCATTACCTGTCTAGGCATGCAGCGCTATCTGAGCAGGTGATTATGTTAAAGTACTCATGCTAAACCAAAGTCAGCCTCTTCATAACTTCTGCCCATTTGTCCTAGATCTGTCCTCTGGAACTACAAAGAATGTCTACTCACTTTTCCACATGAGAACTCTTCGTATTTTGGAAAGCAGCTCTTCTGTCTTCCTAAGTCAGTCTGAAGTGAGGAAAACATTCCTTCCTCACATTCATACACAACATGCCCAGGCCCAGTAGTCTTAGGAACATCCCCAGTCCCAGTGGAACCCACCCAAGGGGGAAACTATTTCTGCAAAAATAAAATAGAGATGTAAGCGAGTCTGGTGAAATAATCACTGCTAAAAACAGCAACTTGCTGGGTGGCCTCCAATTCACAAAAACAAGCAGCCAGCACAAATGTGTTCAAGTGGGGAACTGGGAAAATGGATCCATTTTCTCTTCAACAATTGTTCTTCTTGAAATTGAACAATTTCTCATACTGTTCTACATTATACACTAATTATTCCCTGATGCTGAGGCCAGTAGAGGCTCCTTAACAAAAAGTCCAAAGGAAAGAAACAGCCCCTCCCTCACACCACATCATTTCCACTGGTTCAGGCCTGGGTTATCTGTCCTTGGAATCTGGGGTAGGATTGGAATGCCCACCGAACTGCTGAGCCCAAAACATGTATTTTCATGAGATGACAAGGGGAATAATTGCACTTGCAGAATTTCACAGCAAATCCAAGAGAATGTTGAGGATGTGAAGAATTTTACAAGAAATATTAACACTGTCAAAAGTAGTATATTTCAGTGAAATTCTCTAAAATTCAGCCACATTCATCTCACAAGGAAATTGGTCATAACCTAATGGAACAGATTTTAATTTCATACTCTGTCTATGCAGCTTTCATTTATAGTTTAACAGTTTTAGTGAAGAGTTCATATTGCATGCTTTTATTGAGCAGATTCATGCTTCCTGGATGAATTTTAGACCCTCTTTCCCTCTACAAGCTGGCTCTAGCCTATCTTTCCAATTGTAGCTTCTATTCTACCCCCTCACAGATTGAGTCTATTGGCCAGGTCCTAAAATACTCAGTGTTCCTCTACCTCTACAGAGCTTTCCCTTAGTGACTTCCTCCACCATTAATGTCCCATTCCCTTGCCTCTAACCCTCCACATACCAAAATCCTGCTTCAGCTCAAATATTCTTCTTCTATGAATCTTCCATAATCCTCCATCAGAGTCCCCTCATCTGAATTCCCAAAGTAATCCATCTGTACTGGTCTAGGACCAAAGCACGTTTTAGTCTTGGTGAGAGAGGGGCAAGATAATGTTAGAATTCAGTGCGGGGGCGGGGGGTGGGGTGGGGAAGACCAAAGGTCCAAAGCTAAATAAACTGCTGCAATGAGATGAAGATCCTGGAACTGGGGTTAATAAAATAGACTCATTCAACAAATATCTATTGAGAACCCACACTGTGCCTGGTACCCTGAGAGGCGCAGTAGGTATAGTACAGAAAAGGAGACAAATGATATCCAAGAGAGGCAGACATTGATCAAACCACCACACAGATACAGACTACACAAAGATCTTTTGCTTGAGCAACTGGATGTGTGGTGTGCCATTTACTGAGATGAGGAAAACTGATAAAGGTACAGGTTGGGGTGGAGCAATGGGGACTGAAGAGTTCAGTTTTGGTCACTTGAAGTTGGAGTAATCTGTGCAACATCTGAGTGAAGATGTCAAGCAGGCAATTGTATACACAAACCAGGGACTCAGAAAAGAGGCCAGGACCAGAAATGGGAGGAAAATTTGAAAGTCAAGAACCTGGAAGTCAAGATGACACAGTTGGGAGAAAGTGAAAAGTGTCCGGCCTGCAACCCATTCTGTGTATGTTGAATTTCAAAAGGTACTCCTTCTCTATACTGATGACAGGCTTTGCAGGGTCAAGAGAAGAATCCTTAAGGATTCCTGTAAGCCACATTTTCTTATGATCATATATGGACTTGTCTCATAATTCCTATTAGACTTTGGTGGAGGTTGGGTGAGAAGGCCAAATAAATAGCACTCCTTTGAATTCTGAGTCAATTGCCTGATAGATAAAGAATTCAGACCAATGGAAATCAAAATGTCACTTTTTGTACTGTTCAAGTGTCTAGAGGCTAGGACACAGCCTAGGTGGGCTTCTTAATTCTGAACTCCAGAACTTGATAGACTTAACTCCCTGTTACAAGTGGCTCTGGAAGTCAGCGGGCCTCCCTATGTGGGGACCTGTACCTATATGACTTATGATGTATAGGAGCAGACCAGAATGTATCTCAAACTAACACACAAGCTATAAGGCTCTCAAGCAAAGCAGAAGGGAATGGCTGAGTGACACATGCCTAGAATTTTCTCTCAAACACATCAGAGAAATCCCACCTTATCCCCAGGAGAAGAGGTGATGAGGCGGCTGAGAGAGGCCAGAGGGTTAGGCTAACGGGATGTCACTTAATAGAATTGAAACTCTTGGGGGAAGGCAGAGCCGGAGCTCTGTAACTTCATGTATCCCCTAAAGCATTCTGCATAGTGCTGTGCTGCAACAGATGTCAATTAAATACTTACTGCAAAAAAGGAATGGGGCCAGGAACACTGTGTGTATGTGTTATGGACTTCTTACACTCAAAACTCAGTTTAAAATTCTCCTCCTTAGGGAAGCTTTTTCTTATTAACTCTTCTTCACTATGATCACTTCTTCATTCTGGGCTTCCACAGCCCATTCTTATTCTAGTTGCCTCATATTAATTTGCACTCATTTGAATGCTGTTTTGCAAATGTTACTGTAAGTCGTTTGCTACCCCCAAAAATACATCTTTCCCCAATTGGATAACTGGATAGCAAACTCCTTATAATCATGTGTTCTATCCTTCCCCCTCCACTGTGCCTAGAAGAGTGGTGTGCACACAGTGGGAGCTCAGACAGTGCTGTGATGGGCATCACTAATTGCTGAAGTTTTCAGTCTCCCAAGAGAACTAGAATGCAATAACCACCGAGACATAAGAATCTCACTGCATCTCTGACTTCTGTACTGGACGTATTTCCCACTGCCCTTCTGTCCTAATGCTCTAAGAACAAGATTCCTTGCCTACTGCTTTTTTATGTCTACCACAAAGGAGGGCATAAAGAATGATAGGCCCAAACAGGCTGAGCTTCTTCCAGCCCTTTTGCACTGAAGAAACACTCCACAGTGACAGGTTTCCAAAAGGAGATGACAAAGAGAAGCCCCAAAATGAAAGCTGATGACTTGGATTTTTCTCTGCATGAGGTTGATCTCACCCTAATTCCTCTGTGAGCTGAGTTATGGAGCCATCACGGGTCACACAAATTGGTAATACATTTCATGAGGCATTAGAAATAGCAGATAGGAAAAAAATTCTAGAAATAAGCTTTCACTCTAATGGAATTCATAGAATAAGGAACTAACCCAGCATAGATTAACTGACATGCCAGCTCTAAAACTAAGGTCTTCCAGGTCGTAGACCCATCTTGACTTCACCCGCTACACATGATTTGACACATACAAGGGGTAAACTAAAAATAAACTCCACAAGGGAGGCAGAGCATCAACATGAATTTGACACAGAAATATTTAATGGGATCAAAGTTCATGTCTTAGCAGGCCTACACATCATACTGCCAGCATGTGACATATATGTGTGTGTGTGTTAAGTCGAAGTTGGAATGCTCAAAAGCAGGCCTTTTGGATATGATTGGGATTAACTATCCTGATCTAGAAATATATAACGTTTCTGACCTGAAAAGCCATCCTTCAAAGGTTATTCTATAGATGAGGAAAGTGAATCAAGAGAGAAAGTAAATTAGGTCTCAAACCCAGGCCTCTGATTCCTAGTATCTCTCTGCTCTCTACAGGATGGGGACTTCTAAACGATAGGCTATTTAAAGGCAGTTTTCAACTGATTTTCCCTTTTAATTGCATAAACTATAATAATGATATCTTTTTGGCCATTTTACCTCTGTAATTCCAGAGCCACTATCCATCTTATTATTTGCCATGACTCTGCAAATTAAACACGCAGTCCCATCTTGCATGTGGCACCACTGAACGACAATGACTAAATGATTTTTCCAGATTCACAGAGCTCACTATAAACTCCAGTATTCCATCTGTACCCTGTGGGATACTAAGAAGATTGGACTTTAGGGTAAGAATTCGCTCATCCCTACTGCTCCCTGAATATGCCATGTGTTTTCTTCACACTATACCTTGACTCATATTTTTTTATTCACCCTCTTACTGAAAGAAGTGTCAAAGTAATAATTTAGACATGGGTTTGAATTCTTAATCTACTGTGACTAGCTGTAATTCTTACCTAAACTCTCTAAGCCTTGCTTTTTGTGTCTATAAAATGGGTGTAATAATAACCAACCTCAAAGAGTTTTTAATGAAATATTAAATGCCAAGGATAATTGGTATTGCCCAGCACATAGTAAGCATTCAATAAAATATAGCTATCAGTATTTTCTTTTCTCCCATACAGAGTCTGGGACAAAGCATTTACAGAGTCAAAAGAATGTATAAAATGAGCTGTACAGCATCACATAACCTGAGACTTATGTATAACTATTTCTCAGCTCTCTGGGTTAAGCAGAAATAGGAAGAACACCGCTAAATAGGACCGCTGGACAGCCTCCCGAATTCATATTTGTCAATATTTTCAATTCCCACCATGACCCCCACTGAATATTTTTAAATACATTTTTCCCAATTATAACAATAGCACATGTTCAGTGTAGGAAATTTGGAAAAAAAATGCAAAAAAAACCCCAATAAAAATCAGGAAAATATCAGTCATAGTGCCACCACCCAAACTCAACCATTGTTACCATTCCATTGCATTTCCTTCCGTCCTTTAAACTGTGTATCTATATACATATTTTTAAATATGGTTGTGTTCACCCATATATAAAGGCTTGTGCTCTTTTTTCTAGTTATTATGACATAAGTATTTTCCCATGAGTTATTAAAAACTCCTTGTAAGCACATTTTTAATGACCATCTAATAGTGCATCATGTGGATATGTACTTAAATACACTCCCACACTCTCATACATTTTGGTGTGTCCTATGTTTGGCTGAAAGAAATAAGTCACAATGAGCATATCTGTGCTTAAAAACTTCCCCTAGTTAATATCACTCACTTAGGATATACAGAGTCCCAGAAGTTAAATTATTAAAGATAAAACTCTGTCAATTGTTTACCAAAAAATTGTACCTATTTCTACCCCCAACATTTGAGTGTGCCTATTTCACCAGACCTTCTTTGGCTCTAGTATTTTCATTGTCCCTCCTTTACCATTTTGATGGGGGGAAAGTATTAATGTTCTCATTTGCATTTCTTTGATTACCAATAAAGCTAAACATTCTTTTATGTTCCCACTGAACTTTTTCATCAATGATGCTGCCATGTTACAGATCATACTTACTCCTTATTCCCTTATTCCATACATTCCACACATTCCCTTATTCCTACCCTGGAAGCTATCCCCAGAAAAGAGGAGAAGGCAAAACAATGGCCTGGAAAAGTCTCAGCAGTCCAAGATGGCTCCTAAATGATTTGATTCGATTGTACAAATCAATGGCTACAGGTTTTCCTTCCCAGGGTGTTTCCTGCCTCCAGGTCTGTCCCCCACAAACCTTCCGGCTACTGCCTGAGCTACTTCTGAGGTGGGCAAGAAGTGAGGTACTTTCCCACTGCCTCTGGGGTTCATAAACACAACCTGTAAGCAGCTAATTAAAGAACAAGAAAGAAGTACCTGCTTTGGAAACCTCAACTTAGAAGATCTTGCTCAATAGGCAGTTAAATTAGTCATCTTGCCTGCTTTTAACTTTCCTTCCCACTAAGAGGCCTCTTGATTTACAAGGAATGCAGGACATGCTGTAAGTCTTTATGCATTAAGATCTGACATATTTCTCACAGCTGTCTCTCACCCTGACTCCCTCACACCCACACAACTTTCAGTGGCATGTCCCAAAGAAGTGTGATTTAGGCTGGCCTCACCGGCTCACCACTCTACACCAGTAGAGTTTTCAGGGAGGGAAAGATGTACGGCTTTGCCCTTAGTTCTTCTCTCAGGTGCTTCAAGAGCAGAAAAGGGACCTGTACACCTCCACCAGTTCTGCCTGCATAGCATGAGAAATACCTTGCAGCCCTCTAAGAAGCTTGAGATGCCCACTAGCCAGCATTGTCACAGTGGCTAGCCATCTGGGCCCAGTTACATGACTTTCCTGCCTGAAAGTGATGACTTTGTTTCAAAAGTCACTGCATTTGAGGGTGTTTGACTTCTGAGTACCAACCTGAGGAAAAACTGTTTGGTATATGATCTGGGAATTCACTTCTCATTGATCCAGATTCCTTTCTCAGCTTCCAAAGTTGAATTGGATCCCAGAACTAGCTCTCTTCATTTCCTGAAGAAGCCACTGTTGTGTTAGCCAGGCAACACAATAGATCAACATGACAGGAGGAGCCACTGAAGGTGTTTTAAGATTCAAGCACATTTGCACTTACCCAGCTTGACATAAAGTCAGCACATGCATGCAACTCTTTTAAAACATAATGGGCATTCTGTTATGCAGCACCCTGAAATCAAGAGTGTGAGGCTTGTAATGGAGGCATCAACCCATAACCGTTTTCAGGAATAAATCCCAATAACAGATGCTTGCTCTAAGGCTGAATGTACCATTATCATACTATCTTGGTCTGACTATCATGTCCCAGCCCACTCCTTCTCTCAGCAGCCCCCTGATCCATTGCTGATATGTCAGATGAGGCAAAGCTAGGAAATTACGGACTCACCCTCCAGGGAGCATGTCGCAGTGTGACTTGAAGAGATGTAAGCTCCATTCAGAAATCCGTTTTTCATCCTCAGTTGATAACCTTGCTGCCTTTTGTCTTTATCTTCAAAAAACAAAACAAAACACCATTTTCTGTCCTGCTGAAAGTAGAGTGACTGGCTTGGGTGTCAGTACCACATCACAGAAATGATTCTGTATTGTTGACACACACACATTTAACACCAGAGCTCATGCCTGGCATTCACTTAATGTGCAATAAATGTTGAATTGAATTGAATTGAACTGAACCACATATAATCGAATTGAATTAAATAGAATTCAATTGGTTTGGATGTATTAAATAGGATCTTTCCTTTAACATTAATGGCAGCCTTCCAAGTATCCTATTTCAAACTTACTCAAAGAAATAAAATGATCAATAGAACATAGAGCATAGGAAGAACAAAGATAGAGCTGGGGTTTTGTATTGCTTTTATAATGATAACCATCCAGCTAAAAGAGGATAATCACACAGTTGGCTCAGAAAGCTGAGAGTCTTAAGACATAGTTGGCTTGAGAAAGTACTATGATCAGAACAAAGTTTGTCTTCAGAACCATTGACCTGTCCATTCTGGCCCCTTCAAGCTTCTAGTGCCTGGAACCTTCCTAGGCTTTTCCCCACAAAAGGCCAGTCTCAAGAAAGAATGAAATGCACAGACTCATACTGAGATACAAATTCTTAAAAAACATTGAAAGCATTAGCCCTCCCAGGGATACCTACATGTTACAGGGACTTAAAAGTTTATGCTAAAAGGATAAGGTAATGTCTCAGTAGTCAGAACTTGGGGAGAAACATTGGGGATCAAGGACACTTTGATGCACTCCCCAAATCATAGCACATTACCAGGAAGTAATTTTTCTGCAAACTTTCACTTGACCCTATTAGAAAGTTAGAAGTATTTCTTTGTTTTATTTTGCTCTGATTTGTTTTTTAATTAGGCCAATGGCTTGACCCCTGTGGTCTTCAGTTTTCCTATAATGGAAGAAAAAACCAGAGGTGATAATCAGATAACTCTTTTTGTGATGCCTCTGGGCTGTGATGTCCGGGAGTGCATTTCTAAAGAGTTAGTAGTAAAGCAAACCAAATACATGCTCCAACTGCCTCATTTTCTTCCCCTGAAGAAAATCTATGTTATGCACCTGGCAATCCCCCAAAGTAAACTGGTTCCTCTGTCCACTTCCAGAAGGCACCAGCTCCATTCAGACTAGACAGAATGAACTCTTAGCCACAGCCGATCTGGGGGTAGGAAAAGTTGCTGATGAGCACAATCTCGACTGGAATGAGAAAAAAAAAGGGGAATGAGGGTAGAAAAAACTACAGAAGGACATTTTTTTCTCTAAAAAACGTGAGGGAGAAATCATTTTTCCTGCTGTTAAGGCCTACTACTTAGCTACAGCAATCAAGACAGCTATACATGTGATAAAATTGCATAGATCTATACATATAAACACAAATGAGAGCATCTATGACTGGTGAAATCTGAATAAGCTCTGTGGATTGTACCAATGTCAATTTCATGGTTTTGATATCATACCGTAGTTATGCAACATGGTAACATTGGCGAAGGAGAGGTGAATAGTGCACTGGACCTTCCTGTACAGTTTTTTACAACTTCTTGTGAATCTATAGCTATTTCAAATAAAAATGTATGGTGAAAGCCCAGTCCCAACATGGGATGCTGCTGCCTTCCACTGGGGTGGCCTGCCTACCAGGCTCCAGAAAGAGGAAGGCTGGCTATTTGCAGCACTGAAGAGGCAAATCCCTTTTCAGAGATCTGGCCTTAGGCTCTCCCTCTTGGTACTGGACTCTAGCAGCAGCAGCTAGTCCTGCGGTTGGACTTCTTTCTTGCCTGTGCTAATGTTTTAGATCAGGGCCAGAGGCAATGAAATATAGGGGCTGAGACTGGTTTCCTTGGAGTCCTTGAAACAGGGAGCCCAACAGAGAGAGGAAAAATAGCACATCTCCCACAATACCATGCGAGCAAAGAGAGTAAATGGACACAGGTCTTGGGGGCAAGCATCAGTGTGCCTCACTGAAGAAAATCATAACATTTGGCCATTGCTCTTCCCAGAGACCAAAGAAAGAAAGGGGGCAGAAGCAGCCTATCTTACCAAGTTGCTTTTAAACTGCAAAATTTTATGCCTGGCTGTTCTATGTGCTAGTTTCCTCTGCTGTGATATGAAGAAGGAATGAGTTTTTGCTTCACTGAATATTCTACTTCTAAGTTGTGTCCTTAAGGTATTACATGTTAACAAAATGTTGACAGATCCGACAGCATTTTTAAATGCTTCTTCTTCTTCTTTTTTTAACTAGGTTTTTTTCTCTTAAACAGAAGTACTACTAGCAGCACCTTTGGTGTTCATTTCATCAAAGGACTCTCTAAACATATTGTATATTTATTGCATCTTTGGGAGCAATAATTTTCTTTCCAGCTTTCAAATTACTACATATTTGTTACTGCACCACTGAGGGAGGAGATCATTTGTTATTAGTTCCTTGCCTGATGTAAAGCATTTAATTTGAACTGAAACCACTGCACAAGAAAATGAACAGTGCATTTCATACGCAAAGTGTCTGCTTCTCTCACTGGGAGGCAGTGGGAATCATTTTGACCATATGGTGGGTACTTATCATCTGATGGCTCATGAGCATCGCTGCTGCTACCCCCCTTTGCCCCTCAGACCTGGGCGTTGGCTCTTTTTCAAAGAACTGAGGTCAGATTTCAGACAGAGCTTCTAAACCCAGGAAACTCATCAGAATCCCAAGGGGAGATTTTTTTTTTAATACTAATGACCAGGCCACACCACTTTGAGATCTGTCCCAGAGGTGGGACAGTTTAATGAAGTGGTTACTCTCTCGGGCTCTGAAGCCAGACTGCTTGAATACGACACCCAGCTTGGCCACCTAAGACTGTGAGTTGGTGGGCAAGTTATTTAATCTCTTTAGGCCTCAGTTGCCTCAAATGCAAAGTGGGGGTGACAGTATTACCTAAATCACAGAGTTACAGTGATAGAATTCACGTAAAGTAATTGAAGCAAAGCCTGGCTCGCAGGAAATAACTGTTGATGTTGGCTATGATCTTTACTGATGAGCACTGCTATTCTTAATCTCTAACAGCAAAGCTGGGATTTATCCTCCTAAAAGTTGCCATTACTCACTGAGGTTTTCCCTAGCCACTGCTGATTGACTCCCAGATGCTTCACAGAAAAAATCTACAGAAGAGAGGGAAAAGCTCAGGGCCAGTTTCAAAGTAGGCCCAATGCAAGGCAGGTTGGATTTTTTTATTTGCTTAGAATCAGAAATGTCAAAAATGAGTGAAAAGAACCCTTTGAAGAAGCCTGATGTTTTCTATTCAAAAAATTTTAATGTACACACAACCACAATGTCAAAATGCTTTGATATTCCAAACTTGATGTCTAAATATTTTTGACCATCTATACATTACTAAAACATCATGTACCAAGTGACAGAAAAGAGCCCGTCTTCCAAATGATTAGAGCATTAGGATATGTGACTATAGAGCCCTGGCTAACACAGCAAACACCATGGTATTCCTTCTTATATTCAGATTCTATACCCAGATTGGACAACTGGTTATTATGTACCTGTAAATTTACACATGTTGCATTTCTGCTGTCTTTTAGTCCATAGTCCTATGAGTTAGAGCCACAGGAGTGCTATTGCCTTTAAATACAGCCTTTGGGCTTCACAGATATATTCTCCATTACTTGGCACTTTAGACTGAAATAATGTTGTTCTTAAGCAGCGTTGTTAGTCTGCCTTGATACTGCAGACTGTCACATGTTGATTAATTGTCAAAAATATAAAGGGAGGTAGAGAAGAAAGCATGGGGCTCTGAATGCTGTCATGTTGCATGTGAAAGAGTTAATGATATACACTTTTTGTCTTCCCATAGCACCTAGTACAGTGCTTTCTGCAGAGTAGGCAGGCAATCAAGATTTTGTAGCTGTTGAATAATATAAAGTGCTCTGTGGCTCCAAGAGGGTTTATACATATTTAAGGTGCAATTTGCAGTATTATTGCCAATGCCTTTGTTTTAACTTTTATTGCTTAAAAATAACAGGGTTTTAAATTTTTCTTCTTTCCAGACAAAAGGGAGAGTGATGAAAAGTGTTTTACTTACAGTAATTTTTGGATCTCTTCTGGTTACTGCTTATTTTTTTCACCACTCATATACATCTTCTTTTATTGATGCCCAACTACAAATCATAGCACTGTGTTTATTATGGCTTATTCATAACTCTGAATGAAACATCATTTGATAAGCAAGCATGAATCACTAACCTCTCTTATCTAAATCTATACCTCTAGATATTTCTAGAGTCCATTAACCCATCAGCCATAGGTACTAAGGCAAATATATTAAATATATTGTCCTTTGCTGTTAGAGATAGGAATGACACTTTGGTACAAAGTTTAAGAGCACACATTTTCACTGTCACTTGCAAAATATGAGTATATTGTGTTAAATGTAACCCTCAGAATGCAACTCCCTATCTTTGAGTTTAAGACACTAGTTGGATTATTAAAAAGCTCTGCTCTTTCCACTCCTGGGAACAATAAGAAGTTAACATAATGAAAGTTACTAACACAAGATACCCTTTTAGCACAGCCCTACCATATTATTAGGTTTTACTTTTAAATCTTTGAGCAATTTAACACAATATGGATTTCATTATCTTAAGAGAACTATTGACCAAAACAAGGTGGGCAGAGAGAAGAAAGAAAGCACATTACAGTCAGGGGGCTAATGGCCTCATGTGAAAGGGAGTTTTCCAAATGCTTTTCCCTTAAAGTGAAACTGGGTAAAGGCCAGACTGATTATTGAGGGACCAGTGCTGCCATGGTTAGAAGGAAGTGAGTTAATTGACCTGATAGGTTCTTTCCGTATGTGACAGGCATGATTTTATCATTCAGTTCGTACAAATGCATCCCCAGACAAATGGAGTGTGATCTCTCCACCTATACAGTTGCAAGGAAACATGTAACTATTCAAGCCATGGGTTTCCCAAGAAAAGACTAATATTGAAAATGACATATGGGAAGGTCTTTTTACTCAGAAGACAATGTGTACTCATTTGCCATTGGCAGGTTCAAAGCCACTAGACAAGGAACTATCCAGAAAGCAGTCTGGTGAGGTGACACCCTTCAGTGTCCAATGCTCTGAATTTCCAGTCTGTGCCACTTCCATCTGCTAAACATACAGCAGCCCCAGCTATGGCCCCATACTCCACGTTAAGAGCTGATGTTCTCTCTGGAAATAGGTGTCCCTTTTAAAGATGAACCATCAGACTCCATTATAATCTGCTCTCCTGTCATTTGCTTTGTTACACTTTTTGTGCCAACAGACTGTGAGGCAACAAACATTTTAAGCAAAGCTCTGTAAAATTGCTAACATCTAGCAATAAATATTAATGCTCAACTGATACATGATAACTAGAGGTGAATATAAAGTTGGCTAATGTTTTGACAATAAGTGGCAAATTGTTATTTCATATTCATTTTAACAAATATGGTCAAGAGTGAACTCTTATTATTAGGATAGATGTGAAACACAGTTGTATGTGTGATTCTATTATACAGCACTTTCTAAAGGGAGAATCATAGAGATGGCAGAATGGATAGCAAGAAGACTTTTTTCTATTGTAGTCAGTTGGACTGGGGAGACTGGGGACAGTGAGATTGAGTCTATATTTTCATACACACAGACACACACAAAAACCCACATACACAAGGCACTGAAAACATAAGGAGTTCTCCTAATCCTTTCTCAGTATAGATATTTCCTCTGCTCTTCAAGCCTCTAGAAGAATTTGTTTTAGTTCCAGGAAGAAACTAAGGTACAGAAAGGTTAAGTTACTTGCCAAGCTGGAAACAGGCAGTAGGCTGAATGTGAAGTCTAGGCTGTTTGAGTCAAAAAATGACAAGTTTAGCCACTACACCATGCTGCCTCTTTGCCCAGGGACACAGTACCATTTTTGAAAGGCTCTAAAAAATGCTGTTACAAAAGCTACCTGCAGCACCAGCAAAAATTTAGCAGACCTCCTAGAGGCAATAGCTCAGAAATTGAGCAGCTAACTTAGGTGGTCTTTCTGAGACCCTCACGGCAAAGCATGTAGCTCCTGTAGTATGGACAAGCTACCAAAGATTAAAAAAAATGACATTAGTGCCTTGAAAGTAAGTAAAAACAAGGGCTGTGGGTGGAGAGATTACCACTTTTTATTCTGCAAGATGGATGTGTTCAGGTATTTGAGTAAAGTATTTTAAATACTTATTTGGAGAACACTACATTATGGTAGTTAAGGACATGGATGTGGATCCCTCCAGCTGTTTCATCTGTAAAATGGGATTCATAATGTTATCTACCCTTTAGAGTTGTTAGGAGGATGAAATGAAAGAAAATATGTCAGACTCATAACAAAAAGACTGCAACAGAATAAGCACCCAGTAAACGTCAGTACTGCTATTTTTGTCATTTTCCAGTTGTTAAGTTTCTTGCTTGTCTCCCCAAATAGTGCATAAGCTCCTTGAGTGCAAAAGCTTTCATTCCTCTTTAAAAGGTAGTAGAATGCAAAAGCTAAAAGTGTCCTGGGAACCATACTACCTGGGGGCAAGCCTGGCTCTACTACACCTCCTCTCAGTGAGATCTTGAACAGGTTATTTCTCTCTCTGTGTCTTGGGGTCCTCATCTATATAGTGGGACTAAAGATAGAATTGACCTCATAAATGTGTCATGAGGATTAGAGTGTAAGTTCCATGAGGATGTGCAATTTTGTTTGTTTTGGTCAACCATGTAACCCCAGAGCCCATATCATACCTAGCACACAATAAGTGCTTAATAAAAATATGCTGAATTGTTACACATAAAGCACTCAGAACAGATCCTGTACAGATATAGGAAGGATAGCTATTATTTACATATGTACCATTGGGGCCTAGTGCAGTGCTCAGCATAGATTATGGCCTCAAGATATGTTTGTAGAGTGAATCAGTGAAGGTTGTCCCTCTAGTCTGCACCAGCCCTCTGTCACAAGAAACTAAGTTATTGAAGTTTGACTTTTCATGCCCATGGCCTCCTTCACCTACCTCACATACTGTGTAAATACTTTTAGTAATTAAGAAAAATTTCTGAGGAGGAAATGAAATAGAATGTCAGACATGTAAGAGATCTTGTAGATACATAAGTCAAGCCTTCCATTTTACTGATTTATTCTATATTCACTTAGTACAGTTTTATTGAACACCTACTCTAGGCTTGATGCTGTGATTAATAGTGGGGCCTACAATGGGAGTAAAACAGTTATGATTCCTGCCCTCATGGAGCTATGGATCCTACAGTCCTGTCATTTCCCTTCTCTGCTGTTCATTTCCCCCATTTGTAACATTAGGGACTTGAAAGATCACTAAAGTCCCTTCCACCTTGGAAATATAAAATATAACATGCTGGTTAAAATGACAGGTTTTCAGATAAGGCTACTTGCATATGAACCCTATTTCTGGTTCTTGCTAGCTGTTTGAACCCAAATCAAGCAAAAATCTCTCCAAGCCTGTTTCCTCATCTGCAAAATGGGAATGACGATAAAATTATCTTGCTATCATATTAGATGGACTAAATGAGAATACATGGTGCCTGGCACATACTAACTGTTCAACAAATGATGGCTAAATTATTCAAACTCATTCTATGATGTGCAGTCAATAGGTTCCAGGTGGGAAGTTGCTGCCCATAAGGCCAGCTGTGTCTACAGAGGTCAAGTAGGGCCAATCTGCATATCAGACCTATTTTTTAGGAAATGACTTTGGATTTCACCTCCTTTTGACTGGGCCTGGGGTGTCAGATGAAAAAAGCCCTCAGTCCCTGCAAAGCTTTCTTATCTGGGTCACATTGCTATCCAGCATCTGTATATTATGTCAGACTGTGAAAAATGCTAAGGAGAGGAGAGCAATTGGGCAGGGAAAGGGGACAGTAAATGACTTTAGTTAGCACAGTCAGGGAAGACCTCAGAAAGAAGTGCCACCACCATGAAGTGTCAACCCAGGAACTTGTGTTGGTTTCCCTGAGGTTTTCAAATATGCAATTCTCTTTCTTGTGTTGTTCTGACAAGGAAGGCCTTTTGTGCTTACAGCTTTCTGACTTAGGCTGCTGTTTTGATCACATTACTCCTTGGTTTATCAAAACCAGGTGCCACTCCCTGACAAAGAGTCAAGAGGGATTGAAAACACCTTCAGCTGACTTTGGATACCTCAGGAGGGACAGGTCCAGGCCAAATATTTGATCTGCCATCGGAAAATAAGTGAAAAACTACCATGCGCTCAACTCAAACTCCACCCAGGTGCCAGTCCTGGAGCCCAGCCCAGTCCTCCACACCACTACCCCCAGGGCCAGTCTATGGCAAATGAGCATGACCCTTCTGATATAACCTCACAGAGAGTTCTTTGTGCCAGACTAGTTCTTTTCTAAACAAAATTTCCCCGGTGTTTGATCAGTTGGATCCCTTACTGGTAATAATTACAGACAAAAAGAGTGGAGCATCTGTATGTTCTCCCCCTTCCCTCTCACCCCAGCCCAGAACCTAAGCACACTTCCCCTATATACATATGCAAATATACATACACACACGTTTTTGTCTTCAAAACAGTCAAGGTTCAGGGATAAGACTAGTGAAAATGGTGCAAAGTGAAACTTGACATTTTTTCTATGAGGAAGCACTACAGTAAACTGTAAAGACCTTACATCTCCTAAGAAACAGAGCTTAAACTTTAAAAAGTCAATGCATTGAAGAAAAAAACAGGTAACCGACCAACAACTCTGTATTGGCCAAGTAGATTACTTTTCCCTTGGATTTCAGTGCTGAGACATAATAGGGGATTAGCGTTTCATCAAAAGAAAAGAGGAAAAGCCTCAAGTAAAATGAATAAACTGAGCTGAAGACCTCACAGAAAAAGAAGTTAACCATAATATGCCAGCCCCATGACCTCTGGAGGATTGTGCTCCACCAGCAGCTCAAGGTTTCCTATTTCTCCTTAGAATTTTCCTGATTATACAAATTATCATTCCTCCTCTCTCTGCCCCTATTCTTCAGCTTGCAAAACCTGGAGATGCTTCCTATTTCTGGACCAGACAATACTGATTGTAGTATAGTCCTCTGATTGCAGGGAAATCAAAATGTCAGAACTCTAAAAGACAGAGTTTAGCCCAGGGTTCTCATGCCCCTTTATTCTCTAAGAAATAAAAAGCCCAGGTGTATCGAAAATTGTCAAAGCTGTATGATGGGAACAGCACATTCATTACACTATTCTCTCAATTACGACTGACCTTGAACTACACAGGGGTCAGGGGCGCCGACCCCCATGCAGTTGAAAATCTGTGTACAACTTTTCACACCCCCAAAACTTAACTACTAATAGCCTACTGATGACTAGAGACCTTGTCGATAACATGAACAGTTGCTTAACACATATTTTGTATGTTATAGTTCTCATATACTGTATTATTACAATAAAGTAAGCTAAAGCAAATAAAATGTTTTTCAATTAGTCACAAATCTCCAAAATATTTTCCAATATATCTATTGAAAGCAATCCTCATATAAGTGGACCCACAACTGTTCAAACCCCTGTTGTTGAAGCATCAACTGTCCTACATATCTTTGACAATTTTCATAATAAAGCTCAAAAACTCAAGGCCCAAACGATTTCCAGGAACTACTTACTCTGCTTCCAGCCTTGTACCAACAGAAAGGAATTCTAAGGCGCCTAGATGATCTTGAATCCAAAAGTAGCATCACACATTTGACTGGAGAGCAGACAAGAAAGGGGATTTTGCCTCATGTAGGGAGTGTTGCTCAAAAAAAAAAATAAAATAATAAAATGGATGGAACTGTTCTAACCCATTAATTACCTTTTCCAGGGCCAATTTGAATTTCCTCTTGCCTCATTTAGCTTGGAGAAGAACAAGTATCTCCCTAATCCACACATATAAAAAAGTACAAGTTTATCATTTCAAAATGTTGTAAATCACGTTACCTCACAAGGAAACAGACACTATGAAAGGCATGGTTATCGCCCAGTCTGTAAAATCAGGAACACCTGATACTAAAAGCTGATTGCAAACAGTCTGCCTGCCTGCCTTTTCTCTCCCAAATGGTCTTCTTTTCATTCCTTAATTATCTTTCTTCCCCTCCCCATTGCCTATTCTGTCTTACCTACCAGAAACTCACGCCTCCCCAGAATTTTACAATTGCCCTTGCCACTCTCTTTATATTCCACTGATATTGATATATCCGTTTTTGACTAAAAATGGGCAGGAAAGAACGTATCCAGATTGAATTATTACTCATCCTCTCCATGGCCATCACCCTGATTCAAGCTACATCTTCTTCTTTAGCCTGGATTGCTGCAGTACCTCCTAATTGGTCTCCAGTCTTGCCAGTGGGTTTCAGCCCTGGGCAAGTTCACCATGGATTCACTGAGACCAAGGAATGACAATGGAACATTCTTGGGGTAAAAGGGTTTATTACCTGGCTTTGTTCTCCCAGAGATAGGTCACACACTAGAATTACCTCTGCATCCAACAGTCTGTAATCCTCCTTCATCTCTGCCTCTACCCAGAGCACTGGGCAGAGCTCTTTGTACAGTGACTCAGTCAATCAAAGCGTATTGCCTATGTGTGTGGAAGCAGTAGCCTAGCAGCAGGCCAGTTACATCATCATCATCAAGTAGTTTAGGTTCAGGTGAAGATCCTGGCCATAGGAACCTTCACTTTATCCATAGGTAGGAAATCATATTATATGACCATCATTCTCTAATCAAAGTATTACAAATTCTCCCATTTACCAATTCTTTTTTCTCATTCTTGCTCTTTCACCTCCAATCCATCATAAGATCTGCCAAGTGTTCTTTCTAATACCACTACCACTGTCCTAATTCAGGTCCTCACACATCGGGCCTAGATTATAACAAGTTTTCCATTTATTCTCCCCGTCCAACCCACTGTCAATCCATTCTTCAAAAAGTCTGGTACTCAGCAAGCACTTGGAAGGAATGCTTTCCCCAGTCCCCTCAGAGCTCATGCCATGTAAAACAGCCCTAGGGTGGTGGAGGTAGAGCTAGGGTACATGAGGCTCAGAGTAGGAGAGTGGACACATCTAGACTTCTTGTGAAGTTCTGCGGTAGATTAATGCTTGAAGATAGAACAAAGACAGAGTCAGGCTGAGGAGGAAAATAATTGGCCTGATTTCCCAGACACAGTGGTAAACACTAGAATTAGAATAGTCAGGAAAGAAACTATAGAAAAAAATAACTAAACAGCTAGCTATAAGATTCGAGTTTCATCATTCTCCCTCAAAATTTGTAAGATGTGTAGGTGAGATGATCTGAAAATTCAAACAAATGTGCTATGAAACAAGACTATCTCTTTCTCCTTCTGAGTTGCGTTCTTTGAAAAGATTAATTTTGTGAAGTTGGGATGGAGATTGAATTTATGTTAAGTTGTGCTTTACTTGTCATATATATGTACCTATTTACATACATGTGGGCATTATATATATTGAGAAGAAAAAGAAAGCTTGTTTTGTGATTTATTGGATTTTTTTCTCTCTTTAGTGATCATGAAAATTATTTTCTAACTCACTGCCTGCTAATCGAGGTTAGAGAAATACTTCATCTGTACTTCAATGAAAGAAACATAAGACATTCAGGTCTGACATATAAAGGGGACGTTGGTGTGGAGCCACTCAAGATCAGGGCCTGTGAGTAAGGCATTGTGTGATATTGAAATGTCTCTGGTTAGAGTGCTTATTACTCAGGAAGTGGGGTGGGGAACTCTGCATGGGAACACTAGGAGATCTTGGTTGAGGGGATGCACAAGTCTTGGGAATTGTAAACAAAAGTATTTGTATACACCACTACAGTGGTAAAATTTTGTAGCTGCAACAGAGACCATACAGCCTTTGAAGCCTAAAATATTTACCATCTGGCCCTTTACAGAAAAAAAATGATGACCGTTGGCACACAGAGTTGAACAGAAATCTCAGAATGCATTGCAGTTAACAAGGATAAATATTGTCTGTGAAATGTTTCGGTTATGGGTGTGTGTGATACTGAGTCGTGATGCAAAGATCATTTCTTGCTATAGGGAACAATCCAAAAATATGAAAAAACACTCTAGTAGTCTATGTTAAGGAGTCTGAACTTCATCTTAAGAGAAACCATTGACATGTTTTAAGCAGAGTTGTGGTTTAACCAGCACTGTATTTTAGCAAGATCTTTCTGACTGCAATGTGAAGAATATGATAAAGAGAGGCCGGTTGGATGAGAGGAGGCAAATTAGGAGTCTATTTCAGTCATCCAGATGAGGGATGCTGTGGCCTGGACCACAGTGGGGTCAATAGGAATGAAAAAGCTTATCAGACATCTTGGGGAAAGTTCCTTGATTAATTTGGGAGCATAAAACACCTCTGTCTTAGTTTCTGACACTCCATATTTTTCTACTAAAAGACTAAAAATGAAAGCTGGAATAGTGTTAGCAAAGCATCTCAGTGCTTAGCATTGCATATAACTCAGTTCTGACACCCAAAACCCTGAGAACTACATCCCAGACTGAGAAAGTTCTGGGCCACCTAGGCAAACTGGACAAGAGCATTTCCACAGCAGGAATTTAAAGATTGGTTGGCCTTTAAATTTTTCATATTGAGGCCTCCTCTGAGGAAACTGGTGTTTTCATTAGCAGAGGCTTCATGCATGTAATTGGGATCATTCTTCTCCCCTCTCATTTTTCTTTGACCTCACTTTCTAGTTTAACTACGTCAGGGCCCTTGCTGACTGAGAAGGGCCAGATAAGAGACTTTTAGGGGCCTACCAACACCTGTTCAACTCTACCTGAACTATGAGGCAGGCATGAAAACCAATTCCTAAGCCTCTGCTGGTCAAGTACTCAAAACTGGTTCAGACACTTTTCCCAGCTAATTTTTTTTTGACTCATTGATATCTTCTCTCACAATATCCTGGGGTTTCAATTTCTTTTTTCAACTATATCCCCCCTCCCCACCACTATTATCACCATGTTTTAGCCCTTCATCTCCCTCACCCTCAACCAACTTTTTGGATCTAAAAAAGTCACCAAGGCTTGTTGTGAACATATATTGGGATTGACTCCAGCTGTGGTGACCTGTAACACACAAGAATACATCCTTGACAGACTGCCTGAAACCCAGAGGAACAGATGAGTATAGAGTTACCAGACCTTCATTTCAAGGGCTGTTGACTAGCTAGAGTGCAGAGACTCTAAACAGAGCCGTAGCCCTGTTGGGCATGACTAATGCAACTTGAAAGGCAGGTACTGGATATGGAAGGAGTAAGGAGATGCCTATGTGACTGATCAAAAGTCCCCTGGCCTATAAGTCCCACTGCTGTAATCACTTCTTTGGACCATGACATTGGGTTATCAAACATCTCAGTTAAAATGTCAATATGTTTTCCAGATGGATAAATGCCTTAAGACATTAGCATTCATTGTTAATATTCTAATCAGGAAGAACTTATCAGGATGATTACCTGTCCCTTAAGAATAGTTGAAAAGAGTAGTAACTTCTACTACTAGGCACACATGGTTTTGAATCCTAGCTCTGATATTTAGTAGCTGTGTGTCCTTGGGCAAGTCCCTGAAACTCTCTAAGCCTCAATTTATTTGCATATAAAATGTAGATATCATCTGTCACGTAAGATTACTGTAAGGATAAAATGAGATGATATTTGTCAAGTGTCTAGCACATAGTAGGTGCTCAGTAAAAGTTTGGATTTCCCTTAAACCCTAGCAGAGAAAAATCCCAGAAGAGATGAGATACAGCTACATATTGGAGATAATGTACAGTGGAAAGGGAAGTGGGGAGATACGGGCAAGAAAAGAAAGAGCTCTGGTTGGGGAGAGGGGGGCATCCTGGAAGACCTGGACAGTTAAGGTTAATTAAGGCTCTGGGCACCTGAGGGAAGTCAAGACCCTGAATCACAGAGAGAAGGAAAGAGCTGGGACCACGAGCACAGTTCCCTCCTCACCTTCTGGCAGAAACAGCAGGGAAGTGTCAGAACACATGCAAGCAGGTCAATAGCCCACATGAACGAAAGTTAGGACCTAAAAATCCTAAGAGAACACCTCTCTTAACCCACCATGGAGAATTTTGTTTCTGGGGTGAAGCATCCTATCCCCTTACAAGTGGTAGCAGTGCACCTAAGATACAGGTCTCTCAGGCATATTTATACCCAAAAACAAAATAATGAAAATGGTTAGTCCTATCTTTGTCTCTGGAGCAGGTATCAGAAACTGCTCTGTCAGACATCGATTCCCACCATGGTTTCTTGACCCCACACACAGCAAATCAGTGACATAGATGAGATAAGCCACAAGTAGTTTGTTACCAAAATGAGGAAGTGGATTATTTTAGTAATTTGTTTTGTTTTGTTTTGTTTTATAAATGTGAATAGCTTTGAGGTTATGCCTCTAATCTGGTCACTCTCCCACTTTTGACAGAGGTACAGTAGTTGTCTATGACCTTGAATATACCTATGTTTGCATATATGAATGTCCTTCATCACATGAGAATTTATTTTCTCTTGCTTGTTCTTGAAAGGATCTTATTTCAAAAATGAGTTGCCATTCCTTTTTGCAGCCCAATAAAATGGAAGATGGAAGAGGGTCAAAGAAACTTTTCTTTGTGCTTTTGGTGTGGGCTAACCCAGAAGTACTCATAACGGCCTCCTATGACTTAATGGCCTTCAAGCCAGTGACAGACCAGCCTCCTGTCAACACACCTTTATGAACATCTGTGAGTCTGTTTGAACATCTGTACAGACACCAGTGTATGTGACTTTGTGTGTCCCAGCATGTCTGTGCTGGCATTCTGATGTAACAGCTGCTAAATTGCGGCGCCAAATAGCTGGCTATTGCTGTGGCTTTAGGGCTAATCCTCGGGAATAAGATGCAATCTCGGTTTAGTACAGGTGGGCAGAGATAACAGGAAGATGGAGATCCAGGGAAACAGTGGAGTTCCTTGAGATCATTTTTTTTAATTGTCCAGATTGAATATGTCATGCTGAAGCAATTTAGCCTTTAACCACTAAAGGCATTATTTGGAAATATTCTGCCATACTCCTTTTTTCCCCTCTATTCTGTTTTTTTTTTCTTTTTCTTTGTTTTTTCTGCCAGTGGCAGCCAGAATGAATGCTTGCAGCCCAAGAGCTCAGTACCAGAGAATAATAGTTTGAATAAAGAAAGCTTGTCAGGGCTTCACTGCAGCCTTGTTATGCCCAAAGTCAGAGCCTCTCCTGTTGCTTCACTTTCAAACCTGAAGGCATCAAAGGGGAAGCCAGGTCATCTTTGTTTTAAACTCTCTTTTCCCCTGCTGTCAGCCTCTATTTCTTACCTATTTTTAAATTAATTCTTCAGAGAAGTCCTACTGCAGAGTTGGCTCAAAATGGTTTATTTTAAAGAACGGTTTTATTGCTCTTGTTTAAAGTATCATCTGGGAAAGTCTTTACCATTCTGGATATGAGTGAGTCTCCCTGTTCCAGGAAAAGGTATTTGCTAGGGTGGGAAGGAGGCAAAGTACTCACTCAGGAAATGACTGAAGCCTAGCTAAACGAAGAGGGTTGGAGAGTTGGCAGTTATGTGAAATGGAAAAGGCAAGAGGAAACAGTTGGGCCTCAACATCAGGGAGCCCACCAAGGGCTTGTTACCTCCTAGGCCTAATAGTCACCCCCACCTTGGAGCTAACCAACACTCTCCAAGACACATCTCACCAAACGCTCAATGATTTTTCCATAATAGCCTTTAATACTAAAATGCATTAAATTTTTGAAGCAGAGAAAACACATTTAAGGGGGAAACAGAGAACCACCAGATAAAAGGAAACAATGTGGCAGGTAACACCATTTAAAACATAACTGTAATAATTTAATAAAGCTGCTTTATCATCTTCATAAAATAGACAATGGTGATTCTTTTTTGTCTTTTTTCTTTTTACAATGATTCAATCACTGTGAAAATGTACATAACATACAGATCAGCATATACAACAATTTCATCTTCATATAATCAGCAACAGAGACTGCTTAATGAGACATACTGTACTTGCATCCCTCTAAATTTCCACCCTGGTTTGACAGGTAAACAGTAATAGTGTCATCAGGCTCATTCCCCTCACTAGAGGAGCGAAGGCTTAAGCCTTTTGCAACCAATACCTTAGCATTCAAATAGCAGAAGGAGGTATTTGTTACTGAATTTCTAGCTTGAGCTAGTCTGGCTCTTGGTCATTAAAGTCTGTATCCTAGCTTTCCTCAGTTGAACGCCAGCTAGTGCCAGTAAAACCTACTTAGCCAGTGCTCTAATGCTGTTAGCTGGTTTGTTTGCTAAGGTTGGCAGCAACTCTCAGTTAGTAACAAGGTCATCTTTAATTGGCAACACAGCTGGAACAACAATCAGCATCATCCGTGTTCCCTAATGACCTACAGTGCTTTCCGATCAAGATCAAGTTTTTGTGAGTTGTTCTTTACCAAGAGCGCCTTACAATGTATATTTCAGACAAGGTGGTTGATTTTCTGTTTTACAAAAGCAATGTGAGTTCTATTTGAAATTAATTCACTTTTGCACAACAAGTGACCCACAGGCCAATTCCAGCCTCACAAGTAAACAAAGAGAGCTGCAACAACTTCATTAGGACAATGTGTTTTGCTCTGGAATATTTCATTATCAATATAAAGCCACCCAGTCCCAGCCCCACCCCCACACATCCCCTTTGAATATTACTTTGTTACATACTTAAACTAAAGAACAACATCTCATTACACTTCAGTGTCGGCAGATACAATTTGACTGATGAAATGACATCCTTAAATGTGATTTTACCAAGAAGGCAAACACTAGGACTGTATACAATGGACTTCTTAAGCTCATTTATGCCAGTTTTTCAAAGTCAGTTAGGGTTATTACCCTCCGTAAAGAGCCAAGTGGACCAGACTTGTCAGAATGCTCTGGGGGAACATTCAACATCAAAGTGATCCCCATAGAGTGAATTGGAATTACAGCCAGACTGTTACTATGTACAGTGACAATCCTTTTCCCACCCAGGGTGCCCAATTGAGCTATCCCTTGCACCCCTGCCTTTCCCCAAACTGCCCTTTGTCCTTGCTGCTTCAAGTTAGACCACTTGCATTTTGCCTGTTAGTGCTATGGTAGACCTATATGAAAAGGTCAGCTGGATTCCCTTCATACAATCAGTTATATGCTGAAGGATCACTATCAGGATGATATTTTGGGTTGTTCCCATTTTCAGTGTTGTAAGTTGTATTCCCTTTAACATTTTTGATTAGTGATCAGTGGGTCACCATGACAATTAATTCATTAAATGGGCGCCTTAGGTGCATTTACTCTATTTCAGATTTACTACCAGGTAGTGATACTCAAAGGGCAGTCCCTGGACCAGCTGCATCAGCATCACCTGGGAATTTTTCAATAGACAAAGACTCAGGCCGCACCCCAAACTTTTAAAATCAGAAACTCTTAAGTATGGGACACATCACCCTGTGCTTAACAACCCCACAACCTCTAGTGGGCATCTGATCCATATGGACTGCTAGGCCCCACTTCCAGAATTTCTCCTTCAGCTGGTCTCAGTGAGACCACTTCCAACACATGCCCAACTGATGTTGCTGCTGGGTCCAGGGACTACACTTTAAGAGCCACTGCCCTTCAGGAATTGCAGGATCCCTTGGCCCATTCCCTATTTGGGCAATAAGGTGGGCCATAATCTACTGGCTTTAAGAGGATTGAAGTGATAGTAAGTTTCACTCTGAACAGGATCAAAGATTAGCACTATAGAGAAAAGAAAAAAGAGATTCCACAGAGCATGGCTCCCTTCTTCCTATTCCTTGGATATAGTATAGTCTCATATTTCGGAAAAAGCATTCAATCAATGCAAACAAAACCCTTTATATTGCATGAAGAAATTTACCTGCCTAGGGACACACCCAAAGCAGTTGTTGGTAAAGCAAGTCATGCCTCTACACCAAGTCCTCCCCAAAAGGGACATCAGAGAAAATGCAATAGAACTCTCTAGCACTTAGGAACTGAAATTGTTCCCTCACAGTTAAGTGTGTAACATGTTTAGAGAAGGAAAAGAAAGAGTATTTGGCCTGATGGCCTTTGTGGGTTATCCTCAGGCACATTGAAAAGAAGGGGGAGGGGAGGCATGAGCCAAAGGGTTATTTAGGATCCTTGCACAAAATTCCTTCCTACAAAACCAGCTTACAAAGCCCTCCTAGGATGCACTCATGCTTCTGGGGGGATGTATACATCAAATAACTGTAGAGAAAACATATTTTATTAATAAGGGGAATTCTCTGAACATGCTTAATGAAGGGTTTGGAAGCCAAAAAATCTGACTGCCCACTGAGAACAAAGTATTTTGATAGGGAAAAAGGATTGGTTTATAGCTTAAAACTGAATTTGGAAAAAACTCGGAGACAAAAATAAACCAGAGAAAACTAAAATCAATGCCACTGCTACTCTAAATATTTTAAACTTGGCTGGTAAGAAGGGTGGCAGCTAGTGGCCTCTCTGGCTCAGCAGCCATATAACATTTAGTATTCCCACTTGCCAGTCTTTTTTTTTAGCTCCCTCATTCCCAATGAGTATAGTAAGAAATACACCTGTACAAAAACTGTCAAATCTGACTTGAAAGTGACCTTGAGGTGCTGGCTAACAACGTAATATCAAGATGGATCAGGTAAGGATCGGTAAATTCTACATCATAACTTAAAGGAAAAAAAATTAATTTGTAATCTGTTAATCAAATAGTCACTTGCAAACAGAAATAAGCTCCAAATTCAAAATCTACTACTAAAATGAAATGAATCAAAGGGGAGAAAGGAGTGTAGGAGAGAGAATGAAATGAGACAAAAATGAAGATGTTACGGTAATTGATCTCTAATTGTATTAGTTTCGGAGGGAAATTTGCAGCCACACCATTTTTATCCATGAGGTAGTATTCAGCACTGAATCAGAAATAAGGATGAATTTGTAGCTTCATTATAGACTTTTTTCAGAAATATTCTCCCTTACCTAACCCCATCCCCACTGCCTTCCCCCTCCCTCCAAACTCTCCCCACCATAAAAGAAAATATTCCTAGTAATATATAAAGCCAGAACTCAAGCAAAAACAACTAAAACATTTAAAAGAGCTGACATATCTACCTTAACTTAAGAAAATAAATCCTCTTTTGCATTCTAGTGTCCAGCCTCAAAGCCTTTTTTCTGGATACTCTTGAATTTCAAAAAATGAAACAAATGAGAACAGAACCCCAAACTTGTTTCTCTAGAAACAACTCTTTTAAGACCAAGACAGAGCAAAGGTGACATATTTATTTTTAAATAATGAACTCTTAGGCTGCAATACTACTATGTTGGCTAGTGTATATGAACAGACAGCTAATAAATGGGTATGGAGGGTTGGAGGAATGTTAAACAAACAAAAAAATAAAGTGTGTAACAAATTTATTAATAAAAAAGATGTATTCCTAGCCTACAGCAAAGAGTGAGCTAAATCTAAAGGATTTTTCTTTTTATAGTTTCCTGTATTAGTCACAAGAAGATGAGTTCAAGTGTCCAAGTGTCACCGTTTAGAAGGCACGGTAATTGGATTAGTGATGCTGTTACGGGTTACCTGTCTTTTCCTAAAAGTACACTTGGTACTGTGTACTCTATCTCTATTTATAATCCTACAATACAGAGCAACATGGAGTTCTCCATTCCAGCCCATGACGTGCTTTGCAGTCTAATTCTAATCGTGATTGGGAAACACGGAATCAGGAAGTGTATGTCTGAAAAGATGCTAATTTAGATCTCAAAATAGATTCAGTCTTTTTGAGGTTTTGATGATTAGAGAGGGGGAATTTCTAAGCCTGAGAACTGATAACTTCAGGAGCAATTTTCCTGTTCGGGGCCTGAAAATTAGAAAAATTGATCTCACGAAACTTTCAGCACAGGATTTCTGACAACTGCAAATTAGATAGCAGAATATCCAAAAATGACTTTCTGCAATTCTCTATCATGGATCTGGGCAGAAGACTGAAAGGCAGGAAAAATACTCTGCAAGGTGGTGAGCAATCATTACATGGGTATCATCCATGAGTGAGTATCCTCCCAGTACTTAATCTATATGTGTGGTGTTCCTCATTCACTTGCTGTCTCAGTTGTTTGCACTTTGTTTTTGTCTATAGTTTTATTATTTTATTAAGAAAAAAAAACACCAACCCCTAGAAGCCTTTTGCCATCACCACACACATAGCAATTTGCAATATCAAATACAACAATAGCACAGTAGCAAAAGGGTTCTTAAAGCAGGGGTGTCCACAGCAAAGTAGCGGCATTGGAAAGTACTCGAGCTTCAGAAACAACCTTTTGGGGGCTCGATTTCACATCACTGAATCAATGAACAGTACACAAGAAATGACCATTAACTTGTCTATACTAGAAAACAGTGGCGAGCTTATTAAAGGTGTCCAGAGCTGTTTGGGTTTTCTTTTTTTGTTTGTTTTATGTTTTTTGGGGTTTTTTTTTGTTTTTTTTAAATGTAATCCTTCACAAACAATGGTAATTTATATTATAATTTTGACATAGAAAAATATATAAATTCAAACACTTAATACATAACACTTTTCACAATTGAATTTGTCTCTGTTTCCCCAACATCAAGGCCCCATGAAGAACTCAAGCCAAAGCTAATTTGCTCCAACTGAACACCCCTGCTGCCTGTTGTAATGAGAGGGATTGTCAAAGAATGATAGTCATTCATAAACAATACATTTAGGGAAAACTCTGAAATACAGCCGCTCAAGAACCAACCATTGGTGAGCAATTAAAATGATCAGCTCCTGCTTCTTTGCTAGCCAGCAAGATTCCTCTCATCTTCCCAGAGACTGGTTTAGAGAACAATATCTTTAAGACGCTTCATGCCAGGAGACTCTTTGTCACGACCCTCCTTAAGAATGGGGTTGACCTCATGCATTACTTTCTCGCTGTCAGCTCCACGGGGCTCAGCCTCAGAGGGACGAGAAGGCCCATTGTTGACATTGCTGACATACTGCTCCAGATCGCGGGCTGGGGGCGCCAGGGCAATGGTGTAAGACACGGAAGGCTTCGTGGGCAGAGGGCTCTTGAGGTGCAGGGGGGAGGTGACAGGGCTAATAGCCTCACAGCCATTGCCCGCCTCCCGGATAGCGCCGTTGACCTTAGGGCTGCAGATGGTCACATCAACAGTCCTCCTGCCTTTCAGGGTAGGCCTCTCCTCAGCCGGGTGGTCGCTGACATCTTTTCCAAAGGTTGCGAAAGTCCGTTTGGTGGGGCCGCAGTCGTCATAAGCCTCAACATCAGCAGCGGTAGCTTCTATGGACAGCGCGATGATGTTCCTCACATGCTCAGGGGACTTGGAGCGGGTCGGCATGGGGTTCCGGGGCATCCAGCACCTGTCAGAATGGCCAAGAATCCGACATTCTTCCCTGCAATGAAATCCTTCATTCTGATCTGTTGAGAGAAAATAAAATGTCGATTTCATCAGCTTTTCCCAGGAAATCATTGTTACTCCCCAGTGTTCTGGTTTCTTAGGTACCCACAGGCCCTCCTGGGGAATAGTACTTTTAGATCGTCCTTTATTGCCTTTTGGGACAAGTGTGAAGAATTGGATTTTCAAAAGGCTATAGATTGCCCCCTGTATACTCCCCCTCTTTTTTATTATTATTTTTGTTGCTGTTCTCCCTGATGACAAAACTAAAAACCTAAAGGGAACTGCATTATGATGAAAAAATATATTTAAAAAAGAGTTTATCCTGAGTGTAACAACCCCTGCTAACAATCACCTGTGTTTGAGACTGGTTCCAGCAGAAGAGAGAGTGGAGACAGAGCAGGGAATCAAACAGATAAATCTTGGCCATATCTTTGAGCAATAGCACTGCCAAGCACATCTCCACCCTATGGGTCAGGGATATACAGTGTTTAATTTTAAATTGGTATCATGCTTTCTCTGGAGACCCAATCATATCATTTCTATTTGACCAGCAGTCCTACCAGCCAGCCTCCTCACTAAGCCATTTACATGACTTGATTTCCCATCAGAAAGGATATACTGAGATCTCTCCCTTCAATCTGACCCATAAGCTTCCATTGGCCTTATGCACACATCACTCATATGTTGAGCATCATTTAATTATACCCAGCTAAGTATCTCTCCTTATCTTCCTTATCTGCAGTTTTATCAGGGTCATATTTCCTAAAATAAAGAAAACTTTCACGGATTACTTTAACCCTATCATAGAAGATCTCTGCAGTTAGAATTCATAATCATTGATGACAAATGCTTTTTTATTTTCCCACCAGCTTCATTTAGGGTTAAGACTTTAATTTGGCTCTCAGAGAGGATTTCTACATGGATTTCACCAAAGCATGAACCCAGGGTTGACGTTTGCCTGTCCATTGGAAAACTGTTAATTTCACTGTCTGCTCTATAGCCCTAGTATTCAAGATACATTTATATTTATGTTACATTCTTGCATGAGGCCTAACGAAAATTTTCATCACATTGCACAATGCATCAAAATATAAGGAGCTTAACATGTACAGAAAACCTTGGGGCAAGATCAGAGGAGATGGGGAGATAAGAAGAGATTGCAAACACAAAAAAATGCATGCCGAAAGAAGTTGGAACTATATACTGTGACTGCTTTTTTGCAGAGGGAAGAAGTTCTTCAATTCAGGGTCTTAACTGATATTAGTCTATATATAATACACCTTCCTTATACACTTGAATTTCCAATGCTTTTGTTACTTTCTTGACTGTTTTTAGAGTAAATGGCATAGCAAAGAGGCCCTACTCTGCCTCATTCATCAAAGGGTACTTTAGCCAGGGGGCTCAAGGAGTAAAGGTTGAAGTGGGTATATACTTCATCATTTGAAGACAGAAGCAGCTAAATGCGAAGGCCTAATCTAGGCTGAGTACAGATTTCAACGCAACTCTGGGAATGGCCACTGAACATGTTTAAACTACTGAAAATTCAACAAAAGGTAAGACCCTGTCAGTGAACCTGGATAAAATTTTGCTAATTTATCTTTACAATGGCCATTTTAAGCCCCCTTTCAGTGCTGGAGAATGAAACAGTCAGAATTTTGTAGAGTTAAAACCAAATAACAAATGAGCATTTTCACCAAGATAAGTGCCTTCCATGTAGATAGGACAATGCGTCTGCAAACTCCAGCAGAGTTCCACATCAGGGTTGCATGGCCACCTCTGCAAAATGAAGGGTTTGTCAAAGCCTTTTCTCTGCTTATTCTCTGCAAACTCTCAGTGCTGTCATCTGATAGCCTATCACCATTCAAAATGCATATGTTTCTAGGAGGCAGAAAGAATGAAAGTAAGGGAAACATGTTGAGACATACTTGGGAAACATTTACTTTATGTAGATACAAACATTATGAGCTGATCTACCCACAATCAGTTTCATTCAAATTGAGCAGTTTGCCCAGGAGGCCCCAGGATCCCTCCAGTAGGGCATAATTCACATATTCAGAGTTTCTCCAAAAGATGTTTCTTCCTGTCCATCTTCTCTGAGGCCCACCTCATAGCTTTCCAAGTAATAAGTCTAAAGAATTAGTGCAAGTTCTTGTTTGGAGGTAGAGAGTAAGGAAGTGCAAGGAGAGGTACAGTTCAATTAACTTCTATTTCTATAAATCTGAGTAAGAGCCCCATGGAAGTCAGCAAAAAAAAAAAAAGTCCACAAGGCTATGGAATCCTTGTCCTTTTTGTCCCTAATATAGGGTTCTAAGGTAAAGGCCTTAGCCTTTGAACCTGGGACCATAGATATGTGACCAGGTATGAAGAGGAGATCCCAGATGACCTTCAAACCGATAACACTTGGTGACACTTTTAAAGTAAAATAGTGGTGAACTACAATATGTAGAATATTCCTAATGGTTTCAACAAGAAGCTCTCATTCCTTTTAAGATTTTAGTATCATGTAGCTGTCTTCAAATTTGGAGATGCATTTTTTAACACAATTTGGTAAGAGAATACCATCCATGTGTCATCCTGAATCCAAGTATAGTGCTCCTGCCCTATAGGAGGCTGCCTCAAATGAACAGCAGGAGGAGATCTGGAACCCCAGCATACACAGAAGGAGAGCAGAGACCCCAGAGACAGACACCTGTAAGTTCTTATGAATCTAGGAGACCAGAGCAGGAAACTCAGTCTCCCCAGAAGCTTCTCGGCAAACAGTACTTGCTTTCAGCTTACCCAGTGCCTAAGTGAATAAATCACTGGGAAGAGGAAAAGGTAAACTCACTCAGTGCCCCCAGGAATGCAATCAGTCTAACTAAGCTTCCACACCAATCTCACTAAGCCTACCTCAGTCCTATATGAGCTGGAAAAATATGTAGTTTCCTTGGATTAATTATGTGAGTTTATTATGTGTACTGCTTTTACCTCATGCAAGTGAAGAATTGAATCTAAGAGACTCATTTACTCACAATGTCTCACTCCTGGCTTAGATCTGATATGTCTATTTCCTAAATCCTTACCAAGGGCACGGACCTGCTGTTTATCATTTTTGGTATCAAAAAACACTCAGTGACATTTGTGTCAATGCAACTAAACAATATCTAACCTAGCTCTACTGTTGATAGCCATATGAAATATGGAAGAAAACATGGGGAATATAGATAGGCAGGAAGAATATCTCCCAGCCCAAGATAACCTACATCCATAAATGTACTGCAGATGAATTACCTCTCAAAATTCAAAACTTCAGCTTAGTAATGAAATTAAGTGTGTATTAAAAGTGGTAAAGTCACAATACAAAGCCTCTTAAGAACAGCAATGAAGACAGACCAGATGTAAAAGAGCAAAGAGATGACTTCTGGAATTGCATAGGACTGGGAGAGACCACATGCCCGCCATCCTGTAGTATTGTGGCTGGGGATGGAGGTATGAGACTAGAGTGGAACGTTTTTCTATCATAGTAAATTAACGCTCAAGATGCCAGCTCCAGCTGAAACAGAGCTAAGCTAATAATTCACTAATTCCCTGCTGAGATTCCTCTTATGAACCTATTCGTGACTCTCTACCTTCCTACATCTTTTTCTGAAAGTACTGACCTGATCCTAGACAAAGAAAAATGTAAAACTCTAAAATCCCCACAGAGTTGCAGAAACTCAAACACATTAGCCTGTACAGATGACGGAAGGCAGGTATCTTTAAATCAAATGCATACATGATTAAGAGTGAATGATGAATTTGCAAATTGGTCTTCCCTACCTCTGAAGTTGTCCCTAGGATTTGAAAAAATAAAATGAATGAATGAATGAAGAGAGTGTATATGTTTGGAAGAGGGACACAAATCTTGAGGCTGTAGAATTCCTTAGTTCAAAACAGACTGGATTATTTTGGACAAAAATTAAAAACAGAGAAAAAATAAAGTTTTTTTTTTTACCAATCTAGGTGGTAATAAGTTTTTGTTTATTTGTGGGGTTTTTTGGTGACAATTTGTCATTAAAGACCTTGGTGAAAGAATCTCAAGACCTCTGGCAAAAATTAATAAATAAATAAATCTGAAATAAAAGCATCAGCCTTGTGAGAGCATGGAGGCATAAGAGGCAGCAATGAGTAAGTTGTGATGCATAAGGAAGTAATTCAAATAGGAAAAGAATAGAATGTGTTATTTTGTGAAGAAAACAGCAAAACTTTTGCAGCAATTACTACCCTCCTCAGGACATAAAACTGCTGTCTCTTCAGATGTGGACAAATACAGTGTGCTTCCATGCTAGAGCCTATTCATGGTCCCAATCAAAATTAAAAAATAAAATTATGAAAATACCATCTCAGCCCTGTTCACGTCGCATCAGGTCCCCCCCACCAACCCTATTACAGTCACTGTCCATCAG
>JAQQAC010016209.1:83379877-83407910 GCA_029783875.1 Phataginus tricuspis
AACATAGGGGTGCATCTGTCTTTTTGAAACTGGGCTGCTGCATTCTTGGGGTAAATTCCTAGGAGTGGGATTCCTGGGTCAAATGGTATTTCTATTTTGAGTTTTTTGAGGAACCTCCATACTGCTTTCCATAATGGTTGAACTAATTTGCATTCCCACCAGCAATGTAGGAGGGTTCCCCTCTCTCCACATCCTCGCCAACATTTGTTGTTGTTTGTGTTTTGGATATTGGCCATCCTCACTGGTGTGAGGTGATATCTCATTGTGGTTTTAATCTGCATTTCTCTGATGATGATGTAATTGTAGGTTAATGGTACTAAAATAAAATAAATTGTAAAAAAAAAAAAAAGAAAATACCATCTCAGGCTTTGCTAAAACTTCCAAAGTCCTCATGGGATAGAATAGCTGAGAGGCTTTGTTGGGTTTGTATAGATGTCCAGCCACAATGGATGTGTTCACTAATGCTGGCAGCTGTTTATCATGATTCAAAGTTTTGGTATATTAACTCAAAGATCCCTATGATCAGAGACAAGACTCCAATACTAAAATTGTTCAAGGTAACAGTTATAAGAGCAATATGAGGTAGGTGCTCAGAAGTGATCTGCCATCAGTGAGGTAGAAAGGGAAAGTGAGTTCCAGTTCCTGAGAGCTCAAGTAGTTAGCTACTTCTAAGTGGCAGCTGTAACATAACCTATAAGCAAGTGATGTGTAAACAATAAAAGCTCCCTGGATAGTACTCATATACATCCTCTTGGCTTAATCTGTATCACCCTATGAACAACATAATCTATGGTCAAAGCAGCACCAATTTTGGTGAGATATAATGGAAAGGATTGTAGCAATGATTATAAAGAGGGTAAGTGCAGTTAAAATTGGTCATGTGCACCATAATCAAGAAAACATAACTGTTGAGAAGTGATCCCTCTTAACCTACCTAACTCCTTCTCATCTGAAGTGGACATAATGGAACTACCTAACAAATATCCACATCTATTTTTAATATTTAGAAACCAAACCCCACTTCTGGAATTGGCAGTGTGTGAGCTGCAAAACATTTCCTAGCCTCCCTTACAGATAGAGGTAGCCATGTAACTAAGATTGGGCCAATGTTATAGAGGCAGGAGGTCAACAAAATACCTTAAAAGTGGGGAGCTGACTTAGCTGGAAGACCCTTTTGTCCTTATGCCTTCCTGCTTTGTCCCATCTGGAATGGATACATAATGCCTGGAGCTACAGCATTTCCATCTTACTACCATGAGGCAACTCTGAGGATGGAAGCCATGTGCCAATGGATTGCAGAATAGAAAGATATAAAGACTTTTGGATATTGTAGACCCACCTCACTAGACCAGAATTTCTTTTACTTAAGAGGAAAAATAAACCTCCCTCTCATTTAAGCTACTGATTTATTTTCTTTAGTGGGGGAGGGTAGTCTTTATTACCAGCAGTTGAACACCAGTCATGATTGATAACATTATCCCTGAAGTCTCAAGTTAAATTTAACTTTCTCAGGGAATCCTTCCCTGATCCCTTGGACTGAAATAGTTCACATACCACTTCCTTTTAGAGTACTGATCATACTTGTAATTACTTGCCTATCATCTATATGTGTCACTAGCTTGTAAACTCTAAATGAGCAAAGGTTCTATCTGTTTTGTTACCTCCCATGCCCCGAGAACCTAGCAAAGGGTCCATCACAGAGAAGTTAATCAATAACAATTAAATTGAATGAAAAAGGTACAGGAAATAGTGGTATCAATGCAACAAAAATCTTTGTCAACACACCAGATACTGGGCACTGATACGACTCCTAAAAGTGGAAATAACAATTCTACTTAGTAGAAACATCATGGAAACCTACAAAGAAAACTATGTAGCTGTGCTGGAGGCAGTAAAGTAAATGTAGCAATTGAGAAACATTAAAGTCAAGTGTCATCCCAGCCTCTTGATGGTTTCCTGCATGCTATAGGCAGATCTTAAAGAAATCTATTATGCTTTGATGTCCTGTTGAAAATACATTTGTCATGTACCTTGGAGATTTCAATTCTAACAATAGTTAAATGGGGCCTATACTATGATGAGTTAACATAATAAGCAGAGTTTCCATTTTATGAAATGAATGTGTTGTTCAAATATCAAGCATTGCTTTTTGGCATCAAATAAAACTGTTATTAATTTCTATAAAATATAAGCCAAAAATGGGACTTATGATGAGCCTTTTGTACTCACTACACATGCTAACTCTTTCTGGCAAAACTAATTAAGACACACCTGGCAAGACTAATGCTCCAGTCATATATGCCAGGGACTTACCAAAGGAGAGAATGATCATGGAAAGAGCTCTTAAAAGCATTTTAAGGCCTGTAGAGTAAGGAGAAAGAATATCCATCCTATATCTGTAATTTAACAAGACAAGCAGAGTAGCAATGGGCTCAGTGGAAAAGGGAGGGAGGAAGGAAGGAGAGCAAGAAACACTATCTAGGCATTATTTAGACGTTCCATTTTGATTTTTGATCTGATTGACATTGTAAGGACTGGGCTTCTTTGGGGTGTTTAGAAACCATTTGAGCATCTGGCAAAAATTCAGTAAAGACTTTGCAAAATGACAACTTCACACAGCCCTCCCAGGCTGTAATTCTGGGAGGAGTTTATACTCACTTCCTAAAGGAACCAACATTTTGGTAAGAAAAGATGTAGCTCCATCTGTAAAATATTCAAGGGTGCACCAGTGAAGGCTGAGATGTTTCTAAGGACTCATGAACCAATGACACCAACCTGTCTTACAGCTTCTTGTTACTCTACTGTAACAAAAAGAAAATTACAAATTATTCTACAAACAGCTACTTGTCTCTTTCTCACTCCCTTCTTTGCTTTCTTTCAGAATTTCCTGCCATTTTGGTTCCTCCCTAACACTTTCTTCTTCTTATCCTGTTCCCTAGTCTCCTGCGTGTTAACAACCCTTCTGACAACAGGCATAAGGGGTAGGATGCCAGAACTATGACTGACACACAAACACCTACGTGGTATTATTTGATAGATGCCAAAGAAGAGCTATCCCCAAACCAGCCCCTGTAACATGAAGAGAAATTCCCACACGTTTCATTCATCTGGACGCAGGCATTAAAGGTCTCTATTAAAGAAAGAGAATCTACTACCAAATTGAAATCATCAGATTTTCTCTGGTCTTAATAGCAAAGCCCTGAGTGAAGGGGAGCCAGGGTCATAGAGTTTTGATGGGGTAAGAAAGGCTAGAAATATCTGGAGGTGGAGATACCTCTAGAAGGACAGGGAGTAGATAGGGTGTGGGAACAAATTTCCTGAGACTGGCAAAGGAATGTTGCCGAAAGAGAGAAGACAGGCAGAGAGAAAAGATAGCCCTGATTAGCATAGCTTGGTATCTTCAGATGGCTAACGAAACAGCAGGAATTCCATAAAGTTTAGTTTTAGCTTGTGAGAAGGAGTATGGCTGAAAAGGCTGATGAACCCCAACCCTGTCCTAGACCTTTCAACAGATCATCATTAGTTAGCAAGTGCCACCCAAGATTTGGCCTTTGTGATGCCAAATAGCACATAGGCTTCTCCCCTCATTCACAGTCTTTACACTTGCAACTCACTTCCTCGAGTGCAACACGAAAATAGATTAAAAAGATGTCCCTTTCAGAATTCAAAGCAATTGAATTATCTTTAATGGAATCTTCAGTGCTGAGCTGGTCAAAGAGAAAAAGTTAAAACACATTGAAGTATAAGTGCTTGAGAATTTAATATTTATGATAGATGACAATGTGGCATGTACAGTCATATAATCTAAGTTGCAATTTGGGCAATCACAATAGTTCCTGGAGCTTTCATTTTTGTACAGGGGCTCAATTCAATTCAATCCATAAAGAAGAGACTTCAAGATGTGTATAAGTATAAATCATTTGTGCTGATGCATGGGGAGCAAGGAAATGAAGCAGAAGGCTGCCTAGAAAATTGAGACCAAGAAACAAGAGGTGATGATAGTGACTGAGATAAGCAGAGACTGACTAGACTGGAATCTTTTTATTTTGGTTTCTATGGTGGAGAATATGATCTGACAAAGTGATGGACTTCATCTAGGTGCTTGGAAACTATCTGAAAAAATATCTTCACAAGTGAAATATGAGGTGTCACAAAAGGCCACTGAACTACTACCCAAAAGCAGGAACACTGAGATAACTGCAACTATGAGCAAAGCAGGACCATATTTTGGAACTTCCTTTCCAAGATGTCCACATAATTTAGTCCCTTGGCCTCTATCCACCAGATACCCAAAACCCTGGTCGTCTCTATGAAGAGTTCCAACCAGTTGTTTGATTTTGTGTGGATGAAAGACTGTCAGACCATTTCCACAGGTAGTTATGTTGCTGAAAGGGCAGAGCCCTCAGATAATGTTCACAAGTAGTGCTGAACCTAAAGTTACCAGCACCAACTGGGTTTCACTCTTTTCCAAATAAGGAAATCACTAACACATCATCAGCTTGAGAAAAAAGCCACAGCCACTTTCATGCTGGTCATGAGCTTCCAGGTATTGGAAAGAATATGTAGTGAGGATGGCACAAATAAGGGTGGTCCACAAAGCAAGAGGGACAGGGCATGTTAACCAGGAGAAAAATCTTCCCTTTTTAAATGAAAATTCAATGTTGGAGGGGAAAAAAAGGCACCCAGCAGCTGGTGTTCCTCTTAACAGGAACTGACACTTTCTTCAGTCAAGTCCCACGACATTCAGTTTTGCAGAACAGGCAATGCCATACATGAGTCAACGAAAGATGCTGCAACTGTACTTCTAAATAAAGATTCCTGACTGCCAAAATGTTCATGTTACTGAGTGAGGAAGCTAAGAAACAACATTAGTAATTCTCCAATTGCTTCTTTCATATTTCAAAAATAAAGTTCTCAGTAAACCAATCACTGTTTTTTGCAATGATTCAAAAAGGTAGGAATCATTAGGAATAGTCACTGGAACCACATAGGAGTGTCAGAGGGATTAATATCTCTTAACTACCTAGGCTGGACTTTTTGTTACCAACAAAAGCTTCATAGAAAAGTCTAGCATTGTCTTGATGTTTTAGTGTAAGTTCAGCAGCCATCTGGAATACTGTAATTGTGATGACACTGCTTCTGGGTACAGCAAACAGCACAATCATTAAAAAAATTCATTTCAAATATCTTCCTGGAAGCTAATAAATTTTACAGCAGTTTTAATCCTCCCTCATTGCAACAAAGAAAAGCTTAGTTCCAGACAAATTAAAAGTAAATTGATTGCCTTAGGGGAATCTATTCAAATATCACTTTTCCATGTTAGAAATCTTCTTTCCCAAAACATTAGAGAGAGAGAGAGAGAGAGAGAGAAAATGAATCTTGGGTGGGGGAGTGAGATGGATGATAGAGATAAAGAGTGTGAAAAGGATGGAAGCCAGTATGTGAAAAAGACTAGCTATAGCAACAGAGGGAGAGAGAGAGGCAGACAAAACCATTAAATCTTTGTTCGCAAAACCAGGTAGAAATAAACTTAAAATAAAATGCAAATGTGTCACTGGGGTGCAGGCCTAACATTTGTGTTGGAATTTATGAATAATAACTATGAATAATGAATGCCAAAATTGAAGGGATCAAATGCCACCTTCTATGTTTACTTGTCATTATCCATCTTTCATGGACAATGCTGTTTTCTTTTCTTTTGCTCTTTTCCTTACAATTACTTAGAATTATTCTTTTTCCAGTTGTCCACTTAATCATACCAGTAGGAAAAAGAATGCTTTATTTTTCAGGGTGCTGCCTCAAAATCAACTGGGAAAATTCAGAAATGAGGCCAATTAATCTCTTCTTTGAGGAAGCCTGACAATTTGAAGGCCCCATAAGCCTGTTCCACCATTTTCATTAGGAAGAAAAAGTCCCCTACACCTTTAGCACATGGTGGTTCCAGTATGAGCCTCCTGGCCTTCAGCTACTCCAGCTCTTCTTTGAAAGAAAAAATGGCTCTCCATCTGAAGCATCAAGGAAGCCTTGGAATCTCTCTGGGCCACTGCTGCAAGGGCTTTTTCTATATTGGCCCAAACTCTGAATATAGGAGAAGCATAAGGCTTTTTGGTTGAGATGACCTGAATTAAGACACTGACACAGCTATAGAAAAATCTATGTCAGAGCTGATGCATACTAAATCTGGACTGTGGTGTATATCCAAAATATCACAGACACATGGGTACACACACACACACACTCACCATCTCTACCACCAGTCCTCATCATTCTGAATACCAATTTCCATGCACAAGTTAAAACAACAGAGCATTATATGTCAATTATATCTCAATTATAATAAGCTGGAAAAAAATCAATGGAACAAATCCAAAGATTACTAAAAATCAGTCTGGTAAATTTAAATGCTCTATCCATTTAGTACAGATCATGTATCCTTACACCTTTGAAATAATCTGTTTATCCAAAACATTGCATCTCCTGAACTTCCACTTTATTGCATTTGCCCCTTGTTGGTTAAAATGCCAGTCTTTCATGACTGGGTCTGCAAAACATGGAGCTAATGAAGGAATGCCATGCTGTGGCTGGAGAAGCCCTGAGGAGTCTAGTTCTATGTTCAGAAAATAAGACAGCACTGGGAGTACAGAATTTGAAGCTTCATTCAAGCCTGCATAATTTCTGTTCTCTGAGATTCCCACTTGGCAGTTACAGAGAAGAAGGGTGCAGACTTGTTTAATATAAGATGTTGGACTCTAGCATACAGATATTCTAAGAGTAAATTGAAATTATTAATTAAAGAAAAAGCTTTCTTCTGCCCTAGAACTTTCTTATTCCCTTAATCCCACTTCGCAATCTCTTTTTCTTTGCTTCTATCAGTTAGCGAACAGCAAATAATCTGGCTTGTTATTAAAACTACAGATAAAATAATCAGCTTAGGCAAAATTCAAATGGTGCCTAGCTGAAGAGCTAAGTGAGGAACTAAAAAGTAAGTGAACTAAGTGAAGAACTAAGAACTAAGGATCATCATCTGCTCACATATTAAGAAATAGCAACTTGAAAGATGGCAGCATGAGGGTGAGATGGAGAGCTCCTCCCAAAACCACAAATTGTACAAAAATTTAGTTAATTAATACAACTAACCTTAAAAGAGCAACAAGAAAGAAGGCTGAACCAGACTGCAAACAGACCTCATGAACAGAGCAGACCTAACGAAACAGGGTAACATAGGAAAGCCTAAATCTGGCGGGACCCAAGCCCTTCCCCCACCCCAGCTCACCAGCAGGAGGAAGAGAAAAGGAGCAGGGGAGGGGGTGGAAGACAGAGACTGCTGAACACCTAGCCCTGGAGATCTGCTTTGTGAGCAGAATCCTATAGTGTGTGGTGCTCTGGATGTTGGGGAGCTTGGACAGGCGCAGTGCTTGGGAGATTGACACTCCAGCTGTTTGTGGAGGACAGGATCCAGACCCGGCCACTCTGTGTAAGAGGAAGGGTAGGCGGTCTGAGAGGATTCGTAGCAGCCAGAGAGCTGCTGAAGGGGCGGGGTTTGCACAGAGCTTGCTGTGCAGAAGAAGGGAGAGCTGGACAAGGTTGTCTGGGTGTGCTCTGCCCAGATGGTTGGGAACTTTGGAGAGCTTCAGGTGCTCCAACACAAGGGACCCAACACATCTCCCAACACAAGGGACCCAAGGAAGACAACATCAAGACATATAATAATTAAAATGGCAAAGATCAAGGACAAAGACAGACTTTTAAAAGCAGCTAGAGAGAGAAAAAAGATCACATACAAAGGAACACCCATCAGGCTATCATCAGACTTCTCAACAGAAACCTTACAGGCCAGAAGGGAGTGGCATGATATATTTAATGCAATGAAGCAGAAGGGCCTTGAACCAAGAATACTTTACCCAGCAAGGTTATCATTTAAATTTGAAGGAGGGATTAAACAATTTTCAGATAAGCAAAAGCTGAGAGAATTTACCTCCCACAAACCACCTCTACAGTGCATTTTGGAGGGATTCCTACAGATGGAAGTATTCCTAAGGCTAAAAAGATGTCACACAAGGGAAGACAAAGACTATGGAATATGATTCATAACATACAAAGAATGGAGGAGGAAGAAAAAGGAGGGAAAAAAAAGAACCTTTACATTGCGTTTGTATTAGTATATGAAGTAAGATAAATTAGACCGTTAGATACTAAGGGAATTGCCCTTGAACCTTGGAAACCACAAATCTAAAGCCTGCAATGGCATACCTATCGATAATCACCCTAAATGTAAATGGTCTGTATGCACCAATCAAAAGACATAGAGTTACTGAATAAATAAAAAAAAAAAACAAGACCCATCTATATGCTGCCTTCAAGAGACTAACTTCAAACCCAAAGACCTACACAGACTGAAAGTGAAGGGATGGAAAAAGATATTTCATGCAACTAATAGTGAGAAAAAAGTGGGAGTTGCAGTACCTGTATCAGACAAAATAGACTTCAAAACAAAGAAAGTCACAAGAGACAAAGAAGGACACTACATAATAATAAAAGGGTTAGTCCAACAAGAGGATATAACTATTATAAATATCTATGCGTGAAACACAGGATCACCTACATATGTGAAAGAAATACTAACAGAATTAAAGGGGGAAATAGAATGCAATGCATTCATTTTAGGAGGCCTCAACACACCACTCACTCCAAAGGACAGATCAACCAGACAGAAAATAAGTAAAGAGACAGAGGCACTGAACAACATATTAGAACAAATGGACATAACGGACATCTACAGAAGACTCCATCCAAAAGCAACAGGATACACATTCTTCTCAAGTACACATGGAAGATTTTCAAGAATTTATCATATATTAGGCCACAAAAAGAACCTCAATAAATTCAAAAAGATTGAAATTGTACCAACCAGCTTCTCAGATCACAAAGGTAGGAAACAAGAAATAAATTACACAAAGAAAACGAAAAGGCCCACAAACACATGGAGGCTTAATAAAATGCTCCTAAATAATCAATGGATCAATGACCAAATAAAAACAGAGATCAAGCAATAAATGATAACAAATGACAACAATAATTCAACACCACAAAATATGTGAGATGCAGCAAAGGCTCTGCTAAGAGGGAAATATATTGCAATACAGGCCCACCTCAGGAAAGAACAATCCCAAATGAACAGTCTAAACTCACAATTAATGAAACTAGAAAAGGAAGAACAAATGAGGCCCTAAGTCAGTAGAAGGAGGAACATAATAAAGATTAAAGCAGAAATAAATAAAATTGAGAAGAATAAAACAATAGAAAGAATCAGTGAAAGCAGGAGCTGGTTCTTTTAGAAAATAAACAAAATAGATAAACCCCTAGCCAGACTTATCAAGGAAATAAAAGAGTCTACACACATAAACAAAATCTGAAATGAGAAAGGAAAAATCACTACAGAGACCACAGAAATACAAAGAATTATGAGAATACTATGAAAAATTATATAGTAACAAAGTGGATAACCTAGAAAACATGGACAACTTTCTTTGCTGGTAATTGGTCTATTCAGATTTTCTGACCCAGGAAGAAACAGAAAATCTGAATAGACCAATTACCAGCAAAGAAATTGAATTGGTAATCAAAAACCTACCTAAGAACAAAACTGCTGAACCAGATGGTTTCACTGCTGAATTTTATCAAACATTTAGTGAAGACCTAGTACCCAACCTCATTAAAGTTTTCCAAAAAGTAGAAGACGAGGGAGTACTCCCAAACTCATTCTACAAGGCCAACATCACTCTAATACCAAAACCAGGCAAAGACATCACAAAAAAAGAAAATTACAGACCAATATCCCTGATGAACATACATGCAAAAATACTCAACAAAATATTAGCAAACAAAATTCAAAAATACATCAAAAACATCATCTATCATGATCAAGTGGGATTCATCCCAGGGATACAAGGATGGTAAAACATTCGAAAATCCATCAACTTCATCCACTACATCAACAAAAAGAAGGACAAAAGCCACATGATCATCTCCATAGAGGCTGAAAAGGCATTCGACAAAATTCAACATTCATTCATGATAAAAACTCTCAACAAAACGGGTATAGAGGACAAGTACCTCAACATAATAAAGGCCATATATGACAAATCCATAGCCAACATTATACTTAACAGTGAGAAGCTGAAAGCTTTTCCTTTAAGATCAGGAACAAGACAAGGATGCTCACTCGACCCACTTTTATTCAACATAGTTCTGGAAGTCCTAGTCACAGCAATAAGACAACACAAAGAAATAAAAGGCATCCAGATTTGCAAGGAAGAACTCTAACTGTCCTTGTTTGCAGATGACATGATATTGTACATAAAAAACCCTAAAGAATCTACTCTAAAACTACTAGATCTAATATCTGAATTCTGCAAAGTTGCAGGATACAAAATTAATACGCAGAAATCTGTTGCATTCCTATACACTAACAATGAACTAGCAGAAAGAGAAATCAGGAAATCAATTCCATTCACAATCACATCCAAACAAATAAAATACCTAGGAAAAACCTAACCAAGGAAGTGAAAGACCTATACCCTGAAAGCTAAAAGACACTCTTAAGAGAAATTAAAGGGGACACTAATAAATGGAAATTCATCGCATGCTCTTGGCTAGAAAGAATTATTGTCAAAATGGCCATCCTGCCTAAAGAAATCTACAGATTCAATGCAATCCCTATCAAAATACCTACAGCATTCTTCAATGAACTAGAACAAATAGTTCTAAAATTCATATGGAACCACCAAAGACCCAGAACAGCCAAAACAATCCTGAGAAGGAATAATAAAGCAGGGGGAATTATGCTCCCTCACTTCAAGCTCTACTACAAAGCTACAGTAATCAAGATAATTTGGTACTGGTACAAGAACAGACCCATAGACCAGTGGAACGGACTAGAGAGCCCAGATATAAACCCAAGCATATATGGTCAATTAATATATGATAAAGGAGCCATGGATATACAATGGGGAAATGACAGCCTCTTCAACAGCTGGTGTTGGCAAAACTGGACAGCTAAATGTAAGAGAATTAAACTGCATTACTGTCTAACCCCATACACAAAAGTAAACTCAAAATGGATCAAAGACCTGAATGTATGTCATGAAACCATAAAACTCTTAGAAAAAAACATAGGCATAAATCTCTTGGACATAAGCATGAGCAACTTCTTCATGAACATATCTCCCTGGGCAAGGGAAACAAAAGCAAAAATGAACAAGTGGGACTATATCAAACTAAAAAGCTTCTGTACAGCAAAGGATACCATCAGTATAACAAAAAGACATCCTACAGTATGGGAGAATATATTCATAAATGACATATCCGATAAGGGGTTGACATTCAAATTAAATAAAGAGGTCACGCACCTCAACAAACAAAAAGCAGATAAACCAATTAAAAATGGACAGAGGAACTGAACAGACACTTCTCCAAAGAAGAAATTCAGATGGCCAATGGGCACATGAAAAGATGCTCCACATCACTAGTCATCAGAGAAATGCAAATTAAAACCACAATGAGATATCACCTCATACCAGTTAGGATGGCCACCATCCAAAAGACAAACAACAACAAATGTTGGTGAGGATGTGGAGAAAGGGGAACCCTCCTACACTGCTGGTGGGAATGCAAATTAGTTCAACCATTGTGGAAAGCAGTATGGAGGTTCCTCAAAAAACTCAAAATAGAAATACCATTTGACCCAGGAATTCCACTCCTAGGAATTTACCCTAAGAATGCAGCAGCCCAGTTTGAAAATGATATATGCACCCCTATGTTTATCGCAGCACTATTTACAATAGCCAGGAAATGGAAGCAACCTAAGTGTCCATCAGTAGATGAATGGATATAGAAGATGTGGTATATATACACAATGGAATATTATTCAGCCATAAGAAGAAAACAAATCCTTCCATTTGCAACAACATGGTTGGAGCTAGAGGGTATTATGCTCAGTGAAATAAGCCAGGTGGAAAAAGACAAGTATCAAATGATTTCACTCATCTGTGGAGTATAAGAACAAAGAAAAAACTGAAGGAACAAAACAGCAGCAGACTCAAAGAACCCAAGAATGGACTAACAGTTGCCAAAGGGAAAGGGACTGGGGAACAGGGGTGGGAAGGGAGGGATAAGGGGGAAAAAGGGCTATTACAATTAACACACATAATGTAGCAGGGGTGGGGGTGGAGTGGGGGGATATGGGGAAGGCAATGTAACACAGAGAAGACAAGTAATGATTCTATAACATCCTACTACACTGATGGACAGTGATTGCAATGGGGTTTGTGGTGAGGACTTGATAATAGGGGGAGTCTAGTGACCATAATGTTGCTCATGTAATTGTATATTAATAATATCAAGAAAAAGAAAAGAAACAGAGCACAGGAAGAGAAAAAATAAAAGAAGAAATGGCACAACTCCTTTCTCCGTCTTAATAGTCCTGGATTGGGGTCACAGGGTAGAAAAAGGATGGAAAGGAGAAAAGAGCAGGGCAGATGCAGAATTGTATTTTAAAACCTCCTGCTGGCATTCAAACAGCTCTCTGCTGTTATTAATCACACAATCATACACATTCACAGACACACACAAAACACAACACAGAATTATAATGCTGACATAGCTTCCTGGATAAGATGCTTATAGGACAGTAACAAACAACGACATTGACAAATGGTTTTATCTCCAGAGAAATCTTTGTCCCCTTCTTACAGAGTTTATGCAAACTGGAAAGTTTATATGCTTAACACCCTGTTATCCATTCCAGGACGGGAGGTCAGCAGTATTTCAACAAAGAAATCATTCATGAGTAATGATTTTATGGAGACAAGAGTGGGAAAACGGACTGTTTGAAATGAGTCTAATTCCTTGTGTGACGGCTAATAAAAAGAAACATCTGAACACAGTGCTTGAGAAGCATTTTTGTACTGTTCAACAGACCGAAAATAATAGCCTTTTTTCTAGTCTGCATTACCATTAATAACAGCCTTTCCTTCTAGTCATCTGTGTTTACAGAGGGAATAAAGCCTGATACAAGAGCTTGCCCTTCCTCTGTACCACCCAACTAGACACAGATTGTCCAGATGATTCTTCATATGCCAAACCAACTTTTATTTTTAAAAGCAAAACTGATCAGAGTACCTAAATGTGAGGAACTGTGAGAAAGCCAGAGAATTTCCATGGTAGTCCTCACAAAGGCTGTTTGGAGAGTAAAAGAGGATGCTCACATGTTGCCTTTGTTCCAGGAAGCTCTTGAACTGTCCTGAGGGGAAATCTTCCATCTGTTCTATTTACTTTCTCTGAACCACACCCGAAAGATTGCCCAGGGCAGGGAATAGCAGGCTGATTGTGCATTAGATAGTATAATCCACAAACTGCAGGTTGTCAGCTCCCTCCGTGAATTTAAGATGGAATTGGCTTCTCAAAATTTCAACATATATTCATAGGCATTGCATAGAGGAAGGTTCCCCTGGAGTTCAATGGGCCTTTTATTCCTACCTATAAGTAATAAGAGCTCTCATGAATGAATTCTCATTCCCCTTTTCTCATCTCATCTCCCTTGTCTCCATTCCATGGTATTCAACCCATCTCCATCGTGACCAACATATCCTCTTGTCTTACCATTCTGTTCAGACTTCATCTCTCTTCAGCTACATAGTCTTTCCTCATCACATCAAATTGTTCTGCCTCAAAACTCACACCTCTGGGGAAGCTTACAGGGAGGCAATCAGAAACCACAGCAGTGGCCAAGTGTCTGACAGAAAATCTACAGATATGGAAAAGGCCTGTTCTCTGGGGCTTTTCCAATCCTTCCCCACTAGGGAAGCTTCAGAGCAAGCCTGATGGTTCTGTGGCGGCCCCTTTGAATATCAGGAACAGCTGGATCTGGAATTTCCTTAGCAGGATATATTACCAGCACCCCTTACAAGAAAAAACTTGGAAGAGAGGAATACTAACTGTACAACTGCAAACAAAGTCTGCACACTCTGTAAAATAGCCCACATTTTCCTAATAGGAGGGTGAATGCTTAACATTTATTGTAAAATAAAATTTAAAAATGTACAAGTCCCTCAAATTCTAAAAAAGTTACCATGAATTTTGTGTCTACCCCAAAAATCGGCAGGATATTCAGTAAACTATTCAGCTGTTTGCTTGTTAGAAACTCACAGTCTAATGTAACACTGGTCATCTCCTGTCCTTCACATTAATACCATTGGGCCATTGGCCAAAGCCTAGAGAACTAAGCTTCATCTTGGTGAACTGGAATCTCTAGTGTCAGATACAGTCAGCCTGACTAATGGGAACTACAGCGTGCCAAAATATACGGCCTCTCTGTCTGTTCCACCTATCAAATATTTACAAGTCCCATGGCACAAGCCCAGCAGCGGTCTTGAGATCCCAATCAACTATCAATAGCTTAAGTGTAAGTGATTGTAGATGAAGTACAACCCAAATGTGTTTCCTTTTTAGTTGCAGGAATTCCAGTGCTATTATGGCACCCATAATGCTCATACACAGTGATTCAGACAAGTATCCAGGAGCTAAGTGTTATGGGATGCTCTGCACACACTGCAATTACAGCATTCAGCAGAGCACCAACAGGCACCCCAGTCTCGAGTTCCAGGGCACTATATGGACAGTTTTGACAGGATTGCCCCCTCTCCCTGGTTAAATATGATGAAAGATGTAGAGGTTCCCATACGGGTTCCCAGAGGTCTGTTTCTGCCTTTTCAGGCTCCCACAGCTAGTGAACAAAGGAATGCATGGGTCTACATCATAGCCTAGAACTCTCTAGTGCATCTATTTCTCTGACATTCCAATATTGTATCAAATGGTAATTTACCAAATTTGACACCCCTTTCTATTCTTGAACACTTTCCATATGATTCAAACTCAGTGCTCTACCAAACTAGCTTTACTTCTTAAACCAGAGGCTGCCCAACCTATAAAAGAATATTCTGTCTCAGAGACACTGCTGTGAAGCAAACTCTCAGGAACATAGTTTTTCAACAGCCAGTTGTATCTGGAGTGAATATAACTGAGTGGGAAACCCTTAAAAGAAATAGCATCCCAGGACACTTAAAAGGTAATACTGTATTTTCTTCCTTGATCAGGACCATGTCCAGAAATTCACAACCAGTGGAAAGCCAACTGCCATTGTGTTAACCATCACTGACCCCCTCACACAAGAATAGCCTACAGAATCCACAACACAGAGACCTGCTATCTCACCAGAAAGCCCATTCCTTGGAGCTCAGGAACATGCACGTCCATGTGCCTCTTTAGCAAAACAGAACAATTGCTAGATCCCAGACTCTACTGAATTGAGCAGAGCCAACTTTGTACATAATCGTGGGTGGAGGGTGGGATGGAGGAATTGGGTGAGCCATAATATTTGTATTTGTTATGGAGAAACCATATTTCCTTCCACAATAATAGTGCTCACATACTAAAAGTCTTTAGCATTACTGAGTTAGTCATTATTTAAACAAATCTCAAGACCAAAACTAAGTCCAGATATCAGAACAAATTTGTCATTTCCAAACACAATATATCTCTGCCCTTGCTTCCAGTGACCACAAAGAGAATCAAACAGAATATAAATACAGCTATCACTTTAAGAGACATTTTTATTGTCATATTTAATGCTTCAGGCTTCATTATTTTGGCCAATGTCTTCCATTTCTGTATTTGCTAGCACCATAACTGGAGCACCTTTGAGACTATGACTTTAGATTTCCCTAACCCTTGCCTAGTTCTCATCCCCTACTGATAAGAAGCATAAGACAGTATAATTAACACCAGCTGCCCCATCTTCACTTCTGATTCTAGAGGCTTAGTAAGCCAACCTCAGGGTGTGGACTGGAGTGGGTGGAAGAATGTCTGGCTCCAGCCCAGCCATGGTGGGCCTCTCCCAAACTGCAATCCTCCTCCATAGACAATACCTAAGGTCTTCAATCATGTTTACACAGCTGGAACTGAGTAGACCCTGAAAATCACAGACTGCATAAGACTGCTCCCTGCTTCATTCTGGATTTAATCCTGTTTACCTAAAAAAGAATAAATGAACGTATTAAATTCTAAGTGTTGGGGTAATGGCTACTGGCAAGGAAAGAGAAAGTTCACTTTCCTGAGCAGAGTGGCCATTAGCATGACTGCAGCAGCCCACAGGTGTGAAGATTCCTGTCCACTAGTCAGCAGCAGCCAATACAAGCTCAGTCTAGAAAGAAAATCAGTAATAACTGGAAATACAACCATCCACCTCTGAGAACAATTCAATGTGTGACTATATCAAACAGCTACTTCCAGTGAAGAGACTGGCACCACCTCAGTGAGGCAGGGTTGCTGGCCATTCTCTGGCCCCTGAGAGCATGGGTGTGTCCCCGTCACAGAACCCTTGTCCTGAGTTTGTCATGTTCCTGCTCACCAACACCAAGGAGAGCCCTCCCCAAAGCTCCATCAGCTCCAAAAGTAGGGAAAACATAGAGTGTAAGCTTGGTCCTTAGCACTTGGCCACCATTCCCTCTCAGAAGCTAAAGTCATAGGGACTGGTGGAAAAATGTTACTAACATTCTGCCAACATTGCTAATTTGGGTGGTACATAACAGCAAAGGCAAAACTTTCTGCTACAACCTCGTGTCCAAAGGCAAGCTTCGCTCCAGAAAGAATGAGGCATATGTAAGTCAGATCTACCAGATCAACTCCAGATATCATCTGCAGCTTGCCCGAGGGAAGCTTACTGCCCTGCCGCACATCAGAAGCCAGCTCCTCTTGGTGAAGTGTGCAGTTGGAAATGGTAGCAGCTCTCCTCCAGGGGCAGCATGGCACAGGGTGTGAGACTGGGCGCTGAAGCAAGACTGCCGGGTTCCAGTCCCAGTTCTGCCACTTAATAGCCCTACCTTATGGAAGTTACTTATTCTCTGTGCTGTGGTTTTTGGAGGAGTGTTTTTCCCCTGTAAGATAAGAATAATTGCAGCAATCTCCTGGGGTGCTGGCATGGTTAAAAGTGGAAATGCATGTTGTCTTGTCAATGGGTATCAGCCCCAGACAAGTTCACTATGGATTCAGTGAGACCAAAAAAATGAGAATGGAACATTCTTGGGGTGAAATAGTTTATACCCAACTTTATTCCCGTGGCAGCAGGTCAATCACTAGAATCCCATCTGCATCAGAGAAAGCCTGCATGCAGCAAGCCGGTCTCTGCCTCTGGGCCTCTCTGCCCCTGCAGCCGTCTCAGTCTCTGTCCTTGGCGCTGCCACCACTCCAGTCTCTGCTTTCCTGCAGCCATGCAGCCGTGCCACCGTGTCACCCAGAGCACTGGGTAGAGCTCTTTATATAGAGTCAACAACGTATTGCCCACACGTGTATAGTGACCTAGCCAACCAGGGCCAGGTGAGAATCCTGGCCACAGGAACCTTCACTTTCTCCACACATGTAAACCAAGCTAAAGAGTGCCTGGCACAAAGGAAGAACTCAACACATATTAGGTGTTGCTATCCATCAGGAAGCTCGAACTCTTTGGGAGAGATGGAGTTCAAGCTGGCGTTCTCCTTAGACCAGACAGCCAACCACTGGTGGGATATAAAGGAAGGGATGCTGGGAAAGACTCCATGTTAATGACATCACACTCATCAGGCTGCCTTGGTGACCAAAATGCCATCATCAGTTATTCTTTTGTATTATCATCACATTAAAATATCAAATGCTAGTTGGAAATGAAGACCAGTGAGTTTAACTGGTTTATTCCCTTGGAGTAATTAAGAACTTGGGAAAGTAGAAGAGGGAACAGACAAGTTTATATGTGGGAAGCAGAAACTAGCAAAGAAAGCCTGAGAATGCTGGGCCCTGAGGAGAAGAGCTAATGGTGACAGAAACTGAGAAAACCCAAGGGGATACTGGATGCTCCCAGAGAAAGGAAAGTTCAGGCAGGTAGATACAGTGGCACTATAGATGCAGTTTTGCCAGGGGCTCATCCTTGCATACTCCTCAGAATGTGAGCAATGCTCTTTACCTCTGTGCTTTCTTTCCTCCTAGGCACAGAGCTAATTCTGACTCTGCTGCAGTAGACCTCATCACTTTAGAAAAAAAAAAACCCACACACAGAATGCATTCAAATTAAAAAAATAGACCTCAGAAAGGAAATATTGACAAGATGCCTAATATGCTAAGTACAAGGAATTAAATTGAATGAGGCACTTGGGGCGGGGAAGCAAAAACAGGCTGCGCCAAATACATTTGGAATGACGTACTAAGCTGACAATACAGAAGGCTTTGGGTTGATTAACAGGGAGCAGGATGTAAGAGAGGAGGTGGAGTAGAGTGGAAAGCTGACTTGGTATCTTATATGTAAGGGCAAGGTATGAACAATGGAAGTGAGTAATCGCAAAATTAAAGGTGGGGCGGGGGGTGGGCAAAGACAAGCACTGAGAGAAAAACAGCACTTTCTGAAATACAGGTACAGAAAAGTAAAATGAAAAGACCAACAGGCAAGAGGGCTTCTTAAGAACTGAAGTGGAGTGTGGACAAAGTGAAGGTTCCTACGGCCAGGAATCTCACCTGGTCCTGGCAGGCTAGCTCACTACACACATGTGGGCAATACATTATTATTAACTCTATATAAACAGCTCCGCCCAGCACTCTGGGCGACACAGTGGCACAGCTGCAAGGCTGGAGGAGAGAAGAAACTAGACTGGAGTGGTGGCAGCACCAAGGACAGAGACTAAGACAGCTGCAGGGGCAGAGAGGCCCAGAGGCAGAGACCAGCTTGCTGCATGCAGACTCACTCTGGGTGGACGGGATTCTAGTGATTGACCTGCCACTGTGGGAAAAAGTTGAGAATAAACCCTTTCACCCCAAGAATGTTCCATTGTCATTTTTAGGTCTCTCTGAATCCATAGTGAACTTGTCTGGGCTGAAACCTATTGGCAAGACATGGAGACTCTATGAAGTAGACAAATAATGGCCATTTAATTCAGGGGAAAAGTACATTTAGGATCTTCTTATCCTCTATTTCTCCATCTAAACCACATCAGAGGTATCAGGCTCATGGGTATCTCCTCATAGATGAAACGGTGTCTCAAAAGACTGAACAATGTAATCACTAGAGATGAGGCACGTGGAGCTCTGAAAGATGACTCAATCCCCCAATTGATATGAATTAAGCCCCCGAAAGACTGAAAGGCACCAAAGGCAAGGGGAACAACTCTGACCATGGAATTTGGGTGTTCTATCCTCAGGGGATGGGCTGGTAGTCATGACCTAATGACCAACTAAGTAATTGAAGGAAAAAGCTAATGATTCCACTTTAGGAAAGGCAGAGGCAGCTGCCAAAGCATCAGAGAAGGAACAGCTGTGTTCTTCACTTAGGGGAAAGACCTAATTAAGTTGAAAATTGCAAACTATTCAGAAAGGGATGATTCAGTAAGGGAGTAGGAAGATGAGAACAGGAATTGGGTATAAAAGGAAAAGGAGGACCATTTCCATGAAAATACACACCCTTGAAAGCTGGGTTAAGCTAAACACATGCAAACAAAAGTCAAAGAGGAGAAAGAAATTGAGAATGGTTAACACGAACTAGCTTCACCAATGTCTCACCCAAATTTCCCTTGCCACAGTGGAAGGATTTTTTCTTTTTACAACCCAAAGCCCCATGACTAACAGTCAGAGTTCCCATCCTGCCTTGGTCTTTAGAAATACAGAGGAAAATCCAGCCAAAACACTTTCCGCTTCTCCAGTAACCTTTTCATGCTTGTGAAAAAAGAAGAGTCATAACGATCAGCTATAATGAGACCCTATAAATCATGCTGGTTCCAACCCTTCAGTTATGGATGAGGAAACTGGGGCCTAAAGACAGGAAGCAAGTTCCTTAAGATCACAAATGGAGTTAGTAACAGATGCAGGACTTGAATCCACATGCCTGAATCAGGGCTTTCCCCCTGTCTTGCCAATGGGTTTCAGACCCCAGCAAGTTCACTATGGATCCAGTGTGACCAAAGAAATGACAGGAGAAAGTTTCTTGGGGTGAAAGGGTATATTACCTGGCTTGTTCTCCTGGCGGTAGGTCAAGCACTAGCATCTCTGCCTCCACCCAGAGCACTGGGCCGAGCTCTCTATATATTGCAATAATAGCTTATTGCCTAAAGGTGTGGAAGCAGTAGCCTAGCAACAGGCCAGTTACATCATCAGGTGGTTTAAGTTCAGTGAGGATCCTGGCCATAGGAACCCCAACTTACCCACACCCCACCCCTCCAGGATTCTCACCTTACAATCTACATGCCTCTATCTTCTGCAATGGTCCCTGTGCGAGAAAGCTGGAGCACTGTAACCAGATTCCACAATAGCAACAGAAGATAACAACAACTTAGAGACAACAAAAATTAAGATACAACAAGATTTCAATACAGGTAACGAAAATTATAATAATCCTCAAGCCAGAGGAAGTTCTCAATCCACAAAAACCTTAGGGACGATTAAGACACATGTTTTAATGACACCAACATAGGCAAATCTTGTCCATCAGGTAGGATGCTTGCAAGAGAGTGGTCCTGTGATAGGACTGTAGCAGGAAGGGGGTATGACTTTATTCAATTCTCTGTAATCCACAATCATATGCCAGGAGCCATCTGGCTTTTTTACTGGCCACACTGGGGAATTAAAAGGACTATGGGTGGGCTTTATAATACCCACCTTTTCCAGCTCCTGGAGAGTTTCTCTAATCTCCTTATGCCCTCCAGGCAGTTTGTATTGTTCGGTATTAGTCCCTCCGAGGCACAGGTAAAGCTATGGCCGGGTGCCTAGCATGTCCCCTCAGAACTGCCTTCACCACACATACTCTAAGTCTGAACTTACCTGCAGTGGTCTGCAACCATAGACCCTGCAAGATATCAATCCTCAAAATATACTCAGGGATAGGAGATATATGCACAGTATACTCCTTTGGGGATAGACGCCCTATTCCTAAAGAGATTTGGGCTTGTTTCACTCTGATAGCCTTACCCTGTATCCATCTATGATAGTGGGTGTCTCAGGGAACTGCTCAGGGTTACCATGAATCAGTGAATATTCAGCCCCCGTGTCCACCAGAGTCAGGACACATTGTAAGTTCACTGGGGACCAATGGAAAGCTATTTCAACATGTGGCCTCCGGTCCCCCCTTGGTCCCTCAGGGCAGGTACCTCGACCTGCCCCTCAGTCAAACCATTTTCCCCAATCATCTTCCTGTGTGGGTTCGAGTGAGGTTGGGTCGCTCTCCAGCAGGAAGTCTTGCAAACACACAGGCTGGACTTGTGGCTCTGTCTCCGACCTCTGCCTTTTTGGTCTTAATGGCTTGAACTTCTGCTCTGGTTTCAGTTGTTGCCATAGATCTAGTAAGATCCTATTTGATTTCCCGCCTAATTTCCTTCCATCTGCTCCTGCCCGTATTAAATCAACCCACACCTGGGTCCTCATAACCTTTGTGGGACCCTTTAAATTCTCCTTGTGAATAGCATACCTTATTTATTTTCATGTTCTCATTGCTTCAGCCTTTCCTAAGACTGCTGTTGTATGTGTCACCTTGCTTATAGGCTGCCCTAAGTGAGGGGAAAGAATGGCCACTAGAGACCCAAAGAGGGATGTGGGAGCCATTTGAAGCACAATATTTCTCACCCAAGTAGTGAAAATCTCTTCATCTGGGCCATAATTCTCTGGACTATAGAGGGAATTCCTTATGCCTAGCTCTCTTAACACCTGTTGGAGCTCAGCATACATCTGCCATCTAACAGGAGAGAATGGTAGTCACCCTGATTGGGCCACATAGCACAAAGTATATCCATAAGCCAATTGAGGAGGGAGTGATTCCCTGGGGTCTGATGTGCCTTTTGTATTCGCTGCCTCAAGGCAGGCTGCACTGTCAGGGAAGCCAGGTTTCCCATCTCTGATCCCAACAGAACAATTCCATTAACCCCTAAGTCCAACAGATGCAGAAGCCAAGCTGATACTGACTCCGAGGGCTTCTGCCTAAACCGGGAGCCCAAATTCATCAGCTCAGCTTGAGTATAGGGTCAGAGAATAGAGTGCTCCACGACTTGGGGAGGGGCTGCTCCTCTCCTTGGGGAGCTCTCAGTTGCTGGGTCTTTATTTTCTTTACTACCACTGGGTGTGCTTTCAATACAGGCAGGGTCAGTGCCTCCGGCGCCACCCCTTCATCCTTCCCCAGCTCCTCCATTTCTGGGGCTGATGGCACCTTTCTCTCCCCTGCCATGGTTGCCTCCCTCAGGAGTTCATCTTTTTCCTTGATGGCCTTTTCCTCCTTCAGAGCACCTGGCAGCGCTGCTGTCTCATTGTGTAAGGAATCTTTTACCTCTTCAATGGCGCCTTGCTGCTGGCATTCTCGTGCTGCCTCCTCTCACATCAATGCCATTTCCTTCTTCAGGAAATCCACAGAAGTTTGCAGCTTATGTTCTCATGCTGCCATTTCTTGGGTCTTTTTCAGGAGCATGTCCTTCTCTTCTGTAGACTTTTTTAATACTGTGAGGAGCAGCCAATCCACAGTTCCCGCTGCCTCATGGGCACTCTGTCTCTCAAAAGACCTACTTACTATGCCAAGGGCTATCCCTACTGCCTCAGGTATCACCTCCACTTGCCTCCAGTCCTGGGGTGGGGCCCAGCCCTCTAGGGAGCAAGCCACCTCAGACCACATACCCATTGGGGGACAATCCACTGCCTCCCCATTCATAGGGGAAGCCTGCTGAAGCACCCCTCCCATAAGGGCAGCCTGCCTTTTTCCTTGGTCAACAATGAACCCTGCCAACTTTGCCAATTGTCTTTCCCATGAGTTTCAGCTCCCAGCAGGTTCGCTAGGGATTCAGTGTAACCAAAGAAATTGACAGCAAAACGTTCTTTGGGGTGAAAGGGTTTATTACCCAGCTTGTTCTTCTGGTGGTAGGCCGAGCACTAGTGTCTCTGCCTCCACCCAGAGCACTGGGCCGGAGCTCTCTATATAGTGCAATAATAGCTTATTGCCTAAAGGTGTGGAAGCAGTAGCCTAGCAACAGGCCAGTTGCATCACCAGGTGGTTTAAGTTCAGTGAGGATCCTGGCCATAGGAACCCCAGCTTACCCTCATACAACAAAACACCAATAAAAATAAAAATACAATAGGAACACCTCAATAACTACAGGGAAGTGAAGAGTGATCACAGGGCATTGTAACAATGTGGAAAACCTTTTTTAGCTTGTCTTTGAGAAACGACTGTCACCAGAATGCCCATAGAGGCCCACAAAGTCCAAGCCCATCTATATAGATGGCCTCAGAACACTTGCAGTTCACTAAGCCAAAGAGAATGCAGCCATCTGGCCAAACTTAGGACATTGATTTTTATGAAAGCATACAGCCCAAAACAGCCCATATCAGAGGAAATGATGAGGGGAACAGAAGCTAAAAATGTGAATTTCATCAGGCCTTTTTTGAAAGAGAAAGCTTTAAATCCCAAGATGAGCAAGAAAGCAGCAAGGTTAGAGGGAAGAAAGCTTCAAGAAGACTCAAGCAGCAGTATGGGAGAATTTATTCATAAGTGACATATCCGATAAAGGGTTCACATTGAAAATATATAAAGAGCTCCCACACCTCAACAAACAAAAAGCAAATAATCCAACTAAAAAATGGGCAGAGGATCTGAATGGACACTTCTCCAAAGAAGAAATTCAGATGGCCAACGGGCACATGAAAAGATGCTCCACATCACTAATCATCAGAGAAATGCAAATTAAAACCACAATGAGATATCACCTCATACCAGTAAGGATGGCCACCATCCAAAAGACAAACAACAACAATTGTTGGTGAGGATGTGGAGAAAGGGGAACCCTCCTACACTGTTGGTGGGAATGCAAATTAGTTCAACCATTGTGGAAAGCAGTATGGAGGTTCCTCAAAAAACTCAAAATAGAAATACCATTTGACCCAGGAATCCCACTCCTAGGAATTTACCCTAATAATGCAGCAGACCAGTTTGAAAAAGACATATGCACCCCTATGTTTATTGCAGCACTATTTACAATAGCCAAGAAAAGGAAGCGACCTAAGTGTCCATCAGTAGATGAATGGATAAAGAAGATGTGATACATATGCACAATGGAATATTATTCAGCCATAACAATAAAACAAATCCTACCATTTGCAACAACATGGATTGGCCTAGAGGGTATTATGCTCAGTTAAATAAGCCAGGTGGAAAAAGACAAGTATCAAATGATTTCACTCATCTGTGGAGTATAAGAACAAAGAGAAAAACTGAAGGAACAAAACAGGAGCAGACTCACAGAACCCAAGAATGGACTAACAGTTATCAAAGGGAAAGGGACTGGGGAGGATGGGTTGGAAGGGAGGGACAAGGGGGAAAAAGGGGGCATTGCGATTAGCATACCTCCTGTTGGGGGGGCACAGGGAGGGCTGTACAATACAGAGAAGACAAGTAATGATTATATAGCATCTTACTATGCTGATGGACCGTGACTGTAATGGGGTATGTAGTGGGGACTTGATGATGGGGAGAGTCTAGTAACCATAATGTTGCTCATGTAATTGTAGATTAATGATACCAAAATAAAAAAAGAAGAAGACTCAAGCTGTGATTCACCTGAAGTGTTTTGGTCCACAGATTTGCCAGTGACACAGATGACACAGCAGGCCAACTCAAAGAGTAAAATGTAAGAAACAAAGTGAAAGGCCAATGTCTATACTGATGCCAATGCTGTAGACACACCTGGGTACTATCAAACATGCCCCCTGGGCTAAATTAGGCACACCAGTTATTTCCTTCCATCTCATAATAATGCCTCTGACTCCCTGATCTTTCAGGCTTCACTGCTCTATTCTGCTGCCATTTCCCTAAGCAACATCTCTTCTAAACTGGAGGAGGTAGCCCTTTCATAACAAGAATGAAAACTTCTTGCCAGTCCAGTAGCCTTTGAGATTTCAAATGGAAAAACAGAACAATGCCCTGAAGTCACATAACAGATCCAGGAAACACAAACTCTCTTCTGATCCTTGCCCGTTCTTAGAGTAAATCATGTCACCTTCAGCATCTGGAAAATGGGGTGGATGAGAACTGCCCTGAGGATCAAACACTGGTGGATGGCATCTGTTGTTTGGTGGTGCTCAGAGCAATGAACCTATCAACACGTGTTCACTGAGGGTCTTCCCCATTCATAGTAGTGTGCTTGGAGCTATGTGGGAGGAGGGAAAAAGTAAAAGACAACTATACCAAATGAAAAGAATCTGTAAAAACCTCCCATCGGGGAACACTGAACCACTACAACAACAACAAAAATTCTTCCTCAATGACCTTGAAAATACCAGGTGTTTTTTTTTTCCTAAAAAGAGAAGTTGTCCCTAGGAGGAAAGATAGAGTCAGGCTGAGCTTGAAAGGGAGAGGGCTGGAGGAAGAACTAAACAAGAGACATCAAGGAAAAAAGTCTGTCAAAAGAGGGGGAGGAAGAAAAGAAGAAGGAGGAAAAAGCTGTAGTAAATTAGAAGTTTACAGCTGACCCCATGGAAGAAAGGATGAGAGATTTGGCTTAGAGTGTTGCATTTGAAGAACAGACTGACTGCAAGAGGTGGGACCCATTAGCCAAGGATGAGGAGGAGTCTTAAACTTTGTTTAAGAAAAATGGAGAGTTATCAACTAGGAATAGCCACCTTGTTTAGGAAATGAATGAACAGACAATGTAAATCCATCATACCCTTAGACTTATGTGGCCCCAATACTAGGGTGAAAAAGCCCTCCCTTGGTAGAACTTCAGTGGTCCTTAGCTTTTTAAATAATGTTTTTCTGAAATAGACAAGTGATCTGCTACTTCAATTTGATTTTCACCCCAGGCTTCATGACATTGCCATTGAGCAGCTTCCAAGAAAGGGATGCCAAAGGGAGGAAATTAAGATGAAAGAGCAATTACCCCTCAAAGCAAGCACACCATACCATCTGTTAACTTGAGTATGGCACTCATTACAGATCCATTGGCAAATGGCTGTGTGCTCAGGAATCTGAAAAAACTGGGCCCAGAACCCAAAATGCAGAATAAAAGAGCTTAGAAGTTGGAGGGTCCTAACAACTATCAGCCCCTTCTTTTACATTTAAAAAATAGACATAAAGCAAATTAACGTAATATAAACTGTGTATATAGGTACTGAAAAGGTGCCAAGTAAAGGAAAGAGCAGCACAAACTAAGTATTAGTCAAGGAAGACTTCTTGTAGGACTTAAATTTTGCCCCAGATTTTAAAGTGAGAAAGAGATATGGATAAGTGAAAAGGGGAAGTAAGCAAAAAAGAACAACTTCATCAGCGTCTTCTTACCGCTCTCATTCTTTGAGTGTCTACGAAAGAACAGACGCTTTTCTAAGTGATACACATGGATTATCTCACTTAATCCTTATGACTGCCTATAAGGTATGTACTACCAGTATCCTCTCATCTATAGATGAGAAACCCAAAGACCAAACAGGACAAGTAACTGGCACACAGTCACACAGCTATTCATTTGTGGAATAGGATGGGAATGGCAAGTCCCTGACTCTCAGCTCAGTGCTCTACTGCTCAACCAGATTGTGCTGACATAAAATGCTCAGGTCAGCAGGCCAAGGAGGAAAGGGACACAGAAGAAAAAACAAAATAGCTATCTGATTCATAATTATACTGTACTAAGGTATTATACACATATAAATATCACCTTGGTTATTCATTCTAGTAACATTATTGCAACATTGTTCATCAGCCCACATATAAATATATGAATTGAGATTTTTGAGAGGTGAATGACTTATCCAGGGTTCTATCATGAATAATACAGTGAAAACTACAATTCCTAGCTTCCCCTGGGCAACATGGCATTAAATTATTTTAGGGCTATAATGATCTTTTAGCATTTTGCATATAGCAAGTACGTTTGGGTTTTTAGGAAGGCAAAAAATACGCACTTCTAGTTATATTGATCATGGAATGTTATGTTCAAGCTATGAAAGCTTTTTCCCAAACCCTGCCTTCTTCAAAAGCAGTGCTTGTCCCTGTGTTATAAGTTCTTCTTATATAACCCTAATTCCACACAGTTCTGTATGTATGTCTCCTCTCTCTCTCTCTCCCCATTCCTCTCTCCTCCCTCCCTCTCTTTCTCTCTCCATCTCCATTTGTTGGCAAATACAAACATGTCAGAAGGTCCCTTACAAGCCAAAGCAGTTTATGCCATAAAATCACAGCCTGCCAGCTAAATTCAACACTCTATAACCAGTGAAGATGAGCCACATGACTTACATTAATATAAGAAAAACAGCTTTAAGCAAGGCAGGAATAAAAAAAAATTTTTTTTCCTTTATCAGCTGTGTATTTGAGTGACTTTCTCCTAGCATTTATATAGAGAGGATTTTATGAGGGTCTTTGGGTGATTTATTTTTTCCTATCATTAACAAATTCACTGTTTTCACTACTAAAAGAGGCAGAAATCCAAAGGCATATAAATTCCTACCATTACTCAGATGACACTGTCCCCATGGACCTGCTGTGGGCTCATTCATATCACAAGGAGATATGACCTTACAGGTAGGAGCTGAGCATTTTTCAGTCCTTTGGCAGAAAAAAAGAATAGGATCCATTGCAGGCTGACTTTTTTAGAGGAAAACTGGAAATGAAAATGTATCTTCTCATTTATTTTTTAATGAAAGTCCACGCATGAAATAGGAACCAAAAAAAAAAATCAAAACGATGTCTGCCACCCATTAGCCATTTAAGAGCAATGAGACAAGAGCAGGGAAAAAGGATAGAGACCATGGGGGTTGGGGCATGCACCTTTTTACACAGGGAGAGCAAAGCAGAATCAATGCCACCCAAAAAGAACTAGAGTTTTGCTAGCCTTGCCACAGGTGCTCAGTAATATGTGCATTTTGTAAGCAGGTTAACTTGGACTTCTCTTCCAAGTGCCACAAGAACCTGTGGTGGACATCCTATACTTGCTGAAACCAGAGTCTT
>JAQQAC010016209.1:83407920-83530898 GCA_029783875.1 Phataginus tricuspis
CAATATGCTAGAAACTATCCCCTCAACATCAAATTCCAAACCTAGGAACAATCTAATAACAGCCATTTATAATTTAGTGTGAATTTAAATAAATTCCTTCCCTTTTCCCAAAGGCCACTTGAAGTTTGAACTCTAATCGTAAAATGAAATGCCTAACCCTATGTTAAAAGGATTACAGAAAGCAGCAAGCAGATGAGAGGTTTTGGATGATGTCCCTGTAATGATGCAAAGTGGATATTTCACTGAGTGAATCCCTGTAATAATAACAGCACTTTCTTTTTTGTGTGCACTTGCTGTGTGCCAGGAAGCATACTAAGTGTTTTACCTGGATCATCTCAAAACCACCCGGGTAAGTAATTTCTAATTTTACTCCCATTTTGCAGATGAGAGTATTGAGGGTTCAAAAAAAAAAAGTAATTCGACTAAGGTCAATAGCTATTAAGTGGCAAAAATAAGCATGGAACTTAGATTGGTCTTATTCCAGAACCTGTACTTTTAGTCACTGTGATTCTATGATTGCCTTTGGATTTACAGGCAGACTAGTGACATCAATCTTGAGGAGAAGGGAGTAGGACTGGAGTGGTTGTACTGACTCAACAGGACTTGTTTATATTAGGTGGAGCCTGAATTGATGGGACACTGTCTCTCTGGAAGACTGTAATGACAATTAGATTTCTCAGTTTACCTATGAGGATTAGCTAGATTTTACATATTAAAGGAAGTCTGGATTATGCCCTGCATATTACTGCCAACCTTAGTCTCAACCATAGATATTTGGATTTGATTGCATTTCTCTTTTAACTCATTCTAACTTTCTCTACATTTCTCAGTCAGCTAAGAGTCTGACTTTGAGTTTCATTTTAAATGGCTGCCACTCTTTAACTTTTTGGAATTCTATGTTTGTCTCCTTCTCAGGGTTGCTGTAAAGGATAAATGATATATTGTAACATGAACTGCCTATCATGACGATTTCGGGGACTTTTCAGGACTTAACAGTTTATATTGATGACAGTGAAAACACAGGGGTTCTAAGTGATGCTGCAAGTAGAAGATTAGGTTCTGTGCCTACATTTCTAGTACAGGTATTTTAATCTCTAAAGGATCCTAGATTATTAATATTAGGCTTCTGGAAGCCTAATACCACTTTTCTAAGTTAAATAAAACAATGTTTAACTTTACAAATCTCACTTATTTAAAAGACAGCCAATTCTTCATCAAGAGATTCTTTCCCCTGGGATCATATGTCATTTATTTTAGGTGATTTTTATTTAAGACAAATGAGAGAGAAATGAGACACTTAAGGATGCTATAGATGGATAAACAAAAGCACGGGAAGAAGACATGGAGCCAACATGCTTTGAGCTCTTTCCTCACAATGCTCTTTTGCTCAATGGCATGCTAACGCCTGAGTGTGGAAACTGTCAAAGAGGGTATGGGATGGGGGACTAGAGCATCAAGCAATGCTGCTCCGTCTTTCAGAAAGGAAGCAAAACACACCTCTAACCCCCTCAGGCAATCAAGAAGAATTTAGTTCAAAGCAGGTGGCAGAACAGTGGTCTGGCAGACACAGACTACAATCTGGGAATGGGTACCTTCAGATCATCAAAATATAATGTTGGTAGCAACATCTGCAGCCCACTTCAGTACTACTGGAATCTGGAGAGCATTATACATCATACCAATGACAGAAGCAACTTTTTCTGGCATTTTAGTTATTGGAACATTACAAATTAATCACACAAACTTTACTTAAATGACAAGTCAGCCGTTTTCCTTCATGAGGAGGAACACTATACTAAAGGAAGCCTTAAAGTGGATTGTGTTTCTTTGAAAATTGTATTTTAAAGCAAAGATCCATAGCAGCTAGTTTTATGAGTCTCCAATTAGCGTCACAAAGGAAACACCCAAAGGTTAATAAGAAATGGTTAGTCTGCAATGGTGGTTGCCTGGTGTCAGTCCCAGCTCGGTGTGCTTGCAGACTCATTAGCTGCATAGATGGATTATCAGCTGAATTCAGGAAGCACTCATGTGCTGTGTTAGCAGAAGGCTAGTGTGATGTGATACACCTACTCTACAGCTAACTAGGGCCTAACATTAAGATAATGTTTTCTGTGGTCAAATAAAAAAGGGTTTCTTTGCTTTCAACTTCAGTTGACATTAGTTATAAATCAGAAAGTGTTTGGTGAAGCTCCGAGAGGCATAATGAAACCTTCTAAGTTGACAATTGGCATGAACAAAGGTCTGACTCCAAGTCTTTAAAATCTACTGTGTGCACAGATAGGCACTGTATGTCTGAATTCTTATTTTGCCACTAAGCAAAATCATCCCAGTGTAAGAAAACCCAAACTTAATAGGGTACCCCCAGATCAACAGTCAACTCCAAAAATGTACGGTCAGTGAGTCAAGTAAAAGAACTTGCACTTTGGGTTTCACTCTAGACCCTGCCATCAGTTTGGATTCTGAGACTAATCAAGTCTTTAAATCCTGGATGCATCAGTTTTTCTTCCAGAAAAAAAAAGGAACGGATATTTATATCAAGTATGTCTCTGGAATAAAATGGCTCCTTGAATTAAAGTGACTAAATTTTCTAGCTAGTGATGATAATCGTCATAGTTCCCCAAGCTTAAAACATTCACATTTGCATATATGAATGATGGTTCAGCTTCTCATCTGACTTGCTTTGGTTTATCAACACTGGGCAACCTGAGTCTTATAAGCTGGAGGCATTTTTTTCAATAAGCTGATTCTTAAATTAAATTAAAATCAAAACCATTCTTTTGGTTCACCTCACAGATTACAGCAACTGACAGCCTCATTAATGATTAAAAACAGCAGGTGGTGATGCCTTAGAACATTTTGACCAGTCTAAACATCTTGGAAACTATGCCATTCCTCTTTATCCTCTTTCCCATATATTAAAAGGGGAGGATTCTATTGTTCACCCAGGTTGGGAACTCTATACAGGGTGAAAGAGGAAGAAAGAAAGCAAGGCCAAACATCTATTATTATCCAAGCTAAGGATAGAAAGGAAGGACAATATAAGCTTAGAGGTGGAGAAAGTGGCCAAACGGAAAATGGAAAATGTATCTGTGGCACTGGATTTAAATTTGCAAACTCACGGCTGGGAGGCTGCCTTGCTGCAATCAACTAAGGCTACTGAGTTTCTCCAGGTGATTACAACAATGTTTACAAACACCTATTTAAAAGGAAAGCAAGATAATAAGTTATGCTTTTATTTAACATATTATAGTTGCCCTCCTGCACAACTTAGAGCCTAGGTACTAGACCATGAATTAGAAAGAACCTAAAGCTTAGCTAACTGGGGTAGGAGGAGATGAACATGTTTTTAAGGTTCTAACTTCCACCAAATTGAAAATCTTCCTGTAAAACTAAGACAAGGACGTCAAGAGTCTCATTTGCCATTGAAGTGGACATTACTAAGGTTAAAAAGAACTAATGATAAAACAGTACCATCTATTTTTTCAGATTTCACAGCTTGCAAGTTTGTTGTCTACACTGTTGTGAAGAATAATGAAGTAGAACTGTTATTTCTGATTACCTGGACCCCTCAAAAGACAGTGTCTCTCATGAGTCCACCTCAGTGAGACAAAACTGAGTGAATTCAGCCACAAAGAGTTCATTTTCTGATAAACTCCTTTGGCCCCTTCTGGATTCAGAGCCTTTCAAATCACCTCTGCTACACACCATCTCGCATATTTCTCCAACTATAGTGTAGATCTTTGACATGCAGTGTTTTAAGAGACATCCAGCATTCACTATAAAACCTAAAATCCCACAATACCCTTCTGACTTTGTCACCTGCACACAAATGTCAAGCCCCATGGGATTTGCTCTAAAACAACTCTAGAGCATGGCATCTCATTGAAAATATCTTTAACCCAAGCCATGGGCAACTTCTTTGTATTCTCTCTACATGGCAGCATAATTGGTTTATGATGCTCCGCCCTACCCAGTTACAAAATAATCTGTTTTGTCTACCCATACTGAGCTGTGTGCCCTTTAAGAAAGCAACTTTTCTGATGACTCTAAGGGCCATTTCAACCATTTTCCAATCTGGTGCTTGGTAATTTTTTCCCATGACTGTAGTCTTATTAGGAGTAGGCCTTGTAGGGAGAGAAATTGAAAGACTTTCTTGTCAAAAAGCCACATTTCCAAAGTGGATGTGTCAAATTAGTTTTCTGTGGCCCAAAGTAAACAGGCAATGAGCCATCTGGTAAAGAAAGAGACCAACCTGAGGCAAAGACCTGACCCTGGATGACAAAAAGCATCTATGCTAACAGAGGGAAGCCATCTCACAAGAATTTCACCCATATGATAAAGAAATAACACATGATTTTAGTATTCTTGAAAATTGCTTTTTAAATTATGACTGGACTTAGTTCTCCATGTTTGTTTCATAATAAAGAGGTTAAAAGATAAAACGAACAGAAGAAAAAAACTTCATAAATATTCAAGTTTAGATTCATGCCTCCCTATCCTGGTGGAGTTTATTTATGACTCTTAACCATCTTATGATAGGACAGAAATAGTACTAAATGGATTGAAAGACCCAAAGAAGATAATGATATTGATGTTTCTGTGGACTTCTTGAGTATGCATAGCAATCCATATGATCTAGCCCTACAAAACAACCTGATTTGCTTCTCATCTGTTAGCCTATTCGCAGTGCCCTAATCATCATGGCCTGCAGAACTTGCTGTATCATGAAGCAAGTGGAATATACTCACCTAGCAAATCACCCAACTAGAACATAATTTATTTAGCCTACTACATCAGCAGCCAGGCTTCCACCACTCCTTCAAAGGGATGTCATTACACCAAAGTGTCCTTTGAAATGCATTTTGCTTTCCAGCTCAAATAATCTTAATTAATTTCTTCACTGATCCTATGTAGTCTATTCCATACTGGACCATTTGTGTTATTGGGCCATAAACTCCTGGAGAATGAAATTCTTAATTGTTCAGTGTACTCCCTTTATATAGCCTCCATCCTCCAGTGCTTTACAAGTGCTTAGAAATATAGAAATTCTTAGTGTCAACCAGTAAAGAAAGCTCCTGGCATTTATTCTCTTGATGAATAATGAGTCCCTTACTACAGGTAATTATTCATAATAATAAATTTTAAGATAGCCAGGGAGTTTGAGACAACCATAAGTCCCAAGTGGATCAGGGAAACATTTTTATTAAAAAAAAAAGAGGAATAGTGTTTCTACTTAAAAGCAGATGAACAGAACTGTTCTAAAAAATTCTCTAACCACATCAAACTAAAAAGCTTCTGTACAGCAAAGGACACCATCAGCAGAACAAAAAGGCATCCTACATTATGGGAGAATATATTCATAAATGATTTATATGATAAGGGGTTAACATTCAAAATATATAAAGAGCTTACACACCTCAACACCCAAAAAGCAAATAACCCGATTAAAAAATGGGCAGAGGATATGAACAGACATTTCTCCAAAGAAGAAATTCAGATGGCCAACAGGTATATGAAAAGATGCTCCACATCATTAACTATCAGAGAAATACAAATTAGAACCATAATGAGATATCACCTCACACCAGTTAGTATGGCAACTACCCAAAAGACAAGGAACAACAAATGCTGGTGAAGATTCAGAGAAAGGGGAACCCTCCTACACTGTTGGTGGAAATGTAAATTAGTTAAACCATTGTGGAAATCAGTATGAAGGTTCTTCAAAAAATTAAAAGTAGAAATACCATGTGACCCAGGAACTCCACTCCTAGGAATTTACCCAAAGAAAACAACTTCTCAAATTCAAAAAGACATATGCACCCCTATGTTTATTGAAGCACTATTTACAATAGCCAATAAATGGAAGCAACCTAAGTGTCCATGAGTAGATGAATGGATAAAGAAGATGTGGTACATATACACAATGGAATACTATTCAGCCATAAGAAAGAAACAAATCCTACCATTTGCAACAACATGAATGGAGCTAGAGGGTATTACACTCAGTGAAATAAGCCAGGCGGAAAAAGACACGTACCAAATATTTCACTCATTTGTGTATAAAAACAAAGCAAAACTGAAGAAACAAAACAGCAGCAGACTCACATACTCCAAGAAGGGACTAGTGGTTACCAAAGGGAAGGGTTTGGGGAAGGTAGGTGGGGAGGGAGGGAGAAAGGGATTAAGGGGCACTATAATTTGCAATCACAATATAGGTGGGTTATGGGGAAAGCAGTACAGCATGGAGAAGACAAGTAATGACTCTATAGCATCTTACTATGCTGATGGACAATGACTACAATGGAGTTGGGAAGGACTTGATAATATGAGTAAATGTTGAAACCACAATGTTGTTCATGTGAAACCTTCATAAGATTGCATATCGATGATACTTTAATAAAGAAAAAAAAGAGAATTCTCTAACTACAGGGCCCATGCCAAAATAATGCTAGCAAACAACTGCTAACAGCATGAATATTTCCATTAGTTAAGGACAACTTTTTATTCCAGTGACTGTCTTGCCAGTAAAGTGTAAATAATGCTTTGGAAGGAGTCCAATATCTGGTGCAGCAATGTAGCTGAAATAAACAAGAGCATCCACCTGTCACCTCTCTTCCCACCTGCCCAGGTATTGTTGAGACTGAGAACAGATAAAGTTACTGGACATCAGAGGAAAAGGGAAACTGGGCACTGAGTACCACTGAGTGCCTCTAAACTTGCAAGGTGACTGGGCATATCAGAGGTTAACCCTACTATCTTACAGTGATGTTAACTAAAAATGAGCAGGAAGTTCAACCTCAGAGCATGAGTTTAAAAAGAAAATGTTTACCATTGTGATATTATTAAAATCAAGACATCAAGGAGGGTTCTTTCATGACACTCTCATTAAAAATAAGATCTTGATTGTAACAGTCCTTTTTTATAGTTGTTTTTTTTTGCTTTATTGGCACAATACTAATAAGGTTTTTAATAGTGCCAGACTCTATTCTTATAATTATTTCTAAAATCAGAAAGAATTATTCATTTCATTATTGAGCTGACTTTGGTCACCTTGGTAAATCCCACATAAGCAAAGCTAAAAAGATGAAACTTTAGCAGTCACTAACAGTAGTAGCTGACACATTCAATTCCCAGAGCCAGACACACAATGGGCACTCAAAAATATTGCTGAATGAATGAATGATATATATCTGTGTGTGGATTATTCCTGCCTGGTATTAGAATACTGGATACCTGAGACAAGAAAAAAAAAGTTGAAAGTCACATATATACATTCACTGTATATATATATATATATATATATATATATATATTCCTGTGTTCAAGTAATTAAACATTTCACCTGGAATATTTGCAAGAGGCTGAACACATTTTAAAAAGAGTCTGTAAGAGCAAAATCAGGGGAGAAATAACCACATGAATTGCAAAACAGTATATCTAGCCTCAAAGATGCTAATTTGGGTCCAGGGGGATCTAATCAACCTCTTTGTTGAAGTAAAGATAAAACTTTTTGACAGCAAATGCTATTCTGATAAAATGGAATTTTAAATTATTCTATGAACATCTGGTCCATGCTACTATATCTGGAGCCCAGCAGCACAGTGCTTTGCAATGTCACAAAATATCCTCCATTGAGAATTCCCTATTTTGCCAAGAGACTAATTGAAATGAGTGTTTGGAAATTTAGCGAGGTGAGAGGTGAGTCAGGGGGATAGGTAAGAGGATAAGGAAGGGATGTTCAGTCACTGAATCACAATTTTATTAAAAGGTTAGAGGAAATGAAATTACACATTGTTGGTAGAGTGTTGAAAGTGTAAACGTCTTAATATACCCGTGATTGAAACTAGAATATGCATAGTATGCAGCCCACAAAACATTTTCATGGATAATTTGTAATGGCAGTTGCAGTAGGCACAGATCAAGTTCTTCATATTCATGTTTTACATAATAAACATATTAAATAATATTCAGGTGATAAAACTAGCAAATAAGCAAGTTTAGTAAAATGCAGAAGACCCTACTTCAAGAAATAAAGCAATGATTATATTGCATGTGGGTGCGTTTGGATGTGAAAAGCAGATAGATATTGCAAATTTCTGTTTCTTCCATTTGGTGTCAATTAGCATGGGAGGGAAACCAATTCAGTGTTGTAGTGAACTCCAGATTAGGTGCATATTATAGCAATTAGAGTCATCTTTTCAGTAGATGAATTTATAATCAATAATTAAAATAATAAGGTAAGAGATTGAGTGTGATTTGAAACAAACTAGTTGGGCTTAGAACTAGTATGTATACTTCTAGGACATGATCCCCATAAACCCCAATTTTTTATAAGGACTACATATTTAAGTAAGCATAATGGGATATCCAAGTTATCACAAATGGTCATGCATCAAACAAGGATGAGACAGAAGCCTATTTACCCCAAAACTACTCAACCCAGAAATAACCCTGATAGGAAGAGATTCTAGCCCCATGATATCCCATCATGCAACAAAACGCATGGGCCTCTGATGCCTCTGACCACCCTACTTGTTGGTTACTCTTCTTAGAGATTATCTGCAGAAATTGCATAAGGCAATATTTGTGTCCCTGCCAGAAGGTGGTAATTTTACCAAATAACTCAAATACAGGGAGGGAAGGCATTGGTTAGAAGATTTGAGTGTGACTCCCAAGCTCAGCACCAAATCACCTCAGGAACCCAGTCAGGTGGTGAAATCTGTTGCATGACAACATTTACTTGTTGTCAAGGCACTCTGAGGGCTATAGAAAGATAGCATTCCAAAAAGTGCCATATGCTAGTAGAAGGTACAGGACAAGAGTCCTGCCTGGGAAGCCATGACAAGAGTTGCAGTATTAGGGACAAGCTGAGACATATTCATTTAAGGGCACTGCCAATGGTAAATGAATTTGTAATTCAGTCACCTGGAAGGCAAGAAATTCAGCTCAACCAGTTCACCAACTCACTGACCTGCTCTTAGGCATGCAGAAAGTGATACCAGGATTGATAATAATTCATAAAACACAGATTCTTGTCATTCCCTCTCATCTCCACCCTGACCCAGCTCATGTCTGCATTTGATTGGAGCAATCAAAACACACAACGTGACTTTTGCCCTCTGAATGCAAGTATCCCCCAGACATTCTCCTTCCTTGGTTGAATATATTGATTCTGAATTCCCATCCCCAGGAATGTTCTCCGAGAAGGGTTACTGAAAACTAAGGGATTTGGGTCTTTGAGAGTCACGAAGCACCCTTGACATTTGCGCTAGCATTCTTCTGCTTTAGTGAAGTTACAAGAACCAAAGCCCAAAAGAACTTTTGGTGCTGTAAAGAAGCACAGGGCTCCAGTGTCTCAGAAAGTGAAGAACAAATAGAGTTTGAACCTTTCCCTCAAATACTGTCAACACAGTATTAGTTCATTGAACAACTCCTTCCTGCTCAAGGAAAAATTAACAGATCATAAAATCATCTTTATTTTGAAAATCCTGAGATTCCCATCAATCACGTGTCCATATATGTGCAAAGAATGATGATGTGCTAATCTCCATATTAGAAACATCACATAGCTACAGACATGAAATGAGCCAAACTCCCCAAAAGAAATATACAACGTACACTCTATTGGTATATTAGGTCCAACTTTGGAGTGGTTCTGACAAGACCAAAAGAAATATTCTCAGGATCATATTTAGTCTGACAAGATCATTATAACCCTTGCTCTTCTCCAGAGACATCCACTCAAACCACAAGAAGAGTGCAGGTCTGGAACTCACGGGATTTCAGACCACTTGGGTTTGTGATGAATATCACAGTATCAATGAATTGAAAAAACCTGGGACTTATCTTTTCCTTCAAGGGATCTTGGAGACTTTCAGTGCAGGTCTGAGTCCAGAGGAGATTGTATTTTTCCTCCTCACCTTTCTAAACTGGTAGTCTTCAGAAGCAGTAACACCATACTGCTCTGGAGTGAATCTACCTAGAACCATTCCTAGTTAGAATGGTGACAGAAGCAGGCATGCATGGTAAAATTGCTCAGTGACTGCCTTTCAACCACTGTGCCTTAGGATAAAATGAGAAACATTTTTAATGTGAATCCAGGTTTGGGATAGTAAAATGCTATAAAATGTTAACTGTTTAGATTGTTGCTGTTGGTTGCAGTAGTGATATTCAACCCCAAGGAACTGGTGACCCAATCCGTGTGGCTAGGCTAGAGTTGGTTTGGAATACAACTGAGTATCATAGAAAGTGCAAAAATATTGGAATATCATAAGGTAGAACCTAAGATGAAAGCAAGTCCTGAATTGCCTTTGGACAGAAACTTTAATGACACAACCAAATTGAAAAGAACAAACCCAAGGGTTGGTTCAAGGTTTTGTGACTGCTGGAATAATGGAAAAAATGAAGATACCTACATGCAAATCAAATATTGAGAAACAAAATGTGAGTGTTGCCAAAATGGAATAGCAAAAACTCATTTTTGTGTGCGTGTGTGTAATCATCTTCTATGCAGGAGAGTCTTGGGATAATGCCACACATTTGCTTTAGAATACTTTCATTGTTATGCAGTCTACATAGTGTGTGTGTTTGTGTGTGTGTGTGTGTGTATATACACACAATAAATCCCATTCATAAGAAACACTCCCTCAGATAAACTAACTGCAGTCCACTGATACTGTTTTCCCAGAGAAATGTGACAAAAAATTAAAACAGATGCTGTTCTAGCCAGGCATAAAGTGAGAATCAATTATGACAACTTCCTTTCCTGGAGTCATTTCATTTTAGAGAGCATCTAACTAAAACTCTTTCTGATAAAAATGAAAAAGCATTTCTTTGAGATAGATACAAGACTAGTAAATGATACATATCAGTCTGTATCCTGTGACACACTGCTAATCCTCTGAAAATTAAATTGTCCCTGTCTCAGTTATATACATGCTTAATTTTTTCATCTTTAGTCTTAGTAAGGTTGCCCAGAAAATATATTATCTATGTGGATGTCACCACTCACCAATTAGGGAGGCAGAGTGCACAGTCAGTAGTGACCTCTATATATTATAGACTTTGACACTTGGGGCTGCTGGGGAGGGGATGGATTAGACAATTTAATAGAATCTACAGTGACTTTTTTTTTCCCCACGGAAAACATTTTATTTTGTGGATCGTGCATTTTTTTCCTTTGGATTCATTTACAAGACCAAAACAAAAGCATTTAATGATGTTTACAGTGAAATGAAACAGCTGAAGACCAGCACATAATCACCATATTTTGTTTTCTCATCTTTGAGTCTTTAGCAGTGGGGCTTCCAGCTGAGCTTTCGTCTAGCTTCTCTCAAGACATAGCCAGGAATTCTGAAGCTTCATTGAGCCTAAACACCAAGCTGAATTCATAGTTCTTAATTGAAAAAGACAGGCTGTTTGCCTAGCATGTTCACATTCATAAAACATTGAAAATGACATTTGTGCCCAAGTCCATGTGAACATTCTGCCTTAACTGAACTCCACTAATGTTTCTGTACCCTGGTTTATGCCTAGTTTTAAATAGTTCTTCTTGCTAAAGCATGTGGGGCTGAATTCACAAAAATAAATCGACTCTTCATCATATATGAAGATGCCACTCCTAACATGTGCTTTGAGGTATTCTTCATATGCAAAGAATGTTATGTTGAGTCAGCCATGTTTTCTTACCCTGGTCTTCCCCACAACCAATGGTTGGTGTAGTAGCCAGAGAGATTTGGCATGGCAGCCCCTAGACAAAATGGGAGATCTGGTACTTTCTCAGTGAAGGGTATGTAATCTGTGGTCAGAGAACAGACTGTGTCTCTGGGTAAAGTTAACAAGCCTGATAGGAAAATAAGCTCACCCCTTTGGTCTCATTAGTGCTGTGTTCAGGGCAACTTGACTGATCACTTGAATTCACGTACTAAAGCAAAAAGAGGCATTTATTCCTGGTCAGAAGGCATCTGCTCATTTGCTATGTGCTCAGTGCAGTTCTGATTGAAGAGAATGTGTGAACCAAATATGTGTAGTCAGATTTTACCTGTATGCCTGACCATTATATAATCCCAGGGGATCCACTTGGAGTGTGAAGGAAAATCTGGTCAGGTGTCAGGACATCTCAAAACCCTGTTGATGCTACTGAGGCATGAGCACAGTGCACTCCTTGACAACGCATTCATTACAGTGAAGTAGTACAGCATGCCAACAAACATTCTGGGTTCTTTGGAATCTATGGCTGCAACTTACATCCAACCAGCCCTTACCATGGTCAGGCATCTGAGATCCCATGGAGGTCACGCTGGTGTTCAGCACATCGTTAACAGCAGTATCGCAGTACAGGCTCCGCTGGACATCATGCTCACTGTCAGTCTGGTCACTCTCTTCATGTCCACTATCCTTTAGGCTGTTGCCCTCCAAGTCCTTGAAAGTGGAGCTGCTGGGTTGAAGAAAGAATGATCATTTACAACTGTGATAGATCTGATTTTAAATATCTATCAGAGCCAGAATGATGTCAGCTCTGTGGTGAGGCCAACAGTGACTGGATTGCCCAATAGGGTAGGAGGAAGAGAAATTTCTGTTTAAAGATAATGAGACTTAACATTGCAGAGAGGTTCCCAGGACTGGATGCTGATGCAGCTAATATTTTCATTCATTTATCTTCAATGCATTACTACAGCAAGAGAGAAGACGATACAAATTTAAAACAACCACCTGCAAAGAATATCGTCATTTCAGAGGTTTTCTCTTCTTATGTAATCAAAGTAAAATAGTAATAGCTGATATTTGCTGAGGGATGACTATGTATGAGGCACTATTCTAAGTGCTTGACATGAATCACATTTTTAATTACCACAACTCTATATGAGAAAGGTGCTATTAATATTCCCATTTACAGATGAAAATCAGAGGCCCATGTTAGTTAAATAACTTGCCCAAGGTCACACAACTGGTAAAAATGTAGCAGATCTAAGACCAAACCAAAGCCTAGCTCCAGAGCCTGGGCCCTTAACCACTATGTATACTGCCTTGCCAAAGATGTCTACTAAGCAACTGTAAAAATAAAAGTGGCAGACACTGAGGTAATGCAATTAAAATAGATTCTCAGGATCAGAGAACTCAGGTCAGTTTTAAGTGAAGAAGGCTGAGGGACAGATTCAAAGAAAAAGAGGAAAGGCAGGCACTGAGAAGAGGAGAGCCTTGGTGCATGGAAGTTAAGATAACAGTGAGAACCAGAGAGTGAGCTCTAATAAAACTGTGGGTGTAGTTATGCTAAGAACGTGGAAAGGTCCAGCTCAAGGGTTTATGGGTAAATTTTTGTTAACACTTGTTACATAAATCTGCCATATAATGCACTAAAACTACTACCCAAGCATCCCATGCCATTTCTTACACAAAAAAAGAGAATAATACATAAGGAACATCCAAAGAGGTCCCACCTGCTATTTCTAATATTTTGTATCTCCTGATAGAATCTGCAGCTATGCAACACCATGGACTATATATAAATTATGCATCTGAAATGCCCAGTGAATGGTGGATGAATCCATCCCCTAGTCAGTGAGGAAGCAGCCAAGGCACACTCAAGAAAATGTGCTGTCATCTCAACAAGACAAAGTGGCACGCTCCTGAATCAGAACAAGTCCCAACAGACCTACTATACCTCTGAAAGGGGAACCCTGTGGAAATGTAACTGCAGGCTCCCTTGATCTGCTCAATCTTGAACATCCACAGATCTGGCTCTCTGAGGCTTTGATAGGCACATTCAGTACATATGATGAAGAACTAGAGGTGGACACAATGGATACATTTTCATTCTCCACACTTGGTCAAAAGGAATCACAGCAGATTTTTAACATATGACCAACCTATATGTGAAATATTTGCTGCCTAGAATATGAAAAGCAAAATATCAAAAGGGCAGTAACTGGAAAGCCATAATTATAAGAAGATGAAAAGCAGGAGAAAGTGAAGTGTTGACCTGTTAGCTAATTATTTTCAGAAAGGATAACTGAGCATTAAGTGTATTAAAACTAAAATTGTTCCATAGGCTAACTCTCTTCAGTACTCCAAATACTGTCATGCAGCTACTCAGTCCTGTAGACCCACTGGGATGCAGTTCTATTAAAAAATGAATCATCCTATAATTCCTTTATAGGATATTTATAGTCATGAAGACCAATTGGAAACACAGGTTTTAAGCACGTCAGCATTTCTAGTTTTATCACACAGATTTTGGGACTTCCTGTAAATACTAATCCCACAGCTTGAACAGATTCAAAGTTTGTTTTCTAGGAAAAAAATGGGTCTTGCCCACATGCTCCCCTGTAACTCAGGAGAAAGGAAACGACCCGCCTGGATGATGTTACTGGCTCCTATATTGTTATAACAAATATTAATGTTTCCACTGTAGCTCTGGTATCTAAAGCACATGAGAATTTCTTTAATCCACAACACTAAGTTGTCACTTTGGGCCAGAGTATTCAACCCTGAATTCATCGCATTTCAGCAGTTGCCAAAACTTACTTGAGATATATGATGGTGAGGGATATAGTCTAAGGACAGTACAATTAATGATCCCTTAGACTAAGGTCCCTCAGTCTTGGCACTACTGACATTTTGGGCTGCATAATTTTTCATTTTTGGAGGCTGTCCTGTGCACGGCAGGTTTGCAGCATCCCTGGCCCCTATTCACTAGATGCCAGTTAGGGTCCTTCTCAGAAGTTAAAACCAAAAACGTCTCCAGACATTGCCAAATCACAGCCAGGCAAGGACCACTGTTCTAGGTTCTTTAAACTCTATTCCTGTGACATGTTGGATTTCCAGACTATAGTGAAAAAGCCCTGAACTTGGAGTCATTAGAACAAGTGATAATCTGTAATCTGCCACTTCATCTATGAGATCCTGGACCTGATATCTAATGCCTTGGAGCTTCAGTTTTCTTGTCTGTAAAATGCATTTGCTAAAACCTCCTTCCCAAGGCCATTTTGAGGACTCAGTGAGACACTGTACATGAATTACTAAGAACACACAAATGCTCCATAAACGGTTATTGTTTAATATGATCATTCCCCATATGGTAATGTCTTTGTTGAGTTACAATTAAATATTATATCCATAGTCTTTTTATAGGACTGATGTAAGAAACATATATTCACAGAATGTGTCTATGTCTTCTCTAAACTACAGTAAGACAATTTCCACTATGTTCATTTCTCCTACAGTTCAAGAACCAAAAAAGAAATTCTGCCATCAAATGCGTGTCCTCCCTTTTTTGAAAACTGAGAACTATATACCCTGGTGTCCTTACCATTCTGTCTTGGCTGCTCAAAACTTTCAAGGTAAATATGTTTAATTGCAGCAAGTTAGATGGCAGGGATCTCTATTTAGCTTCTCCTAACTGGTTTTGGATCTGTTTTTTTTTAATTTGATCATTCTTTTTATAAGCATCTGAGTATTATAAACCACTTCGTTGCTTTTAGTTTTTAGGTAGAAAGAGAAATAATAAAAAGTGAAGGACTAGTTACTAGGGTCTAAGGGACTAATAGTGTGAGTATGAAAAGTCATGCATTCTCTGAAGAAAAGGCAAGGGCTAAACCACCACCACCCCAAACCTTGGAACAGTTAACTTGTTTAAAGATCAGTTTGCCCATCTGACAAACTAAGTACCACTTACTCTGATCTTGCAGGACATTTAGTGGCCTAATGAATGGATTTGTATACGGCACTTTAAGACCCAGTGAGCAAGATGCTGCAAATTGTAAAACAGCCTGGTAAATGGCTACTCACCCAAAACAAATAACAATTTATGCCAGGAATAAAAAATGCTGATTCCACTTGTTTTATTACCTATGTACCTCTTGGGAGATGAAAGACTTGTAAACCAACTTTTGTGGGACAATAAATTAGGGGTACCTGTTTGCAATGGCATCGTAAATGCAAATGTTTCTATTACTGCTCTGGTGGCCAACAGAGGGACAGATTTGTTTGAAAATACCTAGAACAAGATGGCACATAATGGTTACTCAGAAAATGCTTGAGGAATAAACATTATTCAGATTCTGATCCGTATTTATCCTTAAAATTATTAGAAATCATTCCAAAAGACAAAATAATCTGAAAGGAAATAGGTCCTATCTTCCCAGTAGGTGACACCACATTCTGAGAGAATGCCATCTGAGAAAGAGAATGAGAAGGGAGTGGAAGTCAAAAGAGTATTTTAACTACATTTAAGGAACAAAAGGAAGATCCCATAGTGCTTCCTAGGCCACCTATACACAATCACCTTGAGAAGCTGTGCAAACTGGAGACTCTCTAGGGATTGAGCTGGAGTCTCTGCTTTTAACAAGCCTCCCGGGCGATTCCAAATGCCCACTAGAGGTAGGGAACTGCTAGCTTCAAGGGAAGCTTAGTGCTAGTTTTCAGTGGAAAATTGCTGACATTTTCTTCAGCTTCTTTCAGCCATCCACTCAAGCAACTTGTACCAGCGCTAGCTACAGAGAAGGCACCATACCAGGTGCTACAAAACCCCAGGACAATAGGGTGAAAAAGGAAAGCACTATGCATGCTTAGCAGCCCCTGCTCATTTTCCTTTCCACACTGTTTTAGGACCTTATTTACTTCCTGTTTTATTTTCTCTGAGGTACAATCCTCATGCCCTCTTGGATATCACTCCAGGAGCACTGCAGCAATGGGTATCAGACAGCAGCGCAGAAACGAGGCATGAGGAGGGGCAAAGTACCACTGCTGGCTTTCCTTGCTCTGAGAAGACAGCAATGAAGCCTGAATGTAAACAGTCTGGAAAAGACAGTTAACTACTGCTGGAGAATGCCAAAAAGAAGGGTCCAAGGAACATGTTTAGTAGAAACTGAATAGAGAAAGAGAAAATGGATACAAAGAGAAGTTCTCAAGGTTGGCCTGAAATTGGATTGGCATTCAAAGAAACAGGGAGTTGACAGTAAAATTAAAACTGATCATCAGATTCAGTATTTCCTGGCCAGGAGCTTTTTCCATGCATGCAAATGGATCTTCAAGGAACCACATATATTGAAACCCCTTTCAAATATCACTGTGACCTATTTGAACACAGTTTGCATGGTTTTATCACCTGGTGTTAGTTACCACTCTCTTTTAACATTTTCCAAACATTTTGCATTTAAAATGGTTAGTCCCCAGAAAAACACAGCACACAGATTCCCTATCTTTCCAGGTATTGTACTTTGTCTAAACTCAATTAATCTATAAGTTCCAAGGCTTTTGTGGTTTTCCAAAGCTCTGAGGTTCCAAAAGCAGAAGTGACAAAAATACGTGTATCCCTGTTTTCAGATACTTTCACATTTCTTAGTCAATGTGGTCCCTGGTAAAAAGCCAGTATCTTTGATTTCAGGCATATGGATAAAATGAGAGTTCCTGTAGCCAGGATTCTCACCTGGCCCTGGTTGACTAGCTCACTGCACACCTGTGGGCAATACATGGCTTTTGACTCTATATAAAGAGCTCCACCCAGTGCTCTGGGAGTCACATGGTGGTATGGCTGCAGGGCTACAGGAGAGCAGAGCAGAGGCTGGCGTGGTGGCAGCACCGAGGAAAGAGGCCCAGAGGATGGCTGTGTGGGACGACTGTGCAGGCAGAGAGGCCCAGAGGACGGCTGTGCGGGCAGAGGGGCCCACAGGCAGAGACCGGCTTGCTGCATGCAGACTCGCTCTGAGTGAATGGGATTTTAGTGACTGACCTGCCACCTGGAAATAAAGTTGGGTATAACCCTTTCACCCCAAGAACGTTTTGCTGTCAATTTCTTTGGTCACATTGAATCCATAGTGAACTCACCTGGGCTGAAACCCATTGTCAAGACAAGGCAACATCAGGAGACATTCCCACCAGGGGCCCAGTAAGTCTAGGTGTGTCTTTTGTGTGTATGTGTGTGTAAACAAAAACATTAAAGTAATTAATCAAAATTGGAGGTTTCTAGTGAGTCCCAAAGCTGCTGTGGAAATACACATATCCCAAAAGCAGAATGCTTGAACATAAATTTTCATCTCATCATCTGTCCTGTACATGGGACATTCAGGGCTGGCCTAAGATGCTTAGAGTCCCCAGAAGTCTAAACTTTCTGCCATGGTATGAAAATCAGGCTCATGCTATCAGTTTAACCTGGTTATAGAATTCCCAAATACCCAGAGCCAGCCCAAGAGACCTGTGAGGATAAGGCAAGTCACTGTTCTTACCAGAAGTTTTAAAAAGGAGCTTTGAGATAACACTCCTGAAGCAGAAAACAAAGCAGATCTCTGCTACAAAGTGACTGTGATCAGGGCACAAGAAAAGGGTTTTATTTTCCCCTCCTAAACCAAATCAGTTGGATAATTTTGAATTGCTCATCTTTTGTTTTTATTCGGTGTGGTAAGAAAATATTCTAAATGGATTCCTCTCCACCCCTCAGAACACTTCTAAACTAGGCTACGACCAGCAATATTGGGCTATCCATTTTCAGATAATTAATGATCATCACTTAAGGTCACAAGTGATTCCAGACCAGTACAGATAAACCTAGCACATTTTCAGGAGTTACCGCAGCATCGTGAATTAAATTAGATACGAATTAAAGTTGCTGGTACAACAACGTAGTTTATTCCTTGAATTCTACTCTTCTGGTGGTGTAAATTTATTGGATTAGAGCCAGGAAAATAATAGAATTGTCAGATCTTCTCTACTGCAGCTGCAATATACCCTGCTTGCCTCTCTTTTTCATTTCTATTATTTTAACAAACATACTCAGAGTTTAACTGCAGAAGAACCACCGGGCCATTCAAGAGGCTATCTGCATGAAGCAGTAATAAAGGCACCATCTGAATGGTCAGTTCTGGTTTGTCTGCCTAAGAAGTTCTCTGCTTTACTTAGTTCAGCCGCCTTAGAGGGTTCCCTGCACTCCTTGTCTTGCCCCCAAGAGGCACCTTGGCACCCCTTACACCCGACGGCATCATCCTTGGCAGTATTCGCTTCTGTGTTCACATACATTGTGGCTCTATGGATAACTGAGTTACTAACAAATCACACAGATCTTAACTTTGAAAGCTTCGACTGAAATACTTCTACCTCTGGTAAGAAATATTGGATCACGCAAAGATCTTTTCTTTCCCTCACTCATCTACAAGTTTTAGAAGATAAGGAATGAGTTTATCTGTCATTAAAATAACTTTTTTAAATGATTTCAAAATTGTCAAAATAACAGCAATCTTGAAATTCACTGGAAGTACCACATGAGAAAATGTTTAAGGCCTCTCTTTAAAGTGAAGAACAACAAGAATTTTGATACCAACATGATTTTGAAAGTATCTGTTTTCTAATATTAGATTTCTAAATCATCACATAAAACTATATTTTGATATCCTGATTTAATTTTTTTATGTTTATACATACAATTTGATATAAAGAAATATGATAAAATGCCGATGTGATTACTTTTGAGTAGAGAATTACCAGTGATTTTTATTTAGTTTTTTATGTTTTCCTGAATCTTCCCAATCTTCTACAATAAGCAGATAGGCATTCATTTTAAAATCCAAAACAGGCATCATTACAAAATGTAATCTGCTTTGCTTTTTATATTAAATCAAGCTTAATTATTGAAATAAGCAAGTAAACTAACATACCTTTTGATTAAATGGGCTCGGCTGTTCACGTAGTTGGAGTCAAAAGAATAGTTTTCAGTCTGCAGTGGAAAAAAGAAAGAATAAAAAGGTTACATAGATGATATATGAAAAGAGCCAAAATGTCCTACTTAGGGGGAATTTTTCTATGGGGCAAGAAGTAATGAATGAGTCAGAAACCAAGGCCATAGTGGGGCGACAGCCTGGGGAAATGCCTGCTACCTCCTTGGGGCCCTCTGGGCTCTGGGGAAGCAGCTCTCATCTGCACACCAAGGTGAATTTGACACAAACATTCCCTAGAATATGGATGACTATTGACCAGGCAACCACTTGGGGAAAGATACAGCAGGACCCACAATCTTTACAGAAACGAATTGCTTCCTGCTCCCCAGTGGACACAATTCTGTGCCTATCAAAATGACTGGAAGTTCAAAGGTATTTTTATTCATAGTAGATAATTAACATGTTAAAATATTTATTCCGTAGATATGGAAATGTAGGCAAGGTAATGCCCCACTGTGGATTTAAACTCTGCACTTCCTTTGCTTTAAGACATTTTGCTCAGCACTGGTTATGTAGTAAGGCCTTCGTTTTATCACAGATATAAAGCCAAACAAGTATTATGCCCGAAATGAGGTGAAGGGCAGTCCACAGAGGCTGCCAAAGCCTTTCATGTGAAACATGAAATTTGCAAGCAAACCCGAGTCTCGGCTCCTGTCATTAAAACACCACTGTCTAATCTGGTTACAGTAGACTGCCTGAGCAATGGCTTTACAAAAGTAAATGCAGAATACTTCCAGATGAACGAGATGGGAAAAGAGCTTCTGAGCACCTAGAGGTTTGGGGGCATAGAAAGGGAGCAGCCTTAGAAAGTGGGAACAAGCAGGGAACTTTGGCACTAAAGTAACTGAAAGCCCTAGCAAAATGGATCTTCTCTCCAGCACTACAGTGCTACTCTCACTGAACCATTGTATAAACTGAAAAATGCCCAAATGCATCTCCTCCACCTTCCTGCTATTCTACCAGAAATCTTCACCATTCTCACCATTCCTTAGTGTCTTCTGAAATCGTTCCACCTGAAAGTGCCTGAGAAAGGAGATATGATAGCTGTCTAGCTAACAAAATAGCAGATTCCTTTCAAATGACTACCTGCCAGACATTAACTGTGCTGGGCTCTTAGATTCAGCTTCTTGTTTCAATCAGCTCAGAGTTTGCTGGAGGAGAATATAGGACAGGTGGCAGCAGGTCCAACTACCACATGAGCATCAAACAGTCAACAGTCAGGGTAGGGACTCTAAATATCTAAAGTAGATGGGGATGGCGGTGAGGAGCAGGTGGGAGAAAGCAGGAGAGAGAATTGAGAAGGAAACTAATCCGGCTGTTGTCCTGTATGTACTTAGGCTCAAGCCCTCCACATGCCCGTCATTTAAAGATGGGCTGGGTACTATCTGCTCACACTGCTTTTATCTAGAGGAAAAAATCCCTTTTAGTGTAAACCACAAGCAACTTTTGGTGCTATCAGAAGGGATAGAGTGGGAGAATAAAAATTGAAAGGGTCAGGTCATTTCTAATTTGTTCATCAGAAAATGCCTGCTGAAATTGTTGCAAACATAATTACAGGAGGAGGAAGAGGCAAACTTAAAGCTCTGTTGGGAATAAATACAATGCTGGAAGTATTGGTGGAAGAGGTTATCCATCAGTCAACCAACAAGCATTTCTTGAATTAATTTATTATACCAACATAATGGGCAAAAATGGTGTTGGGTAAATGTGCTCTTCTATGATTTTCAGTACAGTATATCATTTAGCAAGTGGAAGTCTCCCACCCCCAAAAAGCAGGCCATCCAATTAAAACAGGGAATTGATTAAGCACTCGGGAGTTTAATTATTAGTTTCACTGTGCAAGTTACTTAATTTCTGCATGTTACTTAATTACTTGGGCAAGTTACTCAATTTCTGCATATCTCACTTTCCTCCTCTATAAAAATGTGACAACAGAACATGAACCCAAAGGGGCATTTCAACTGTATTTGTCATGACTCATGGTGGAAATGGTGGGAAGTCTTATCCCCAACTTTCTACAGAACTTGAAACCCTGAATAGGATTAGGAATTTGACCTGATTCAAGAAATAAAAAGAGTAGTATGCACACATCCCATCTCAGCCTCCAAACTTAAAATACTAAATCATTTTTCAAGAAATTTAATAGACACAAAGATGCAAAAAAGGAAATTGAAAGGATATTGGCTTTGCATGAAAAGTATAAACAACATCCCAAATTACTGTCATGCTGAAGAAGCCAGTTTTCAAGTGAAATGTTTTGCACAGCTTTGCATACAAGGCACCCAACCTGTGTGCTGTGCATCAAATATGGAGCTCTGTGGAGAACTGACCTCCAGGCATGATGCCAGAACAATATGCTTTAGCAAATAAGCAAAACCATACAAATTTTACCCCTGGTGACTGTTCTACTTCTTGGCCCTAATGGAATAATATATCTCAACATGAGAATTCCCACTCACAGGCACTTGAGTGTAAAGAAGAAACAGGTCTAGAAGGCTTGCTTTCAGAGACCTCAACAGTGCTCTCTTCCCCTTGCTCTGTGATATGGATTGGTTAACCTGGGCAGACATGCCAGGCATGATCTTCCACTGTAGGTAGGAGAGTATCATTGAAACTTATCACCTTCCCATCTTTCTTTCTCCTTTTTCTTTTACTCTAAAAGAGTAAAACCATCCATTCTTGTGGGTCCTGGCCTTCAAATGTAAACATTCCATTACTAAAACCAGCACAAACCATAATGGGCAGAAGTCTCATGCTGCATCCTCATCCAATCAGAGGCACTAACCATGGGGCAGATCCCCAGAACCAATTTTCTCACAGTCAACAGGACTATGCTAAGTCATCCATTGTCTTCTGCCTTTGCGATCACTTTCAGATCTCTTTGTGAGGCAGCTTGGTTGGGCTTATGTAAATAACTTAAGAAACAGAATTATCCTAATTGGACAGCATACACTATTCTGATCTCATTAATACTACATTCCAAACAACTGGACTAACTGGCCCTCGGCAGCCTATTATGGGTCCATGAATACTGACATCAATTGTTCTTGCTCATGCTGATTCAAGGTGTGGGCTCAAACCCAACTTCTGTGCATTGAAAGAATACATTTTTTTCACACTTCAAGTGGAACAAAGAATGAGACCCAGACCACCCAGAAGAAGGAGACCATCTTTTTTTTCCCCAGCTAATAGTTTGTATGTCTAAAGCTAGTGCTTCTCAGCCCTAACTGCACAGTAGAATCAGCTAGGGAACATTGGTTGGGTTTTTTTTTTTATTGTTGTTGCCATGGTCCCACTCCAAGAGATTCTGCGGTAACCAGCCTGGAGTGGGGCCCAGGCATTGGTATATTTTAAAAGCTTCCCAGGTAATTCTAATGTACATCCAAAGTAAAGAACTGTCCTGAGCAAAGAACTGGACACAGGCTTTGACCAGATGTGCTGTGTTTTCTAAGGCAAGCCCAGCTGGTTAGAAGGGGGCATCTCTTCTGTCAGATTATCTACCAAGGGCATCTCAACATAGGATAAAGAACCAAAGCAAAAATATACTTTTTAAGAAATAATAAAAGAGTTTTTCTTTTTTGCATGAATATATTGGCTCCTGGTTAGCCTTATTTAATCAAAATTTGCTTGACATTATTCCAATCCCCTCTCTAAGTATTCTAAATGGCAAACAACGTGAAACATTTGAGAGGGAAAATTTTCTCTAAATGTCACATTAATTTCACTGCAAAATGTCCCCATCTCTAATGAGACAGCCAAGTTAACACAGGGACACAGCAAAGAGACAAGAACAACATTTGTTTCTAAAAAACCTAATTTTGACATTATAAAAAAGTGGGTTTAGAGCAAACTTTTATTTCCAGTCTCAGTGGCAAATTACAGTCACTTTCCTATCACTTAATATATTTCTCCCAAATCCTTTCTCCAATTAGAAGTCTTTACCCTGGGAACTCACTGAGAGCAGACTTCTCACTTGGCTTAAGTTTAATAAAATCTTGATGTTCTGAAAACCTAAAGAATAAGTATTTCTGGATAGCTGAATTTTTTAGAAGGTTAGGGCACAAACTAAGGACTCAAACTTTGATTTAAAATCCTAATCATTCTGCTTTATCTCTGAAGAGTATCTCAGTTGCTTATTGATTACATAGGAGCACTTTTCTGAACGTAAGTCACTGTAGCATGCAGGTTTTTCCTCTGCACTCATTGACCCCAAAGAGCTGTGTCTTCTGAGTGCTTGCCTTTAATTTTTAACATATGTCCTTCACCAACTTGCTAGCACTCAGTATTCTTACCTCTCAGCACTACTGGTATATCAAAAACAGCTCCTCTTCCACTTCAAGTTTGATCCTTCCACTCTACTCTGTTATTGGAAACTATATCATGTTTGTTAGAATAGTCTAGAAAATAAGAGTTAAGGTCTGGATAGACAGCTGAGATGTTGTTCTAGGAGGGAAATTACATGATCTTTAATATAGGGACTGTTGTATATGTTTCAGTTTTTGTTGTTGTCGTTGTTGTTGTTTTTACCTGATCAGGAGCCTTCTCTGCTTACTACTTTCTAGTCTCAGCTCCCTTCTGGATATGTGAGGTTTCCAGTGAGACTTTTTGGGTGGGTGGTATGTTATGATGTCTTTACATTAACAAGTCTGGCACATCAGAAGTCAAATACTTCCATTTTGTCAGGCCCTGAAGGTGCCACAATGCCCTACTTTAATTGTCATTTTGCATTACTTTTACAGTTCACTGAATTGTGCCCTAGTGTCTGGAAGAGTGACTGTGACTCTCTCAGCACCACATTTATCACCAGGACAGACTTCGATCCAAAGGAGAAAGAAACCCAATAGGCAGATATCCAGGACTGGCATCTTTGCCCAGTGGCACAAATTCTCAGGTCACTACACAAAGCTTAAAGAGGTTGCTGACAAAGAGATTAAAACAGAGATTCCTCAAAGCTTAGGGTTTCATTTGAAAATGAGCAGCCATTTTAAATTACACTTTAAAAGTCCAATCATAATGAAAAGCATTATAACTGCAATCCATTAACTAATTTTTTTTTAATTTTTAACTCTGTCCTTTTAGCAATAAAAAACATAACTCGAATTCCAAATCAGATGCACAGCAAAGTGATTTAAAATGCTGGTCTTTTTTTTAATTGCTGATGTCTAATAATGTTAATTGTGCCAATTGATCAATGATGTAAAGACCCATAACCTTTTCTAAAAGTGATTGCTCTTTTAGATGTTCAAATGGCATCTCCTCACAAAGGTGTTTTTTTTAGGAAATGAATTGACGAATGGCTTTTTCTTACTTCCTATCCCCAGAGCATAAAAATGAAAATGTAAATTCTATATAAAGATAAAGCCAACATGCCTCCAGCGAGAATGTTTATTCAAAGACTCATCCATCCAGAGAGCAGCAGCTGAAACAAGAATTAGTGAAGATGGAATAAAAGGCACCATCCCCAGAGCTGCCGTCACTGGAAAGCTCATATTTACCCTGGACTAGAAAACAATCCAAGTAAGTTTCCACTAACCATACTGACCTGCACACCAGCCCCAATTTTCTCTCTCTCTCTCTCTTTCTCTCTCTCTCTCTCTCACACACACACACACCCCACACACTCACACACAAACTGTTTGACTACAGTGAGCATTGTGGTGTAGTGGGGCAACCTGGATTCCGTCCCCATATTTGTTACTGACTTGTTGATGGCCTTGAATAAATCACCTGATCCCTCGAGGCCTTAATTTATCCATCTATAAAATGAAGTGAATAATGCAAATGGTGTCAATGTTCCCTTCAAGCTCCAAAAATTCTAGGCTTCTAAAACAAAATGACTCTTATTAATTCATCTATTCATGCATCCATCCATTCATTAAACACACACCAAATCCTGGGGTGAAAAAAAAAAGACACAGGCTACATCTTCAAGGAAGCCATGAACTAATGGACCTCTTACCAGGGATGGTTAAGCTCTTAGCAATTAAGAAAACTGAAAAATACACACACACACACACCCATAGGGGCAAACAGTTACCTGCAGATACGTGCATACACTTGAACACAGGCTACTGGAGAGCAGCTTTGAGAACTACACTGCTACTTTCTAGAACTAAATAGCACCCTAATGGCTTGATGAAGGTAGATGACTCACACAGGAGGACTTAGCCTTTACATTTGTTACACATACAAGCCCACATCACAAACATCGGGAGCCTCCCTCTCCCAGCAAACGAGCTATAAAATCTTAAAGTTGTTAGAAATAGTTCATGTGTATGTCCCTTCAGCTCCATTGCCACAGCCTTCATCACCTAGTGCCACTGTTTCCTCATCCGTATTTGCTGATGCTCTAGTCCGTTCTGCAAAATGCTATGTGGAAAATCTTCCTCACCCACTATTTTCATGACAGCACTTCTGTTGAAGGGTTCGAAGGACCCTTGCAGTGCTTTCATTTAGGACTAAACCTAAATTAAATCTTTAGCTGAGCAGGCATCCAATATGCTGCCTCAAATTCCCCCAGATCTGATTTTCCTCATTTCTAATATATCTACATCACTAATCATCCCACATTGCTTAGCATTTTCTCAGCACTTCATGTACAGACCGCCCAGTGGAGTTACACATTTTCTCAGGTTCTTATTTCATGTGTAGTGTGTCAGTTAATTCTCCAGCTGACTGGAAGCTGGCTTTTGAGGACTCACTGCCACAATGCTGGACACTTAAGTGAATGGAAGTGAATGTAACACATCAGTGAATGACCAGAGAAGAGAAGGGAGAGGTTAATAACAAAGCTACTTATCACAATTAAAGCAGTTGACCAGTTCTAGTACACCGAGATGGTTCTGTTCCTTCAGAAGGCATCCATTCTGCACACTGTCTTCTATAGTTACAATTTGTTCTCTATCCTCACTCCCAGCTATTACCTTATAAACACATGGTTGTCTGGATATAACTGCCAGGGAGAAGAGGAAACAGGTGCTTTCTGCCCATCTATATCCATCAGTCCTGCCGCATCTCTGGGAATGGCAGTAGTGACCCAAGATAGTGTTTTGAAACCAGAGTAGATAAAATTTGTGTTGAAAAGATAAGGTGCCACTAGATTGTAGACCTCTGACTCACAGACTGACAACACGGCAGCTTCTTTTCTACACATGGATTCCATGGCTCTCAGGACAGGGCTATCAGTGGGAAACAGGCCATGTGGTTAACATCCAACAAATCAAGTTGAAAGAGTTCTCCTCTTGGTGGCGTTTTATCATCACTCCTAAAATGTCACTGACACCATTGATGTGGTCAGACTATAGAGAGGTGACAAAGGTGGCCTACGGAAGGTGTTTTCCTCTGCTCTTATTTTGATTGAGTCAAAGCTGTGCCTTTAGAAGAGGAACCCAATTGCAAATTTTACTACAAAGACTTCCTTGAGAAATCTACCAGCTTTCTGCAGGAATCCAGGTAATTCAGAGGCAAAGAGCTGGCTGAAAGACCAAGCTAAGTGCCACTATTAAATAGACAAGCACAGGCTTCTGAATAAGGCTCTGGAACCCGTTTCTAAGTCCTTTGTGGGGCATAGTGTACTTTAAAATAGTATCTGCTTATAAAAAGCTCTCAGGAACCAGTTAATGCCTATCCTATGTACAAATGCAAAATCAACAAGACCTCAGTGTGGGTAAAAGTTGCTTCAGAGTAAATAAAACGACGAATCCAACCACGCGAGTCACACTGTCTCATCCCACATAAACAAAACGCGCCCGGAGAAGTAAACAGCTATCAACCACATTTGCCAGTGGAACAAACCCTGGAGTCCAATCACCATCCCCAAATATGTAACTACAACACATTAAAGCTATTTTGCAGGCACAGAGTGCCTTTCATCTCCTAGCATCAGAGTACTCTACAAGCAGGTGCCAAATGTTACTCCCCCCTTAAAACAGCCAAGAAAACACACACACAGGTTAAGTGCTACAGCCACATTAAATACTGACTCAGCTAAGACATGCCACAAAAACAAAGACAAGAAGAAGAATCCCCAGGAGCACTCTTCTTGGCACTACTGAGATGGAAAGCAAACAAGATGTTAATGTCAGTGACGTGATTATCTTGCTTTATATCTATTTTTCTCAGAATGACTTTCTTGGTGACTTTCAGTGAATGGGTCAGGACAGTAGGGTCTAGCAGTTAGACAAAGATAAATTTGGCATGCACTAACTGGAGACAGTTGGCCAGACCTACCTGGAGGCCCTAGTCACATAGCCCAAGAGATCCAGGAATGAGCCACTTTCTTCCTTTGTTCTTTGGAGGCATTGGCCACTATCTTTACAAGGGGTCCTAACATGGCTAGTGATGACATATGGGGTAGCTCCAATTTCAGAAGCTGTGATTTGGTGAAGCTGGTCCAACTGACAATAAGAAATGAATAAAAGATTCCCCCCACCCCCAAGCAATGGCCCAGAGATTCACAGTATGACCTCTCCTGAACCCAGCCTGTCATTGAACCTTTGTGGTTCAGATAAGGCCCAGCATTCTCAGAACCTGAGCTGGCCCATTCCCTTCTGCTAAATTCTATGTTATTAGTGCCTCATTCCTCTGCTACTTAGTAGCAATGGAGCCCTAACTGCCTGCAGACTGCAATTTCTATTGAGTGAGACCTGTCAGCTGAAAAGGCTCTCAAAATATTTGGAGGGAAAGTGGTGGGTGGCCCTGTGCCTGTGGCAAAACAACACCCCTAAATCCTGTTCCAACCCCAATCTCATTATTTATATTATACATCACTTAAAATTCGGTTGCCTCCACAAGCTTATTTAAGAGTGAAGGAGTAACAGTGTTTGGCATATCACTCTAAATGCATTTCTATCGTACCAGCTAGTTTCTCAAGCCTGTAATATGTGATCATGCCGACAAAAAACAATCAAGTAATGTACCATCTTAGAAATAGTGAATGCATTAGCTTCTAATATTAATGTTTTCTAATTAGATACAATAGATCATTTTCTTGTTTGTGGTCAATGAAATCCTCCACAGTTCTCTTTTGGTGCAGCTATTTAGATTATTGCCATGACAAACAGAGGGATGTCTCAGTTCACTGGAATGTGTAGAGTCAAAGATGTGCACACACAGCATCCACTTAAATTTACCATCTCAAAAAATATAAATAGATTATTTATTTCTGATCTTTTAAGTACTAATTTCAAATTTAATGACGCACAATAAACATTTCTCAAAATCAGACTCCATGGTTGCTTAGCATTGGCAGCCCTCTGATTATGACTATAGTTTAAATAAAGGGCATTTGGTTCTGTTGAAATTATTAGGCACTGAAGGAAATCCACAATCGCCTCCAGTTTCAAGTGACTTACAGGAGCATTGCAGCAAATCAGTGTTCGAAGTGAGATCGAACTCACACTGTAGCATCACTTCATGAACAATAAAGGAGAAACAATAGGAAGAGAATTCAAGGAAATAATGGAAACGTTTACTCATTCTCTAAAAACCTCCTCCTATCCTCCAAAATCCTAACAGACTTTCTCATTTTATGCCAGGAGGTCGGGGGGAGGGGTGAGGAGGAAGTTTAGAATTTGACCTGATTTGAACAGAAATTAATCAAAAGGCTACTATCTGACATAAGAGTGCTGGAAACCATGCACAGAAAACCTATAATTACACCTTGCAAAGTGGCTAATATTATCAGCAGCTTGAAGCTGTCAGAGTATTAGAAATCTGTAATGCAGTTATGCTATGCACCAGCAGAACAGCAATTACTAAAGCACCTTGCATTTATTTGGAACCTTTTATCACTAGGAATTCCAAAATGGTAAACAGGCTGTTACAAAAAGGGATCATTTCCCCCCACAGCTGAAACACAATAGTCATTTTACACTGGTAGCATTAAATAAAAAGGCTTCCAAGGGAATGAAAAATTACTAAACCTTAGAGAAACCATAAGGGAGAGGAATATTTTTAGATGGGAAGAAAACAGAAACCCAACTTGGAAACTGGGGCTTAAGGTAGCTACATTTTCTACAGAGCTCATGGCACAGAAATGAAAAATTTTGCTTCTCATCCAGGCAGCAAGACCTCCATGAGGTGCTTAATGACTGCAGTGGAATGGGTGCCTCCTGTTTGTATCATCGTGAAAGAAAAATTAGCATTTGGAAATGGACACAGTCCACAAAAACTTGCCATTTCTTTCCTTTTCTTCTATTTTCTTTTTTCTTTTTTTTTAACTTTTAACCAACATTACTAGTTAATCCTCCTGCTACCATTTTGAGCTAGATAAATATTAACCCCATTAATGGCAGGACAGAACCAGTTAAGAGAGAAGCAGTATCACCTCTCCAACTAGAATTCAAGATTTCTCACTCCGGGTCCTACACTTATACCACTTGGCCACACCTCATTTAGATTCTAGAAAATGCAATGAAATAGAAGTAATTAGGACTGGCAGACTGAGTTTACTGTTTGGGAGAAAAAAAAATACCCTAGCCTGCTTAAACATGACAGGTTCAAGGGCAGTGAACACAACTAGAGCAAATTCTTCCTACAGAAAGATTAAGAAATAATGAGGGGAGATTCAATGCAATCCCTATCAAGATTCCAACAGCATTTTTTACAGAAGTCAAACTCTCCTAAAATTTATATGGATCACAAAAAACCCAAGTAGCCAAAGAAATCCTGAGAAAGAAGAGCAAAGCAGGAGATATCACACTTCCTGATTTCAAGCTATACTATAAAACTACAGTCATCAAAACAGTATGGTACTAGCATAAAAACAGTCAAGTAGACCAATGGAACAGAATTGAGAGCCCAGAAATTAACCCAAGCATATACAGTCAATTAATATTTGACAAGGGAGCCAAGAAGATTCAATGGAGAAAAGACAGTTTCTTAAGATAATTAGATACTCACATGTTAAAAGAATGAAACTGGACCCATATCTTGTACCAATCACAAAAATTAACTCAAAATAGACAAAAGACTTAACTGTAAGATCTGAAATCATGAAACTCTTAAAAGAAAGCATAGGAATAAAACTCTTCTCTGGGTATGACACTTAAAGCACAAGCAACAAAATTAAAAACAAGTGGGACTACATCAAATGAAAAAGCTCCTGCACTGCCAAAATCATGTACAAAGTGAAAAGACAACCTATAGAATGGGAAAAAAAATATTTGCAAGCCATATATCTGATAAAGGGTTAATATTCAAAATAGATAAAGAACTCATACAACTCAATGGCAAAAAGCAAATAACCCAATTATAAAGTAGGCAAGGGACCTGAATAGACATTTCTCTGAAGATATACAAAAGGCCAACAGGTACATGAAAAGATAATGAAAATCACTTGTCATAGGGAAATGCAAATTAAAACCACAATGAGATCTCATCTCACACCTGTTAGAATGGCCATCACAGAAGACAAGAGATAACAAATGCTGGCATGGATATGGAGAAAAGGGAACCCTTGTACACTGTTGGTGGGATTATAAATTAGTGCCGGCACTGAGGAAGACAGCCAGTGTGGGAGATACTCAAAAATTTCAAAATAGAACTAATATATGATCCAGCAATTCCACTTCTAGGAATATATCCAAAAGAAATGAAAAAAACTAACTCAAAAAGATATCTGCACCCCCATGTTCACTGCAACATTAATTTACAATAGCCAGACATGGAAACAACGTAGGTGTTCATTGATGGATGAATGGATAAAGGAGACATGGTGCATATATATGATAGAATATTATTCATCCATTAAAAAAAAGAAATGCTACCACTTGAAACAGCATAGATCGATCTTGAAGGCATTATGTTAAGTGAAATAAGTCAAAGAAAGACAGATACTACATGATCTCACTGATATGTGGAAATCTTAAAAAAAAAGCAAAACATCAAACTCACAAAACAGAGATCAGATCTGTGGTTGCCAGAAGCAGGGCCTAGGGAGTGGGGGAAATGGGTGAAGGTGGTCAAAAGGCTCCAACTTTCAGTTATAAGACCAATAAGTTGTAGGCATGTAATGTACAACATGATGACTATAATTAACTCTGCTGTATGGCATACAAGAAAGTTGTTGACAGTAAATCCTATGAGTTCTCACCACAGCGGGGGAAAATGTTTTCCCTTATTCTTCTTTCTTTTCTTTTTATTGTATCTTTATGGCAAATGGGTGTTACCTGAACCTGTTGTGGTAATTATTTCACAATATATAGAAATCAAACCACCATGCAGTATGCCTTAAATTTATACAGTAATGTATGTCAATTATTTCTCAATTGTGAGAAATAAAACAATAAAATAAAATAATGAGGGGAACATTTCACCACCACCCCACCATCACACTCCAGGTAGCAAAAACCAGGAACAATTCTAAACTTAACTGTCAAAAAATAAAGTTGACACCATCAGAAACATGACACTGTACTGTGTCAGGCAGTCATACCCAGCCTGCTTTTCCCATTATGCTCTCAGTTCCTCCCTCCCAGCTTTCTCCTGGTCAGTCTTTCAAACACTTTTCGACATCTCTTGCTCCATCCATTCTTACATACACACTCTTGTATCAAAGGCAACTGACACACTCCTCATCCTGGTCTGCTCCATAGTGTGCCTACTTGATAACAAACAAACATTTTGTTGGGGGTTAAGCCAGTACTAATAGGTGCAGACAGTCATGTCTTAATTGACACATGTGTGCACACACCCAGATATATACATATTATATATAATTTTTGTGATAGGAAGAATACTATATCCATTTCACAATATTAAAATATGCTTGTTCCTCAGAGACACAGCTTTGGTTAGGGTCATAAGTCATCCTGGCGATTGTTTTGCAGATAGTTATAAACTTAGGAAGATCACAGAATATTCAAAGAACAGTTGTAGAAAGCCTCCAAATACAGAGCCTTCAATGTGACAATAGAAAAAGTTCTTGCTAGCCCTAAGACCTTGCAGAAATCACTGAGCCTCTGTGATTCTTGATTTCGTGATCTGTAAAATAGAAATAATAGCTGTCCTAACTATTTTACAGAAGTGTTATTAGGATCAAATAAAAGAATATATGTGTGGGTGCTTCCTAAAACTGTGTATTACTAAACAAATGATAGGTCTTCTGATTATGAGGTCATAAACTTGATTTATCTTGCATGCTTATTTCTATTTCCAACCAAATTCCCATTGAACATTATGAGTTTTCTCTCTGAGGTTCCCTATTAGGATATTTTATCTCATTCTCTCCCTATCTGTCCTACCAGAAAAAGAAATAATGTGGTGAACACTCTTGTCTTGGCATGAGAGATAAAAAATATATATGGAACCAAATTCTCTAATTGCTGATTCAATAGAAACAGAAGAAGCTTAGCCTCTACAGCAGGCACCTTAGCTGGAATGTGTGTGTTGGGGAGAGAGAGGGACAGAGACAGAGAAAACTCTGCTTAAAAGAGTTGAAATGACCTCACACCATCTGAAATTATGTGAAAGTCAAGATTTGAGACATTTTAAAAGCCTTTATAAACTAGTTTTCCTTCGCCCCATTTCCTTCCTCTGCTATGATTGAACTGTCATGGAATCTCTTTTCTTAAAAAAAAAAAAAGAGAGAGAGAAAGAAAACCTCATCCCAGGGTTAAGTAAAGCACATTAGCATGCATAATTCAGAGCTGTCAGCTGGAAATGAGCCATTCAAAAGCTAGTATAGCATGTGGATAGGAAACCAGGGTTAAAACCCGGATGCATCTTGACCGGGACCTTCTGAGATAAAAAGCAACAAGAGAGATTTCAACTCAGAACTGCCCTGAAGTCTGACTGTGGGCCCCATGTACCATTCCTTAGAGCTGTGCTGTCCAACAGCATAGACACACATCACTATTTAAATTGAAATTAACAAAAATCAAGTTTAAACAATTCCTCAGTCACAGTTGCCACGTTTCCAGTACTCAGTAGGTAAATGTGGCTAGTGACTACCATGTTAAAAGCACAGATATAGAATATTTCCATCATCACATAAAGTTCTGTTGGACAGAGCTGCCTTAGAGCAAGACTGTTGGCCTGTGACTCGGGACTCTACAGTTCTGAAATGTTTCCTTGATGACCTAAGGAAATATAAGGAATATACTTACTTTTGTCACATCACATAACACATTGTATTGCCTATTTGTCACCCCACTGGGCTAGAAACAAGGGTAAGGACCACGTCTTCAGTGTCTGTATCTTCTGTGCCTCTCACTCTTCCTGGCACACAGTGTGTGCTCACCTGTGGTTTGTTGGTTGAATTTCAGCCAACATTAGGCCTGTCTATGTGATCAGAAGAGCTCGCCTGTCTCTTACATAGAATGAATCAGAAATGTAAGATTTGTCAGGCTTTTTTAGGAAAGGCTACTGTGCTTCTGAGACTTCTCATTGTTTCAACATTTCTCACAAATTTAGACAGAACAGAGGACTAGATAAGTCAAAAACTAATTTTCTGTCTCTCCATCCCTCTATTCCCATCTTTCATTCATCCAAAGAATAACTTATGAACCTAAAATATTAGAATTCCGTGTTTATTAGTGGTAACGCATCAATACACATTACATTGAACATAATGCAATCCACACATTTAAAGAGGGTGTTTACAATCTAACACAATGAGAAACACCTTAGAGCTGCATATCTCAATGGCCCAGTTTCAAAAATTATTTTATTAAATAGTACCTTGTATTGGTGTGGTGCTCCAGTAACCACAAGAGACTTAAGAAGTATATAGACAAGGTTTTATCTTCCCTTTCTAACAGATGAAAAAACTAATGCCCAGAGAATTTTTGAATCCAAGATCAAATAGCCAAGTATTGGTAGAGTCAGAGCAAGAACCTATGACTACTGCTTCCTGGACCAGAGGACCTTCCACCCAGTCTAAGTTTACAGACTATAGGAAATGGAAAACCAATTGGCTGACTTACTGCCTCTGCTTTCAATCTATAGTCCCTTCTAAAATATATCATTCATAATTTTTTTAATCCTTTTATGCAATATTAATTATTTCTTCACATCATGATAGAGCCTTCAGTTGCTTTACTGCCAAATGTGGTCATTTGCAAAGATTCTTGAAATCATTATTGCCATCAGACAATGCTATGCTGTTCATGGCAGGCTTTGAAAAATGCCCTTTTGGTCTCACAACCATCACAGAATCATATACCCATAGAACATTAAAACTCAAAAAGACCTAAGAGAGTAGAGAGTAATCATTCTCTCTCTCTCTCTCTCTCTCTCTCTCTCTCTCTCTCTCTCTCTCATGCACACACACACATACACACACACACATACAATTTTGAAGACAAGGAAATGGGCCCAGGGAACTTCACCATTACCCTCAAAGCAACACAGCTGGTTATTAGAAGCCCAGGCATGGGTTTAGAACTCAGCTCTTCTGACACCCAGGCCAGGGCTCATCTCTCTCCACTTGCCCAGCTCCTTCCTGTTATTTCTCCTAGGAAGTCCCCAAAAAGTAAAACTGAACACTGTAGCTCCATCAGCTAAATTTCTCACAGGAGAAAAAAGTGAAATTTAGTGCAAATGAGGTTTGTAAATCACTTTTTGTTGATATCTTATCATTAAGAAAAGTAATTGTTCCTCAGGATAGTGTAAAAAGAGGATGTATGATTCACCCAAGGAAACAGACTGTCTTTAGCTGAGTGATCTGGAGAAAGTCGAATGATAAAGCTCTGTGAAATATGGCCTCATTCTAGCAAATGACTTGCTTTGTTGCCACTTAAATTGCTCATCTATAATTGCTAGAGATAAACTGCAATCAAAATACAGTATCGGCTATTAGTTTTGCCCACTGGGGATTGTTTGATCATAGTGAAATTATTCAAAAGGTAAATTTGCCCATTTTTACTGCCTCAGTAGAAACTGGCATTAGACCACTGACGGGGGCTAAAATGATGGCAAGTATTGCTTCCTGGTGAGGGAGCTTTACTCTTCTCTAAACAGGACTGAGCCACTACATCTAAGGCCCTTCCTCTGTGACTAACAACTAAGTAGGAAAGAAGGAAGCTGCTCTGGCCACTTCTTCAAAGCATCATCCGCAGGCTTACTTGCTTCATTGTTTTGAAGTCATACCGCTGTAGTTCAGATGTCACTAATTCATATTTGCTGACTGTTCAGATAGAGCAAGGCTCTTCTCTTATAGCTATTTTTAAAAGGGTTTGTTGGGCAAACTGTGGTGTAAACAAGATTACAAGGGAAGTGTTTAAACTACTTAAGAGAATAAATTGTTTTTAGGCACTTTAGAAGCAATTTACAAACAATAAATATGTTAATTGCACATCATTCTTATTTATTCATTAAAGCAGGTCCATGGACTTCTACTTGGCAAAACTTCCTGGCAAGGGCTTTGTTAGTCTACTTCTTATTACTCTATGAACTTGAAAGTAATGAAATTGCATTTCTTTTCTACCTATAATCCCGACTGGCCTTCCCCCAAGTTAGTCTCAATTAATCAGACTTGATGGTACTACATAAAGGCTGAGTAAAATGACAAAGCCATCAGCCCCAGGTGGAAAGATATAAAAGTCTCAGAAAATCCTGCACTGTGTTTAAGACCTTTCTTTGCACAAACTGTAAGGCAACCAGTAGTGAAAAATGGTACATGATTGGGCAAGAAGAAGGGGTAGAAGGAAAAGCAAAAAGGATCATTCAGAGCCCTCCTCATTATTGAAAAGATTTGCCTCATACTCCCTGGCTGTCCTTGACTGCCTACTGCAGAACAAATGGCAGCGAGTACAGCTCAAGGCTGAAAGAATTTAATTCAAGTCATCAAGACTGTTAAGACTATGTGCCAGGGCCCATGGTAGAACTGAGGATGTGGAGATGAATCAGATTCCACTCTTGCCCTCAAGGAGTTCACTCTAGTATTGGGGACAGATAAGTGAAGAGACAATGATAATGTAGCAGTGTTAGTGCTCTGACAATGGCATATATGTGCTGGAGCACAGAGGGCAGAACCACTGAGAGGAACCCCCTCCCCCTGCTAACACTTGATATCAGAACTACCTTCAGACACATGCAAACTAAGCAGCGCTGGAATGAGGGAAAATATTTGTTTGAGGAGAAGAGTTTGCTTCCTTCTAGCTCTAATTCTCGATTTTGCAAACTACATGTGAATGTCAGGAGAGAGACAGAACATAAGCCACACTTAATAAAATGAAGCAACTTCCCTACAGCCACAAATCCAGCAGGATTTGGGTTGGGTTGGCTCTTCTGTAAAATTTGGAAGACAAGTTACATTCAGTGCAAGTGCTAGAAAAATCAGTGTCCAAAGGGGTAGCTAATTAAACCACAGAGACTTATTTTTGAGCCAGTCAAGGTTTTCTCCAGTGGTCAGATGTTCATGACTTTCAAATTCTTTTTTTCAGCCTTTGCCTAAAGACGAATCCTGAAACAAGTCAATCCTAGCTTGGATAGCCTCTTAAAACTTCCCCTAGTCCACTTGTCAGAGGTAGGAAAGGAAGATCAAGCTCTTCCCTGCAGCAGCCTGTAGGTGGAGACTTCACCTTCCTCAGCAACTCCGACCCACTCACTCTCAGCCCTACAAATATTACCATAAAACTTACACACATGGTGGAGAACAGAGTGAGCACTTGCCTTCATCCTTTTATGGAGTCTAAGGATGTGGATTTTATACTTGCTCCCTTCCTATTCTGCCCGCCTGACACTGTGCCTTTTCTCCAGAAGAAGCTGAAAGTTCTTGGTCACCCTCCCACCTTCCAGGTGCTGCCACACCGCTAGTGCCTCCATACCACTCACCAGCTAACTGTGTGCCATCCCTGGAGGAGGCCTGATCCCATCTAGGGTCCCAGAATGAGCAAGGGTCACAAGAAGAAACAAGGTAAATTTGTCTTGCTCAGAAATACCCTCTCTGATCTGAGAACAGTGTTTCTGTGTCTTCTCTTTCTGCATAACAGCACATAGATGACTCTGAAGCCAGACTCTTTCTATTATAGCCCTTAAGCCAACACTGTACACATTGTGTTTCTGTGCAAACAAAGATTACTTTTATCTATTCCCTCACAAAGTTTTCTGCCCTATGCTTTAAAATATAAATGAATATGGCAGGAGAAGATAGAGAATGAATAAACACAGTTATGAATGACCTCTATGGTTTCTAAATATAATGGGGGTATGATGGTGGTCAACCATTTCATAAAATACTCCTCTTGAAAATTTATTTTCATAAGTTAATATTTCTTCTGTCATTTTGGCTCATTTTTATTAGATGTGCCTTTTAGAAAAAGAGCCTATGACATCAGAAAATTGCAAAATTCCCCACTACATGTTCATCTTCTCAATATTCCTAAGAGGCAAAGAAGCCACATCCAAGGTTTGTACAAGGATTGACTCCTTCCTAACCCCTCCAAAAGCACACCACTACAAGGCTGCAAAGGGTGTCAAGAAGATGGAAGAGAACATCAGTTTAGCTATCAGCCCACCCTTTCTAGGACCCTGCCTCTGGCAGTGGTGATCATCTGTTCTTTACTGATGAGAAGATTAAATACAGAACACTCTACAAGGGGAAGGGGAATCTCCCTGATTACCCAGTGATCCATCAGGTTTTGGCCTAATATCTGAGAACTGATTTGCGTGCTGAGTATGTGGAAGGTGTTGTGCTGGTCCTGGGTTCAAACAGTATACAGGCACCCCTCATTTTATTGCACCTCATTTTATTGCGCTGTGCTTTGCAGATAATGAGTTTTTTACAAATTGAAGGTCTGTGGCAACTCTGGGTTGAATAAGTCTGTCGGTGCCATTTTTCCAAAAGCACCTGCTCACTTTGTGTCTCTGTGTCACATTTCGTGATTCTAGCACTATTTCAAACTTTTTCATCATTATTATATTTGTTATGGTGATTTGTGATCAGTGATTACAACTCACTGAAAGCTCAGATGATGGCTAGCACTGTTTAGCACTATTTATTAATTGAGGTATATACACTGTTTTCTTAGATATGATGCTATTCCACACTTAACAGACTATAGTATAATGGTAAATAGAACTTTTATATGCACTGGGAAGCCAAAAGATTCATTTGACTCACTTTATTGCAATATTTGCTTTATTGCAGTGGTCTGGAACCAAACCCACACTATATCCAAGGTATGCCTGTATATTTTTACTCAAAGTGACTAATTCACAATCCAAACATCAAGAAGAAGTTTTTATGCTTTTGTGACATTTTAGTTTTAGTCTCTTCATCTAACTCATTTGCCCAGTGCAGCCCAATCATAATGTTGGCTTCATGCAACTGACTTTTTGCCTCCATCATAATTATGCAATACGAGTGTTACTCCACAAATGAAAAGGTCTCCAGGCCCTTTACCAATTTCTTAACCTTCATTGAAGCTTACTCTGGTCTGTCAGTGTTCTACTTAAAGTAAAGCATCCAGAATCGAACATAATACTCAGATATAATCTGAGCAGCAGAGTTCAGAGGGGCTAGCACCCCCCATAATCAGGAAACTATGCTTCATTAGTGAGGCCTAAGATTATATTTGTTTTAGCAGTTCACTTAACCTCAACTCACTTTTCTCCAAACATTTCTATCCTTCCCAAAGACTCCTTCCATTTTGGCATTACCAGTTCCACTCCAAATTGGCATCGGATTGGAATTTCCAAAAATACCACCAGGTAGGCAGGCAGAGCCACTGAAGGAAAAGTAACAGGCCTCTGAAATACAACAAATTCTACTGGAAAGGAGAGGGAACAGGCCAGCTAATGGTGTTACCCAAACACCCAGATACAGAGGACAATTGGAGACTGCCAGGGATCGTGGTGTGGGGAGGAATATCACAGCCGTGCCCCCTGCCCTCTATGTGTAAACAACTAATTACTCCTGCTCACCAAAGTAACACCACCTCACACATAAAGGCAGAAATCAGCATAAATAACCAAACTGGTATCTACTTGAGGAATAAACTGAAAGGGAAAAAAAAGTTAGCTAAAACTGTATTCCACAGATGCCAATTTGAAAGTCATGACTTCATTGAAAGTCATGCTTCCCTGGATGCACTTTACCCTTAGCTAACCTTCCTATCCCTCCCCCGACCAACCTCTCTGCACTATTAAGAATTTGGTCAATATAGTCAATTATTCTAAAGGTGCCAAAACTCTCGTTTCAACTTGTTTCCTAGTTAATGTACCATAGCAGAGAATGAATCGCTATTACAAAGAACTAAAAATGAAAATGTTTCAGTCTGTAATTGGCTTGTCTTGTTGGACTTTTTAGGGAGCCAGAGTACCAGTTCCAGGGTATTAGCCCTTAGTTTATAGGAAATAGTAGAATACATTTCCTCATTAAAATACATTGCTCTCCCTGGTTTAAAAATAAAAGGATGCATTTTGTCCTACAATCTTTCATTTTAGAGGGTTTGAAGCTTTGAAAGGAGAAGAACAAACAAGCAGGCACTCTGCTCTGAGAATCAGCCATTACCTTTATTAATGCTTTACCTCCTTTTAAGTCACTTTCATAGCAGCCCCACAATTCAACACCTCAGTCATTTATTTGTTTTCCAGAAAACCAAGGCCGTGTGTGTGTGTGTGTGTGTGTGTGTGTGTGTGTGTGTATTTAAAATCAAATGCCAGTAATTAACTGGGTTGAGAGCTAAAGGTATCTATAGGCAATTATGCCAATCAGACATTTGAAATCACAAATCCGTGGATCTCTAGACACGACCTAACCCAATGAGATTTGCTGTTTTGTAAGCACGTCACCATGGTCCTTCCTACTATAATCCAGTGAGACCAAATGTTCAGAGTCCGTCTGTGACCTTTAGCCTAACAGAATTAGTAGTTGTGTACTAGCCTCCATGTGTGGCACATGTTAGTACCTTGTACTGCTTTCCATTGCACTTAGGATTGCAAGTCATTATCCATGTAATCATTTTTGCTGTCTGTCCTCTGCAGTATACTCTGAGCTCTGTAAGGATAGGAGCAATGTCTGTTTTGTTAAATGTATATCCCATGCCTGCTAGGATACAAGTGTAGGTAGGATAGGCAATGAATGAATGAACTACCAGCCTGCTGGAGAGAGTCTGTGTGTGATGTGATAAGGAATAAAATTAGGTCTCATTGACACCTTACCTAACCATACTATTTAAATTTCCAACATTTCTCCAATACTCACAATCCCCCTTTTCTGCCTTATTTTTCTCCATAGCACTTATCTTCTACAAATACCATACATTTCACTTATTTTTTCTTATTCTCTCTCCCCCCCCCCACTAAAATGTTACCTCCATGATGTTAGAAATTTCTGTCTGGTTCACTGCTCTTCCTGGAACCACACAAACAGTACCTGGCATGAAACAGGTATTCAGTAACTATTTGTTCAATAAGTGAATGCTCTGTATGGACTAGGAAAATGGTAACACACATAGAAAGAATTTAAATAGTAAATGTACAATGCTCATTCTAAATTTTGTAAAGCACACCAGTAAAATAGGCCTAGAATAGCCCCCTTTTGTCAGTTTTCAGCTTTCTAAGAGGTCAGAGTGTGATCCTGTTTTACTAGAATATGGATACCCAGAGAACGTCAACTGCCTCCATCTCCCATGTGTCTTGTGTAGCCTGGAAGAATCACCAACCCCTTCAGACAACACAAAGCTTTTCTTCCCTAACTGGACAATTGTATGTAAAAATAGAGAAGGAAGCTGCCTTTTCCTGATTATGAGACTTCACTGTGACATGGAAAGAAAGTGCCATGGCCACTTTGAAGGTATTAGCCTACGGCCCTCTACCAAAAGTTTTTACTAGAATTGGCCCCAAACTTGAATTTTATGGGTCAGCAAGAATGCTGGCACCTGATCTGGAATTCTCAATTGCCAAAGAGGCAAAGAACCAAGAAGGAATGGGCATTTCTGATCAATGGGAGTTTGGGATGTGAACAAGGTGTCTTGGAATGTGTAAGGTACTAGAAATCTCTTGACTTTTCTGGGAAACTGTGCTAGGTGGTGTAGAAGAATGAACTCTGCATCAGAGAAACTTGAATTCAAGTCCGGATTATGTGTGACCTCGGGAAAATAATACTTAACCTTTATATATTTGAGTTCTTCATCTGTAGTGCTAGGATAATATTGTTTCCAGTTTCATAGGGCTGTTGTGAGGATTAAGTTAGTTAATATATGAAAAGCATTGAGCCCAGGAACTGGCATAGATTTGGTGTCCAGTCAATGTCCTCAGTCCCTTCCCTCTTTGCATCTTTTCTTGCTTTATGGAAGAAACAGAGGGAAATTGATTTGCTATGCAAAACCATTATGAAAAGTCTTAAATTCTTTTTGTGAACATCAGTATCATCTGAAAGGATGATCTCATTGGGGAAAACCGGTTTCATTCTTAACCTCTCCCTTTCTCCTTTCTTTGCACTACAATAAAGAAAACAACTTAGTATACTGAAATGCAGAGAGGAAACTTGGACTTTTATCCTTTACATATTTAAGGGAAAAGAAAGAGAAAGAGCTTTTCAGAGCCAGCCCCTTTTTCTTTCTTTGGAAAAAGAGCAAAACTGCCACCAGGCAATGTAAGATGGTCCCCAAGGCATTAAATAAAAAAAAGGGGGGTTGCAGTAGAATTAAAACTTGGAAAACCTCAGAGGGGCAGAAACCCAGGTGAGGAGAATTCACAACTTCCATGTGAGGGAAAAATAAGAAAAGAAAACCGATACAATGAGTAGGCCAGAGAGTAAGGCAAGAAAGTTCTAGATGAGTAAAAATAAAGCAGGGTTCTGCCAAAAGTGGAAGCCAGAGGGACAGTACCCTGAGAGCTCTCACAGGTGACTCAAAGGAAAGCAGCAGCCTCAGGAAACTATTTAGCTCCACTTTTTAACTACATTTTTTTCCAGTGGGGCTTGTGCTTGCTGACTCTGAAACCACCAAAAGCAGAAGATCCCATAAAAAAATAAGGGTTTCTCTAGGGGAGCCTCCTTTGGCGGCTAGGTAGCTTTCATGGATGTAGAAAGCAGCTTTCGTAGAAGAGAGATGCAAACTTTTTTTTAAACCTTCCCTCTCCCCTTTTGATAATGCTTAGGCAATACCTTGGGAAAAGGGGGCCAAATAACAATTATTAATTACCCTAATTAACCCAGTTCATAAGACATATTTGTATGGCTGTCATGACAACTGATTTGACTAACTTGCCAAGAATAGCTTAGCTGTCCATTCAAATAAATCCCTGATAATTACCAGTATACTTTACTGGGCTTCTGTGATAATAATAATTAGTGCTACTGTGCAAAAGGTCACACTAAACAATTTATGAATGATGCATTTTGCATGGTGATTATATGAGTCACAGACAATGTACAGAATGTTCACCATTAGGCTAATAATGTGAAAGGGGATGGCTAGATTTGAGGCAGTGACTGACTTATGGTCTTTACAGCTAAAATGAGCAACAGGGGAAAGAAGAAACTGCTGTGAACCAAGGCATGCCCAAGGCATAGGAGGGTACATTGTAACTGTTTCTCTGAATCCATAACCCATAAATTATAGTCACAAGTCTTGAATTCGAAGGAGGCTGAAATACAAAATAGTTGAGTTATGAAAGTACATTCCCTGGTAGGAATGTTTTGAAGCTAAGAGTATGCTGCATTACATACAGTAGGAGCTCAGTAAAGGCTTGGCGACAGTGCAGAGAATAACAAAGTCTGCATCCAGGCATGCATGTTATGCCCTATGAAATACAGACAAACTCCAGAAAAGAAAAAGCCCCTGACTACTGGTGATCGCTTTGGTCAAGTAAGAAAGTAGGGCATTTCAACTGAAAAATCAATGTCTTATTATTCCTATGAAACAGTGTGATGGTCCACGTTTGAACAGTAACACACCTTTGAAAATGAGTTCTGAATATTGCTGTTCCCTCTTTTCCATACTACTAAAGTCTCTTTACATTACACATTTAGAAAAGGAAATGCAGATATCACACTCTGGGTTTTAGACACACTATATATTTGACTAGTTAGAAAAGACTCAGTCAATTGCAAAAGCATTGGCCCTGTCACTTCTTTTTAATTTGCCTTAATTTTGGTTCCCTCTCTTCCAGGGACTTAAAAAAAATGGCACAATATGTTGGTGCCAAAAGAAAAACATTAAATTCTTGCTTTTTATTTAATTCCCATATCAAATAATTTTATTTATTAGCTATGTTTTTTTCCAAACTACATTTCTTTTGAGATCTCTATCATTTCAACTTTCAGACTATACTATAAGTACTGATCACATCAAATTAGAAATTTGGCATTAATGAAGCACTCTGGTTGAGTTGGCAGAAAGAGATACAAAACACGTCCCTTTGTTGCCAGTAAACTTGGAAATTTTTTATCGACAGCAAATGCAGAGAAGTTTCATTTATGGTGAGTAACAACTGAAATGTTACAAGCATCTGGAACAGTGCCTGGCACATGGTTAAGTGTTCAAGGAATGAGAAGCTATATGAAGAAGGAATTAGGCAATATTTACACTAAATGTGCAACACAAGATTATGATTTTTCCACAAAGTCGAGAATCTTAGGCATTAAGATCACAACTGATAATGTGCTCTGTACCCCCCTTTCTGTCGCTTCTGGGAAACCATGACTCAGTCCACTTTGCATTACTTTTGGTTCCCTCCCTTCTGGGATGAATAAAATTGCAGAACATTTTGGTGTGAAAAGAAATAAAATAGACAGAGACCCTAGTCTGTATGTAATGTCAAAGTATATTACAGAGTAGTCTACATATGAATTTTTATTACTCTATTCCTGCCTGATGGGTATCTCTTAGAATCATATGATTTGGAATATCATGCTAGGTACATAGGAAAGCAGACCTTAGTGTGCTAAGAGATCTTAGAGTTTAACTCTGCCAATAGCTCAGTGGAACCTGGTAAAATGTCCACTTTTCACACAACTGTGCTTCATGTTTTTTCCATTATGGAACAGAGTGGTGGCAATAATGACATTATAAGTAACAGTTGCCTACTACAGTGCTTCAAATATGCCAAATAATAAACTGTTACTAGGAAAGCAGTAAGACCTACACTTACCCTTCATACACATATAGCTCCTCTTAGGCACTGCCCTACCCTGTCCCCACTCCAGTAGACTGTAAATTCCTTGAGGGCAAGGAGTATTCCCTGTCACTTTTGGAAACCCTGCAGTATCTAATGCAGCCCCTGACTCACAGGTGCTCCATATCATGCAGCTGAAGTGAACTGAACCTGTAAGCAGATAGGGCTGCCTGACGCACTCAAATGTGCGGTCAGAGCTTGGGGAGGGCTGGGCATTAAAGAATGTGCAAGAGAAGTGAATCTGCAAGTGTGTAATTAACAACCCAGCGATTGCTGATGAGAAAGAGAATTCGATACTACGCAGCACTGAACACAACTTAACAAGCACAATCCATGTAAGGGAACCTAATACTCTACACATTGTGGAAAAGAAAAACCTGCTAGGCAGTGAGGTGTAAGGAAATCTAATCTGCTATGAATGGAAGGCAGCCTAATAGGGTTTGATGTGATTGGAAATCCAATGTACTGGAGTAGAAGGAAACCCAATATGGAAGAGTAGGGAAATGGGAATAAGCAGTGGTGATTAACCAGACTGGTCACTGGACTTCTCCCTTGTTTCAAAGACACAAAGCCAAGCCGAATAAGTATTCAGGTCAGGACTGCAAGTATTGAGAAAGGGCAGAAATGACCCTGACTGTACAAACACTTTTTTAAGTTGCTCATTTATACCACACAAACCAAGGAGTAGCCTGGGCCCAACTCTAAATGTTGCCCATTGTACAGAAGCCATCCGAAAGACAGCAAGTTGGCAGCACCACTCACTCCATCAGAAACAGTTACTGTGTTAAATGTCCTTTGTGTTTAGAGGATTAGTGTTTTGCTGGCATGGAAAGTAAGAATGCTTCCACTGGGTTTACTAGCTAACATGCAATCTGCCTACATGGAGCTCCCAAACAAGGGGGGTGCCCAGAACATCAAAGGGAAAAGCTGAAAAGCACTTTATTGGGAAATCATTCTGCTTTTTAAATCACCTGTTCTTCAATACAGCTCTTTTCCAAACTCACTAACAGTAAGGAAATTTACATGAAAAATGGCCTTTCAGAGCCATCACTATTATTTATGCGGTGCTGTAACTGTGCCCGATGCTTTACAATAGGCAGAATATGCTAAATTAAACCTTGCCTGTTCCTCCTGTGTAGTTATCATTATGAGACTAGTTCGTTATAAAGTACCCTACACTTCTATTAATGTACTAGCCAGGATAACTACCACCAGCCAAGCAATTCTTTGTGGCACCAGAATCATTTGAGCAAGCCACAGCAAAAGTCAGGTTAAGACATCAGAAGGAGATTGGCACTAGGGGCAGGCGAGCAGGAGTGTGTGGGCTTTTGTCAGAAGCCTGTACTAAGCTGCACTCCTCATCACTCCCCGCAGCTGGGCCTGATGTCTTCTCTGATTATGTCACTGACACAAACTAAAGTCTCCACTTTCGTCAGCGCTGCCATACCAAGACATCTTTGGAGGAACTTAAACTAGTTCTCTTACTCTCCCACATCATACACAGAACTGTCATAGACATATGCAAATCACTCTCTACAGCCTGTGATGTTGGAAGCAGACCAGCCATAGTTGGATTCTTTGACCTTGGGTGGAGAACAGAGAGCACACAGTTAAGAGGAGACGATCCTCTTTGGACTTCAGCAAGGAGCAAATTCAATAAAGAAGTCAGATTGGGGAAGAAGATGAATCGTCCCCTGGCCACATCATCCTCATTATTAGGACATGTCAGGAAGCAGGGCAGCTGCTCTGAGGACAACAGCCCAGGGAAAGCAAAGAGGAGGCCAGACTGTCTGTCTTGCTACTGGCAAAATGAGTCCTTCCAAACTGAGTCACGCAGGGTACCAGCAACTCTGAGACCTGTCACAGTCACACATTTCCTCCCAGATCTCAGGAACACAATGGTGTTCTCTTTTTCATCTAGGCAATAGCTTTTGCCCACGTTTACAAAATAAGTAGGGAATGGTTGCCCTTGATGAAAATATTACAAAGAGAAAAGGCCACGACAAGACGCATCCTTGTCTCTGAGGAATGTAAAGATGAAGAGATAAAGACAATGAAATTACTGTGACCAGAGGAATAAAGGCTGGATTTTGGTGCGCCTGTGCGCCCTCTGCTGACTATCGGGCAGAACTTCACAGAAACAAAAAGTTGGAGCAGAAAGGGAAGAGGGAAAAAGAAGCAGAGACCAGAAGCAGGAAATAGGAAGGGAAAGCGTCCTTTCTTTGGAACCTGCTGTCTGGTTTTCCAGAGGAAAGATGAGGCGGAGGAATTCCTTGTCTTCTCCACCAAGAGTAGCCGAGAAAGAAGATCAAATCATAAATATTGCCTTCACACTACTGACCCCACGTCGTGAATGTAACTACATAACCCTTGTATGAACCACAAACACTTCAGAGCTCATCAGCACACCACCCACTAACATGTGCGAGCAGGGCATGGACACAAAGGCTGTTGAGCAGAGACCCAGAGAATGGACTTGAGCCACAAACCATCCATCTGAGGCTGGCTGCAGGCTGCTGATCTTTACCTGTAAAACGATTCTTTCCATGGTTGCTTTTCTGAAATTAATTTACTTCCTGCAGAATTCACAGTAGACACTGCACTACTACCACCTGCCTCGGCTATTTTCACTTCTTTAACCAGTGGGTATGTGTGGGATTCAAGACTTCAGCACACAGAGGCAAACGACCCTGCAGATGGGGTGGGGGGTAGGGACTCCCTGAGTTTAGGCTAAGGGTTGGTTTAATTCCAGATCCATAACTCACTAGCCACAGCACTCCATGTTTTCCCACTCACCCCCTTGGTCGGATTCCACTAGCACTCTGGCTACAGTTCCACAAAGCTCTTTCCCACCTCAGGGTCTTTCACACATGCTGCTCCATCTAAGCTTTCAACAATCACCCCATCCCTGCACCTTTTTGCATCACTAACTCCTGCTCACCTTTCAAGTGTCAATGCAAATATGACTTCCCTAATCCCCTAGACTATGTCAGGTTCCCCCATTCTTGTCTTTCACAATAACATGATTTTGTTTCTTTCATAGCACTGTAATTTTGCAGTAGGGTTTTATCTCCCCACTCATGGAGGCAGGGACTATGTCAGTTTTGTCCAGCACTGTTTAACTAGTACCAAACAAAACCAAGCAGACACTGAAAAACAAAGTATATAATGAAATTAATGAATATATCCACACCAAGGCAAGTTAAACTACTCAACCAAAGGATTTGCCAATATTGACATAAGCCTTAAGAAAGCACTTTGGAACCCTTCCCCCAAACTCTCTGTTCTTTGGTTCTTATTCCTCCCAAACACCCAGATATACTTAGTTACTTCTAGAACTGCTGGCAGAGATATTATGCCACAACCTGCTTTCTGTTCAATCCCTTTTAATTCTCTTCTCAAATTCTAAATCAAAACCCTATTCCCTGCTACAACTTACCACTGCAGTGCTTATGGTATGTTTATTTAATTTTGCAAACAAGGAATCAATAAAACACCATATTGATAACATAATTACATTGTATCCTGCAAACAGGCCATCAGCTGATACTGAAGCAATTAATATTGAACTCTATGTATTCTCATTCGATCTAATAGTCACATATGGTATTTACAAAGTCCATTATTCAGCAATAAAATGGCCCAGAATTATTTGATTTGGTTCTGACTCTTCAGGTTGTAAGCAATCTTTTTTCCCCATTTTGAAATATTATCTATAAGGCATTTTACCCAACTGTGCTCTGTGTGCAATATATAAGGTCCATGGCCAAAGATAAATGTTATTTTAAAACTCTTCTTCTTACTAATAGATGAGCAAGCATGACTTATGACCTAGTCTGCAAATATTTAACATTAGTAAGAAAATGCCAGAAGGTCTTAGCTTAGTGGAATTTCATATACTGACTTAAAGATGGGTTAATGCAATCCACCAAAAGCAGCATTTGAAAGTCTTACATATGGCATACATCTACCATCACAAATGACAGTATAACATGACAAACTGAAACCCCAGTAAGACCACTGAGTGATTTGTATCCAAGCTTCTTGTGGTCATTGAAAATGGATTGTTTTTCTCTGCTGCTCTATGATAGGGAAATTAAGTTTCATGTGGGGTTAATGCTTACTTGATTTGCTGTGGAAGGAATTTTTCATCCCGTGGTTCTTTGCTTAAACATCTCCTGGAACGTTTTAGGCAGACTGGCAAGGTTATGGTGGCTCAATGTATATGATACACTTCTCTCTGCTACATTGTTATAAATTACGGAGTTACCTTCCCTCTGAACAAGAAATCAAGAACAAAAGGGGCTATTTTGTGCAGGGAACCCTTCTAAAATTACTGTAAAAGGAACTGTCCGCCTGAAATGAAGCATTAGATAAGCTTTGTATTTTGCGCATTTCACAATGGTTAGGATGATGTAATATGGGCAATTACACACAAGCAACTAGAAACTTGTCGTCCAAAATAGCTACAGCACAGCTGAGGTTTACTCTGGGTCTGTGGTTTATAGCAAAGCAACAACCTTCCCTATGCACAAAAGCCACTACATATTCAAAGGAAACCCTGGGCTCTATTTGGATACCATTTTAATTGTAAATGCATGGATTACAACTCTATAAGCTGGTGGGGGCGGGGGGAGAGCAGCCTGCACTTAAATGAACAGAAGGTGATTGGTACTCAACCGCTGACTCTATGGAGAACAATATCTAGTCATTTTAAAAACAAATTGGTGTATCAGGGGTACCTACAGCCTGATTAGGAAACAGTGGCACCCAGCTATCTATTATTTTGTTGGTGGCAACGATTTACGTACAGTGAGAATGTTTTTGTCAGGGTTAACATGTTTCTTTCAGGTTAAATATTGTAACAGAGACTCAAGCTTTTGTTCTCCCTTCCCACCCCTTGCCAACCTCCTGGCATTTCCCTAAACCCCAAAAAGTATAAATTGGTCACCAAGTGGCCAAAGCGGAATTGAAGCCCCTGCCCCGGGCCACTAAATTCCATCCCCAAATTGAGGAAAGAACGTAAAAGATCCCTAGATAAGAGACACCAGGAACTGGTTTACTGGGCGGAAGGAAGGCATGTCTGGACAGAGCTCAGTCCTGGGAACGTGAGCTCAATAGGTGCCCCCATGAACTGGCTATTTAAAATTCAATTGTAATTCACTTGCATGAAAGAAAGAAGAAAAAGCAGTGGTTCTGAAACAGAGCCCAGGTCTGCGGAAGCAGTAGGTCACAGGAGAAGAAAGGCTTGGGGCAGTATTTATTAAAGTGCAGGTCACAGCCCCAAGTCAGTGGTCCATGAAATTGCCATCTCCAGAGCTTCCTAGCTATTGGAGATGCCCAGCACAAAGTCACCCAGGAGAAAGGCTGAAAAATGCCAGATTAAGGCCTAAATTGATATCCACTGACTCTGGAAAGAAAATACAAAGGGATAACATCAGAGAAGGGCTTTTTGCTCTCCCCCCAGCACATCTAGCGAACTCTGATTCATGTAGGACCTCCTCCAACTCCACAGTTGAGCTAGAGATGAGTATTGTAGTAAAGAACAATGAGAAACCTTGAAGGAGCCACTAATGAAAAGAATAAATACTGTTACGTAAAATTAGGGACTTCGTGAAACTAAAAGCAAAAAAAATAAAAGTATGCTGGGTGGAATTATTTGTAATAATTAAATAGAGGCAAAAGGAAGTTTCCCTTAATTTCAAAATTGGATTGCATTGCCCTCTGCGGTGCATTGTTAAGGGAGATGAGAAGCTGACTGCCTCTTTCCAGACAAAGAGGCACAAATTAGATGTCTTCTTAGGCATAAAGAAGTGATGATAATAGCTACTGAATAGTTACTAAGTAACTTACTATGTGCCAGATGCTTGACTCCTCACAAGAATCTATGAGGTAGATAGTATTGTTGTCATTTTCAAATGAGGAAGCTGAGGTACAAGAGAGTAACTTCCTTGCAGTTACTTAGCTGAAGACTAGTGTAGTTAGAGTTCTAAGATAGTCTGCATCCAAAATCCAAGCTCTTACAGCTCTCCTGCCTTTTCTGTGCCCAGATGCATAATTCCAAGTCCTGCCTTTTCTTCTCCCAACCACCCAACTGAAAAACCCAATTGAAAAACCATGTCTAAGAAAATAAGAAAAGCTATATACGAAATACAGCTGCAAATGACAAGAGTTCTCCTACATACTCTACCAGCTTCATCTGGTTAGAAAATGTAATGGGAAAAAAAAGAGCTCACTCAAAATAACAGCAACACTATAAAATTGCTGGAAATAAGATTAACAAGAAGTGGAAGAATAATATGAATTTAATGATGACATTAGAATGAAACGTGACTAAAAGATGTCATATTCCTTGATAGAAGGAGTAAAGATTATATGCACGTCAATTCTTCCTAAATTTATTTATCAGTTTGGCACATTTCCAGTTAAAATCCTAGCATCCTTATTTTTTAAATGCAACATGACTCCCAAGTTTATCTGAAAGTATACAGGAACTTTTTTGGAAAAGACAAAGAATAAGAAGACACTTACCCTACCAACTATTGAAGTCTATTAGAAAGCATCGACGATTAAATCAGTGTGGTATTTGTACAAGAGTAAACAAACAGATGAGTGGGGAAAAAAACAAAGAGCTCAGAAAAGTTCCTAGGGTATATAAAAACTTAACATATGATGTTTTTGAGAAGCACCAGAAAGCAGTGGGGAAGGAAGAGAAATAAACAATAAATGGTACAATCAGCCAATTAACCACAGAGAAAAATATTTTTTTTACATTGTCATCTCCAACCATATGCCAAAGTAAGTTTCTAATGAATTAAAAATGTAATGAAAAAATGAATTCATAAGTATAGTGGAAAAATGTGATTTGTATCTAAAATCTTGGGGTTGGGAGCAAGGTTCACAGCTTAAAAGCAGCCAAAGATACCAGAGATTAAAAGACTGATAATTTTTTCTGTATGATTCCAAAACACTGATAGTAAAAAGTAAGCATAAACAGAATTAAAAGGCACACAATGCACTGGAAAAAAAGTCTTTGTAAGGGGATTATTTTTCCCAAAGTAATGAAACAAATACAAATTTAAAATAAAATTAGTTACCCATTTTCATCTATGGAACTAATAATTCTCCCTCCCATCTCTGGGCCCTATCCTCTTGTTTGCCATTTTCCCAACATGTCCCCATACTGATTAATTTCCTGTTTATCTTTCCATATAATTTCATTCATATGTAAAGCAATAAAATACATATTCTCTTTTTCTACCTTTTTTCACATAAATGATAGTTTGTCTACATATTTTTCTGACTCTTCCTTTTGCTTATTTAACAATATATTTAGAGATCTTTCCATATCAATATATAAATCATTTTCTAAAAATGGTATATTGCTGGACATACACATTGCTTCCATTTTTGCTATATCAAATAATACATCAATGAATAACCTTGTATTTACATCATTTTGTACATGGTTAAGAATATCTATAGGATGAATACCCTAAAAATGAATTGCTGGGTCAAAGGTTATATACACTTGCAGCTTTGAGGGACATTGCAAATTGCCCTCCATGGGACTAGTAGCAATTTATATACCCACGAACAATGTATGAGATTGCCTGTGTCGCTATAGCTTCATCAGATTGGTGATAATATTTAAAATTGTAATAATGCTTTGTGATTATAGTGAAATGGGCTCTTATACACTGTTGGTGAGACTGTACATTGATACTTTTCTGGGGGAAATATATAACAGATGTCTTAAAAATGTGCAAACCTTCAGATAAAACAATTTCACTTCTAGGAATTTATTCTAAGGACACAATCAGAGATCCATAATGAGATTTCTATATAAGGATATCCATCAGAGTGTTATTTATAATAAGCACAATTTAAATACCTTAAAAGGTCAACATTAGAAATTGAGTAAAATATCTACAGAACAGAGTATAATTCAACCACTAAACAATAGTTTACTTGTAAATATTTTCTAATGATATAGAAAAAAACTCTTATGATATAATGTAAGATAGGAAAAAAAACAGAATGAGCTCAACTAGAATGATCCCAATTTTTAAAAAGTAAGAAAGGGGAAGTTTCTTTCAGTAATTCAATAACTTTCACTGAGCATTTATTTTGTGCCAGGCACTGAAGAGAAAGATAATGATGGTTGCCCCTCAGTGGTGGAATTATTGATGATTTTCCAACTTCTTTGAGTATTTCTGCACTTCTCCATTTTTTTTACAATGGAATTAAGTTGAATTTATACTGAATAACCAATGAAAATAATTATAAAAGACACTAGGAACCAGCCTACTTTTTCCCCAGAGAGCAACAGGTTTCCTAATTGTCAAATAGTATATACTACATTCACTCAGTCAGGACCTTAACAGATGTGTCTTCAAAGTTAGGAACCCACGGAGATTACCATTTGTTGCAGGGGGCTTTTGTGTATCTCCCCCTAGGTGGCTCAATCTCCCTCCCAATGCCACTGGTAAACAAGCACATCTCAGCCACAGCATCTAATCAATTGTTCTTGGATCCTAGGCAACTGCAGCTATGGAGAGTGGAGAGTGGGGAGAACTTCAAGGTCTTTAGGCCTATCCACGGCCTACAGGCAAGTTCAGAGTCAAACCTTCACACACATCCTATGCCACAGCATGTGTTTAGTAGAGCCTTCCTCAGAGCCAGTGCTAAACCCCCACTGACTGGCAACTGCCAACAAGGTCAGAATTCAATAAACAAAATTCCTTGCTTTCAATCTTGTTATCACTTTCTGGAGTTTTGTACTCACTTCAGTGGTGATATGAATTTGTATAGCATTACATTTTATTTTCTCAGGTAGAACACCCTGCTCTATCACATTAACTTTCTTCAAATCCTGGCTTAAAATCAATTAAATATTTTAATTTCCTGGAAATTCTTTCAAATCCAAACAATCTCGTCTTTAAGCCATACAAAGGGAAAACGTGATTTTTTTAAGTTGCTTCACAATCATCTTTCAAACATTTTCAATATTTCTTTAAATGTGGACTTCTTCATTAGAGAAACAAGATCAAAAAGAGGGGCTTGGGGGAAAGGTTGTGTTTCCCTTAATTTCCCTTAATTTTTAGTCCCTTCCTCCTGTGCCCCCACCCCCACACAGAAAAGCAACAGGCATTTAATTCTATCAAATACTCCATGTTATAACATGGAAAAACATAATTCAAATCAAAACACATCTAGTTAAATAATTGCACATGTAAGAAATACAGTCCTACTGAAGGCCATAGTTTCCATTTATTTATCCAAGGGAGAGACTACAGAATTAGGCCACAGATGTTTTCCTGTAGCAGACAAGTACTTCATCTACAATCAGGGTGACATTGTACAGATGACATTCTCATCTATTAGCCATGAGATGGGGGTGAAAGCATCTGTTTGTTTGTTTGATTTTAATGAGACTTTTCTTTACAACATATAAATAGTTCTGATATCTACACAGCTCCACTAAATAAACATTCTACATATAAGTGCAGTACTTTGTATGTGAGAAGTTTATCTAGCCATCAATTAAAGAGGGGTCCCAAAAGATTCTGGTTTTGAATTTATGATGTTGAAAGGTGGGCTACTAGATAGGAAGGCAAACAAATAAATGTGTTTTTCTTAAAAAGGTTAAACTCATTCCATTTTGTTGAAAAAAAGAAAAACAACCAGTGCACTTAGTCAAGGCTGAATTTGAAATATTGAGCATCTTAATGACTGCCAACTCATTAACTCCCTCCTTTTTTTGTTCCAATTTGTCAGGATTATTGTAAGTCTCAGAGCTAAGAAACCCAAACATGAAATCAAATACTGAGGAACACTGAAAAGGTTCTCCCTCAAACTGGCTATTTGATCCTGAAAAGGGTACTGAAAAAACTACATTTTACCAAAACTGACCCTTAGAGAATCCTGTATCATTTTTATAGCATTAAAAATATGTACAGAGAGAGATTCAAGATGATGGCATGAGAGGTGACATGGAGAACTCCTCTGAAAACCACAAATAGTACAAAAATATAGTTAGTTAATACAACTAACCCTAAAACAAGAAGGAAGGCTACACCAGAGTGCATACAGACCTCACGAACACAGCAGACCTCACAGAATAGGGTAACATAGGAAAGCCTTAATCCGGCGGGACCCAGGCCCTTCCCCCACCCCAGCTCACCAGCGGGAGGAAGAGAAACAGAGTGGGGAGGGGGTGGAAATGTGGGACAGTTGAGCGCCTAGCCCTGGGGATCTGCTTTGTGAGCAGAAGCCTATATTCTGTGGTGCTCTGGATGTTGGGGAGCTCAGACAGGCAGAGTGCTTGGGAGACTGACATTCAGCCGTTTGTGAAGGGGGGATCCACATCTGGCCACTCTGTGTCAGAGGAGAGGAGGGCGGTCTGAGAAGCTTCCTAGCAGCCAAAGGGCTGCTGAAAGGGCAGGATTTGCGCGGAGCTTGCAGTACAGGAGAAGGGAGAGCTGGACAAGGTTGTCTGGGTGTGCTCTGCCCAGCTGATTAGGAACTTGAGGAGCTTCAGGTGCTCCATCCCCCTGGCTGCCTACTAAGCTCCGAGGCCCTCCACTATGACACGCAGCCTGCTGTACCTTCCTCCTAGCCTGACAGCACTGGTTAGCAAACTGGCAGTCACAGTGCAGGCGTCAAGCCAGTCAGAGTAAAGCCCCGCCTACAATAGCTAGAGACGCAAACCACAGACACTTACATGTGTGTGCTTGGCCCACTGGCTTTGACACTGGACACAGGCACTGCAGACAGGAATCAGGAAACAGATCTTTCCTCCCCCCAGGCACCAGCTACACTCACCTACAACTCCCAACCTCACTCTAGGGGCTGAGCAGCATCAGACACTGGAGTTTCTGTGCACTAGTGGGTACTACACATAAATATGAAACATCAAAAGAAGATGGTTCAGACCAAAATCTCACAAACCCCAGAAAAAGTACCAAATGAAACTAAACTCAACAATCTTCCTGAAAGAGAGTTCAAAATAAAAATTATAAACATGATAATGGAGGTACAAAAAAATATTCAAGAACTCAGGAATTAATTTAAGTCAGTGATTCAATCATTAACAAATTCCATATCTGAAATGAAACATACAATGGAGGGATTTAAAAGCAGATTAGATGTAGTAGAAGAGACAGTAAATGGAATAGAAATTAGAGAAGAAGAATACAAAGAAGTTGAGGCACAGAGAGAAAAAAGAATCTCTAAGAATGAAAGAATATTGAGAGAATTGTGTGACCAATCCAAATGGAACAATATTCGCATTATAGGGGTACCAGAAGAAGAAGAGAGAGAGAAAGGGATAGAAAGTGTCACTGAGGAGGTAATTGCTGAAAACTTCCCCAATCTGGGGAAGGAGATAGTCTCTCAGGCCATGGAGATGCACTGATCTCCCAACACTAGGGACCCAAGGAAGACAACATCAAGACATATAAAAACTAAAATGGCAAAGACCAAGGATAAAGACAGACTTTTAAAAGCAGCTAGAGAGAGAAAAAAGATCACATACAAAGGAACACCCATCAGGCTATCATCAGACTTCTCAACAGAAACCTTACAGGCCACAAGGGAGTGGCATGATATATTTACTGCAATGAAGGAGAAAAGTCTCACACCAAGAATACTCTACCCAGCAAGGTTATCATTTAAATTTGAAGGAGGGGTTAAACAATTTTCAAATAAGCAAAAGCTGAGAGAATTTACCTCCCACAAACCACCTCTACAGTGCATTTTGGAGGGACTCCTATAGATGGAAGTATTGCTAAGGCTAAGTAGATGTTACCCAACAGATAGACAAAGAGTACAGAATATGATTCATAACATACAAATAACGGAGGAGGAAAAAAAAGAACCATTAGGTTGTGTTTGTAATAGCATATGAGGAGAGTTAAATTAGATTCTTAGATAGTAAGGGAATTACCCTTGAAGCTTTGGTAACAATGAATCTAAAGCCTTCAATGGCAATAAGGACATACCTATCAATAATCACCCTAAATGTAAATGCTCTGAATGCACCAATCAAAAGATGTAGAGCACAGAAGGGATAAAAAAACCAGACCCATCTATATGCTGCCTACAAGAGACTCACTTCGAACCCAAAGACATACACAGACTGAAAGTAAAGGGATGTAAAAAGATATTTCATGCAACTAATGGGAAGAAAAAAACAGGAGTTGCAGTACTTGTATCAGACAAAATAGACTTCAAAACAAAGAAAGTCACATGAGACAAAGAAGGATAATGATAAAAGGATCACTCCAACAAGAGGATGTAACTATTATAAATACCTATGCACCCAACCCAGGATCACCTACATATATGAAACAAATACTAACAGAATTAAAGAGGGAAATAGAATGCAATGCATTCATTTTAGGAGACTTCAACACACCACTCACACCAAAGGACAAATCAATGAGACATAAAATAAGTAAAGAGACAGAGTCACTGAACAACATATTAGAACAGATGGACCTAATGGACATCTAAAGAACACTCCATCCAAAAGCAACAGGATACACATTCTTCTCAAGTACACATGGAACATTTTCAATAATAGATCATATACTAGGCCACAAAAAGAACTCAGTAAATTCAAAAAGACTGAAATTGTACCAACCAGCTTCTCAGATCACAAAGATATGAAATTAGAAATAAATTACACAAAGAAAATGAAAAAGCCCACAAACACATGGAGACTTAATAACATGCTCCTAAATAATCAATTGATCAATGACCAAATAAAAAAGAGATCAAGCAATATATGAAGACAAATGACAACAATAATTCAACACCAAAAAATAGGTGGGATACAGCAAAGGCCATGCTAAGAGGGAAATATATTGCAATACAGGCCTACCTTAGGAAAGAAGAACAATCCCAAATGAACAGTCTAAACTCACAATTAATGAAACTAGAAAACGAAGAACAAATGAGGTCCAAAGTCAGTAGAAGGAGGGACATAATAAAGATTAAAGCAGAGATAAATAAAATTGAGAAGAATAAAACAATAGAAAGAATCAATGAAAGCAAGCCTGGTTCTTTGAGAAAATAAACAAAATAGATAAACCCCTATCCAGACTTGTCAAGAAAAAAGAGAGTCTACACACATAAACGGAATCAGAAATGAGAAAGGAAACATCACTATGGACACCACAGAAATACAAAGAATTATTAGAGAATACTATGAAAAATTATGTGCTAACAAACTGGATAACCTAGATGAAATGGACAACTTTCTAGAAAAATACAACCTTCCAAGGCTGACCCAGCAAGAAACAGAAAATCTGAATAGGCCAATTACCAGCAAAGAAATTGAATGGGTAATCAAAAACCTACCTAAGAACAAAACTGCTGTACCAGATGGTTTCACTGCTGAATTTTATCAAACATTTAGTGAAGACCTAATACCCATCCTTATTAAAGTTTTCCAAAAAATAGAAGAGGAGGGAATACTACCAAACTCATTCTATGAGGCCAACATCACTCTAATACCAAAACCAGGCAATGACACCACAAAAAAAGAAAATTACAGACCAATATCCCTGATGACCGTACATGCAAAAATACTCAATAAAATATTAGCAAACAAAATTCAAAAATACATCAAAAAATCATCCATCATGATCAAGTAGGATTCATCCCAGGGAGGCAAGAATGGTACAACATTTGAAAATCTGTCAACATCATCTACCACATCAACAAAAAGAAGGACAAAAACCACATGATCATCTCCATAGATGCTGAAAAAGCATTCCACAAAATTCAACATCCATTCATGATAAAAACTCTCAACAAAATGGGTATAGAGGGCAAGTACCTCAACATAATAAAGGCCATATATGACAAACCACAGCCAACATTATACTTAACAGTGATAAACTGAAAGTTTTTCCTTTAAGATCAGGAACAAGACAAGGATGCCCACTCTCCCCTCTTATATTCAACATAGTTCTGGATGTCCTAGTCATGGCAATCAGACAAAACAAAGAAATAAAAGGCATCCAGATTGGCAAGGAAGAAGTCAAACTGTCACTATTTGCAGATGACATGATATTGTACATAAAAAACCCAAAAGAATCAACCCCAAAACTACTAGATCTAATATCTGAATTCAGCAAAGTTGTGGGATACAAAATTAATACACAGAAATCTGTTGCATTCCTATACACTAACGGTGAACTAGCAGAAAGAGAAATCAGGAAAACAATTCCATTCACAATCGCATGAAAAAGAATAAAATACCTAGGAATAAACCTAACCAAGGAAATGAAAACCTATACCCTGAGAACTACAAGACACTCTTAAGAGAAATTAAGGAGGACACTAATAAATGGAAATTCATCCCATGGTCTTGGATAGGAAGAATTAATATTGTCAAAATGGCCATCCTGCCTAAAGCAATCTACAGATTCAATGCAATCCCTATCAAAATACCTACAGCATTCTTCAATGAATTAGAGCAAATAGTTCTAAAATTCATATGGAACCACAAAAGACCCCAAATAGCCAAAGCTATCCTGAGAAGGAAAAATAAAGCAGGGGGATTATGCTCCCTGACTTCAAGCTCTACTACAAAGCCACAGTAATCAAGACAATTTGGTACTGGCACAAGAACAGACCCATAGACCAGTGGAACAGAATAGAAAGCCCAGATATAAACCCAAGCATATATGGCCAATTAATATATGATAAATGAGCCATGGGTATACAATGGGAAATGACAGCCTCTTCAACAGCTGATGTTGGCAAAACTGGACAGCTACATGTAAAAGAATGAAACTGGATAACTCTCTAACCACATACACAAAAGTAAACTCAAAATGGATCAAAGACCTGAATGTAAGTCATGAAACCATAAAACTCTTAGAAAAAAACATAGGCAAAAATCTCTTGGACATAAACATGATCAACTTCTTCATGAACATATCTCCCTGGGCAAGGGAAACAAAAGCAAAAATGAACAATTGGGACTATATCAAACTAAAAAGCTTCTGAACAGCAAAGAACACCATCAATAGAACAAAAAGACATCCTACAGTATAGGAGAATATATTCATAAATGACATATCCGATAAGGGGTTGACATCCAAAATATATAAAGAACTCACGCACCTCAACAAACAAAAAGCAAATAAGCCAATTAAAAATGGGCAGAGGAGCTGAACAGACACTTCTCCAAAGAAGAAATTCAGATGGCCAACAAGCACATGAAAAGATGCTTCACATTGCTAATCATCAGAGAAATGCATATTAAAACCACAATGAGATATCATCTCACACCAGTTAGGATGGCCAATATCCAAAGGACAAACAACAACAAATTTTGGGGAGGATGGGGAGGATGTGGAGAAAGGCGAACCCTCCTACACTGCTTGTTGGAATGTAAACTAGTTCAACCACTGTGGAAAGCAGTATGGAGGTTCCTCAAAATACTCAAAATAGAAATTCCATTTGACCCAGGAATTCCACTCCTAGGAATTTACCCTAAGAATGCAGCAGACCAGTTTGAAAAAGACATATGCACCCTTATGTTTATTGCAGCACTATTTACAATAGCCAAGAAGTGGAAGCAACCTAAGTGTCCATCAGTAGATGAATGGATAAAGAAGATGTGGTACATATACACAATGGAATATTATTTAGCCATAAGAAGAAAACAAATCCTACCATTTGTAACAGCATGGATGGAGCTAGAGGGTATTATGCTTAGTGAAATAAGCCAGGTGGAAAAAGACAAGTATCAAATGACTTCACTCATCTAGGGAGCATAAGAACAAAGCAAAAACTGAAGGAACAAAACAGCAGCAGACTCACAGAACCCAAGAATGGACTAACAGTTACCAAAGGGAAAGGGACTGGGAGGATGGGTGGGAAGGAAGTGATAAGGGGGGAAAAGCAGCATTACGATTAGCACACATAATGTAGCGGGGGGAGGACATGGGAAAGGCAGTATTTACAGAGAAGACAAGTAGTGACTCTATAGCATCTTACTTCGCTGATGGACAGTGACTGTAATGGGGTATGTGGGGGGGACTTGAGAATATGGGGTCTAGTAACCATAATGTTGTTCAAGTGATTGTACATTAACGATACCAAAAAAAAAGTCTGTACAGATTAGCTAAATGTCAGTATTTTAAAATCACATTTTAAAAATGAAATTTGTGAATCAGATGTCTAATACTGGTGAGATAAATCTAATTTTACAAAAGTATACATACGGGCAAGTAGAATAAAGAAGTAAAAATGTTTTATAACATTCTTTCTCCCATTTAAAAGGTAAACTGTAAAGAAAGGGGCTATTTTTAATGTAAAACTTCATACCTGTTATCATCTAAGACAGCCCTCCAGAAAAGGAAAAACAAAGGATAAAAACTAAGGAGGTATGATCTGACTGAGAAATGAAAATAAGAACATAATCGATCTATCCCTCCTCAGAATAATTTATAATCCTGTCTATGCCTCCTCTTTGGTCCTTAATATTACTATGTAGTACAGTAGTTAACTTTTCGAGTAATTGCTTTTCTGATCTCAAAAATAATACACATTCAATGTAGAAAATTTGGGAAATTAGAAAAGTGTACTTAAAAAGTAAAAAAATTACCTGATATCCTGCAACCTGAGATGACTATTAATGCTTTCATAATTTTCCTTCCAGTGTTTTTATTTTCTATGGCCATATATTTTTAAACAATTGGAATCAGTCTATACATGCTTTTTTGTTTATGTATTTTTCAAATTAATCTATGTTACACTGTAAATATTTTCCTGTGTCATTAAATACTCCTCAAAATGCTATGTTAATGGTTTCATAGTATTCTAGCAATATGCATACCATAATATATTTAGTCATTCTCATACTGATGATATTCAGGATATTTCCAATATTATATTTCTATAAATTGTCCTGATTAACACCCTTGAGATGAATTTCTAAGCATATTTAAAATGATTCCCTGAAGATAACTTCCAGAAGAAGAAATACTAGATATTTTAGGGTTTTTAATGTGTATTGACATACTGCCCCCCAGGAAGATTATATCAATTTCAAGCCTATCAATTATGCTCCATGTAGCAGTGTATGATAACCACACCCTTGCCAATGCAGAGTATATACTTTTTTAATCTTTCCTAATTTGGTAAGTTAAAAATGACATTTTACATATCAAATTGTTTTCTGTGTTTTCCCCAAGGTAATGGACTGGTAAAGAGAGAGTTGTGGAGAATTTAACCTCTATTTTATACACTCTTGTATTGCTTGACTTTTTAAGTATATATAGTGTTCATAGTCAACAGCAAATAATGGCATTCCATTGTTATTACTCAGTTACTAAAATTGGAATATTTTCATATCTACTGGCCATTTGTACAGTTTCTTTACAAATTATGTATTTGTACCCTTTGCGCAATTTTATGTTGTGGTGTTTGTATCACTTATCGATTTGTAAGAGTTCTTTATATATTAAGGGCATTGCTAAAATGTCCCCTTATCCAAGATGTCTTCCCTGAGCTCTTAGAAAACCCTCATTCCTGACAGAGCATGTATCTTTTACCCTTTGTTAATGTTCTCCATATCACCACCTAACATATTATAAATTTATTTATTGTTTGTGCTCATAAAAATATAAACTCAGTGGGGACAGGTACTTTGTTTTGTTCACTGTTGTGTCCCCAGCACCTTGAATGGTGACTAGCATATAGTAAGCACTCTATAAATATTTGTAGAATTAATAAATATAGGTTCTTTGCTCTATCAACTTAAAATATTTTCCAAGCTTATGGTTCATTTATTAAGTTAGCTTCTCATCTTTTGGACATACAGACATTTCTAAATTTTATACATTCAGAGCTGCTGGATTTTGCTTTGTGTTCATTTCCATTGCTTTTATGCTTCTGGAATCCTTTCCAGTTTCAAGACTAGACAGATATTTATTTATGCTTTCTTCTAGTAACTTTATTATTTGAGTTTTCTTCTTAAAGTTTTAACTCTTTAACCCAGGTGGAATTTATTTTGTCATGCAGTGAGAAATAAAAGCATGTTTTTCCAATTGTTAATGAGTTCCATGGTACCACTTAATGAATAACCCTTACTTCCCCCATTGATTTATTTTTAATATATTTAACTTCTCATCTTCTCTCTTCTGTGACAATATAAGCTGTGAAGGTAAGTACTGCTTATACTTTATATCCCTCAGGGTTGAGTACAGGGCTGGTCAGCAAAGGATGGTCCACAAATATTTGGTAGATGGATGAATGGTAAATATTTTCAAGCCAAAATACTTTTTTTTTTAAAAGAGCCTAACTACAAGACAATAAATCCATTCACTAAAGTCTGGAGGCAAATTATCCATAGGGCCAGGATTTAGGTAGAATAAACAATTACCCTTTAAATCAGGGCACAATAACCACTGTAGAAACTGTAGAAATTCATCAGTAACAAAACATAATAATACCTGACACCCTACAAAAGGAATTGCCTAAAATCGGCTCTGCCTTCAAGGAGCCCCTGAAAAATATTCTTCAGGGGGCTTAGAAGTAAAACAGAGCTTACCAAGGGCTCCCCAACTCACCTCCCCTTCCCCTAAAATAGCAGTTTACTCCCTGAAAGAAAGAGTGCTTTGTTACAGACGTACCCCAAATCCTGCTGAATGCAATCTGTCAGCCTCCAACATTCATTGAGTGTAATGATTCTGCAATCAAATCTACTTTAAATGAAAATCTACCTCATTTCTAGCTCTCAAGCAAAACCCCAAGTGACCCATGTGTATTGATTCTATATGGTTCAGTTAGCCTCCTATGGACTGAAATTAAAAATAACAACAAAAATACATGTTTTTATTGAGTTCTGCCTCTTTGCTGATTATCTATAGCAAACAGCAAAATGAGCAAAGCCATGGTGAACTGCCTCTTGTGCCAACAAATGCCACAGAGAGAATGACAATCAGTGAAATATATTGTTAAGCATGAATAGTAGCTAAAATATTTATCTCTGTTGCAAGATATTAAAATGAGAAAACTTTCAAAGTGGAACCTTCAAGCAATTGCATTAGAAGTTGCATAATTTGGTTAGAGTGACCTTAGAATGGAATAAAAAGCTGCTTATTTCCATAATGTTGGCCTTCAATAGTATGAAAGGTTAGATAATTTATCATGATATACAAAACAGTTTTCAAGAATACCTAACTTAAAAAAGAAAATCTCGGTGACTTCCAGCTCTGTGGATTTTTAGGTAGCGTGATAATCAATACAATTTGTATTTAAGTGAATTTTTGTGTTCTCCCGAAAGGTCTAGTTTGCCAGGCAAGAGGATCATGTCTCCTACTCGTCTGTAGAACAAGTACAGACCGACTGAAGCAAGATTACTTGCTGCCTTTATAACAGAACTCACATCGAACAGGGAAACCTGTTTGAATGGGGAAGCTACTGAGTTTTGACATCCATGCTCACAGCTCACATGAGATGCAGAGTATGTGCCGTGATTTAAAAACTGAAGGGCCATCCCTATTGTGTCCCCTGTCATAGCTAAGTCCCTTAGCCTCAATACCACCTAGAGAGCAGTCCTGGGCATCCTATGGACTCAAGCCTTGAGGCAGTCAGCTCCATGAAGCCCTTCAAAGCAATGCTGCAAAATTCGCAGACTTACACGAGAAGCTGCAGGAGATCTTAGAGAGCCCCGAGCTAATCTCTTTACAGAGTTGTTCCAGGATTGGTGCAGTTTGGCATCTGTTTGAATTGTTCAGAATTTTCCATGTCTTTGAGTCTGGTTTCCTTAGAAATAATAGATTTTAATAAACTAAAGCTACTCTTCCTGGTTTTTTATTGTGTTGCTAGGGACCTCCTCCCCTATCCCAAAATTGCAGGTTTCTAGATTGTCATCTTTGGGAATACAGTGAATTGGAGTAATTCACACATGAGAGATAACTGTCCTGAAGGAGTGTGCTTGGCTCAATGACTGAGGAGAGCCTCACAAGGTATTGCCAGCATCACACACATTTTTTGACCCTGTGCCTCCAAACAGGACACCATGCATAGCCACAACTTTTGTAGTTCCAGATTTTTCTCCACCTTCCATGAACTCTTCTTGGGAGCATCAGATAATCAGATATGCAAATATATAGCCCCTTAATGCCATTCAAACAAAGCCATGGTCTTATGGCTCACTGGTTTTAAAGTTTTGCTCTATCAGGCCGCTATAAAATCTATAGTTTGTGCAAACACAGTTGAACTTTCTTTCCATTTCAGGCATTTCCTTACTGTATTTCTTACTGCAACAAAGCACATGCCTTTTTCCATTTCTAAAGAATTACCAGTAAAGGCAAAATTAGAAAGAGTGACCTAGAGGCATAAGGACACACATCCAATTAGCAAGCTCACAAGCCACACAGAAAATTGGTGTTTCATATGTAGCATTTGAGATTTGTTTCTGAAGAGCCATAACTATCATAAATTGTTTTGCAATTAAAAAATCAGGCAAAATCCCACTATAAAAAAGCCATTATTTAATACTAACACCATCATGTTCTCTCCCCTAAGCTCTTAGGAACAAACATTACCATTAGCGTACTCCATCACTCGAAAGTGTATACTTGAAAAAATGGAAACGCACTAATTAAAGAAATGTCCAGTACGGCAAGATCATAGTCAATGCCAGGCTTTTGAGTGCAGCGTGCCTCTGTCCTCACCATGGCCTCTGGGCCTGGCAGCACAGAGGAGGAAATCAGTCTTCCAACAAGCCATTCACCATGACCTATAGCCAGATGTCTCCGCTTGTCCCTGAATTTTCAGAGCCCTGAATACCTCAAGCATGCCAAGTTTCAAATATGAATGCTAGATTATAGACATCTTTAGTTGTAAAAACAAGAAAAGTTGCTTGAAGGTTAGGGCAATCCCTCTGAATGCAGTCTGATCTAGTCTCCCTACTCATATATCTCACTTAAAAAAAGATAGGGTTTTATAGCAAAGTACCTGTACACGTAAGTAGCTCAAACCAGATTCCCTCAAACCAAGTGAATTATAGAGGTAGAGGAAGACTTGAAACAGAATTATGCCCAAAAGAGAGAAAAGAGAAACTGAGCCTCAAAAAATAATTTCCAAGGAATTGAAATTACCGACAAGAGTTTCTTAAGCTGGGCTGTATGCACAGCAATGTTTATTGGGCTGCTTCCTACTGAGCTCTCAATCAAAAATAGTCCCTGGGAGATCTCTCCCTGGGCTCTATCAAACTGTGGTGCCCTGGCCTCACATTTGGGGGTATCATACGCTGCTGTGACTAAGCTTACAAGCATTTCCTCAGGGAGGCAACCACCAGAGTGTCAAAGAGTAGGGAGGGGGGCTCTGAGGACCTATGCTCACAGACAAGCATGCCATCAGGCCAGCCACAAAGGATCCATCACCACAGAGACAGAATAAGTAGGTGAAAGCAGCAGATAATGTTCTGTTCTCTCTCTCTTCTTTTTCACACACACACACACACACACACACACACTCCCCTAAAGGGAAAATCTAACCTTTGGATTGAACTTATTTTCCTGCCAGCTTATACAGGGAATCCATTTTGTTCAGAAGAGCAAACTATGCACTCTGAGAACTCAGATTTGGGAGCAAAAATAATCCAGAAAGTAGAGACCACCAAGGCCAATGCTGGTGACAGGGAGTGAGAGCAGCTTGCCACAGAACAGCAGCCAGATGGGGCCCAGTGGGAGAAGCTGAAAACTGGCCACCGTGGCACTCAGAGACTTAATGGGGCATTCAAAGATTATGCACATCAAGGCAGTACTTACGCATCGGACATGAAGAAGACCCAGAGCTAGTCCATGAACACTGAGCTTAAGGAGAAAGCAGGCTTCACACCAAGCTCTTCTTGCCTGCTTCCATCCAAAATGGTCTGCTCAAAACTCACGACAGCTTATCCCTCAACTGTCTATCAATCTAATTCTCACTCTCACTTTTTTCTTTCTGAAAAGTAATTTTCTCCCTCCCCAAAGGCTGAATTTAAAGCAAGACTACAAGGGACCTCTCATTTTCCAAAGTAATTCCCAGGCTCTACTCAATCAAGGAAACCTTACGGACTTGGGGGATTTTCAGAACGCAGGGCAGCAAAGTGAGAGCCATCTCTTTCAGGGGCGAGCTCAAGAGGCTAAGACAAAAGGCACCAAAGACGTTCCTGATGGGCTTCTGTCCTTCCAGCCACAGACTTAGAAAGAGTGGAAGGAGAACAAGAGGCTAGGAAGAGGGTAGCTGTAAACTTTTATTTATTCTAAATCTGGAGCAAATATGAACTGTTAACATTTGTTAAATCTGGGTGATAGGTATCTGTCTTCTCTAGACTCCATGTATTTTCAACATTACATAGTTACATTTTTTTTAATTAAGTGAAATTCAACCAGGAGGGCTAAGCTCTGAGAAGTCCAGGGAATAATGAATTAGCCTACCTTTCAAAGGTTTTGTAAATCTTGCCAGGTGACAAATATCACTTTAAGCAAACAAAATTTTTGAAAAATCCTGACTTACAAAGGAAATCAGTCAGGAGTTGATTATTCTCATTACACAAGGGCTCTTTCCTTTGTGAAAGAATTTACCACAGGGTTTCTATAAATCTGGAATGTCACCACACTGGTTTACATGGGGTCTAATTCACAAAACAAACACCCATTTGCTGCACAGCTTTTTCAGGGACACAACTACCATTCAAAGGCATATCCTCACGTCCTCCTGAGGAACCCAATCAGGTTTTCTGTTCCGGACAGAAAGCACTTTGAACTGCCCCAGAGGAACTGCTATCAAGCAAAATGGAGTCTAGCATAACTCCAAATGTTATGTGCCTGGACAAGTCATTTGCCTTCACTGTAACTCCATTTTCATGATTATAGGGTGGAAATACTGGTGCCTTGCAACACCTCTTCCAGGAGTGCTGTCGGGCTATGTGGTCGTAGCCAATAATTTTAAGCAAAATGCTGAATGATGGCAAATGAGATTTCTGCATGGGAGCCCAAGTTCCTGAAGCTGGCAGAGCTGTTCCCCACACAGCTGGCAGCACTGTCCTCACCATTCCACGGGGACATAGGGAAATGCTAGCAGCCTGGGTATGCCCACTGGAAGCAAAGTGACCCCTCACCATGCAGCCCACACAAAAACCACTCGTAACTACACAACACCAAAGAGGAAATGTAACTTGAAGAGCATTTCCCTCTACAAACAACTGATCCTCTGGGACTTTCACTTCAAGCCTCTCAATTGTTTGAAGTAAATGAGGCTCACATTAAAGGCCAGTCAGTCACACATCAAGAAATCAAGTCTCCTCTCAGTGGGGGAAAATGGCTGCTCTAGAGCCAGCCTCCCGCCTCTCACACACAGGCCTCTTGTACAAATGGCTTCATTTACCCATATCTGAGACACTCCATCCAGCCAGGCTTGGCCTCCCCTCAGCCCTGGATGCTGAGATACACATGCAGAGGGGTCAACATCTAAAACTCCAAGCAGATACTTCAGATCCACTGCAGCATCATAATTGAAAGACTCCAGCTTTGCCAGGAGGTGACTTCATCCTTTTTTAGTCCTCTCATTCTAACAAGCAATCCCCCAACCCCTTAGCTTCAGCCTCGGGCACAGTATACTAAAACCACAGCAAAGACAAGGGCAAGGTTAGGGAGGGAGAGGTCTGCAGCTCCTCCCACCTTATAAGTCTGACTGGCAATCAGAGAAAAACCAGGAGGGGCCACTGTGGGACCCAAAACAAGTGGTCCAGGGGTAAGAGGAATTCCAAAGCCTCAGAGCCCTCTATGGAAAATGTCCTGCCTCCAGTCCCCTAAGGAGAGAAATCTCAGGATCATTAGCAAGCACTCTGGCTGAGCTCAACTTCAGTGAAGGTGTATGGGGAGAGAGGTGATCTCTAAGGTAACCAGTTAATTGCCAATAAGGAATGATAATAATAAATTAGCAAATACTAATGTAAACTAACTCAGTTCTGTGGCAGTTGCATGGAGACGACAGAGGAACAGTTTATTCTGGAGCACATCTTGCAAGTGGATCCCCGCTGGGAAACGCTCAGGCTCTCCTAGATGTGAACCTGGCCAACAAAATACAACGTAAGCAATGGGTGGCCCTAGAATGTCTCTTGGTAGAAGTAGAGCCTTTGATTTTTTAAGAAACCAAAATGAGCACACTTGCAAAGTTACAGGCCACACTGCTTTCCATTGCTTCCTTCTGCAGCCTGAACGTTACTTTTTACCCTTAGGGATAAAACTTAGATGGTTCCAGACCCTGTGATGACAAGGAAAGTGAAATAAAAAACACTCACTGAATGGTCTGTCAGTTTGTTTTAATTGGAGGTGGTGCTCTGTCATTTCCTTGCTATCCAAACCAGCCTCATCATACCTATTAATTTTCTAATGACTTCTGAATCTGAGATCTGATAGGTTTGTGGCTACTTTGCTAGTTCCTTAGCCCAGAGATTCACCCCAACCACAGTAAAGCCCTAACTTTAAAACTCTTTTAGGGACCAAAGCATGTTGAGTTATTTCCTTCTTCTTCTTTTTCTTCAAAGCCTAGCTTATATTTTTGTTTCATGATTTGCACTAAGATAGCATGCACTGAGACTTTCTGTAGGGTAACTGGAAGCATTCAATTTGGTCTGCCACATATATCCTTGGTCTGAAAACTCTTCCACTGCTATGGCAATGCTACTTATGACACTGCTCTGTGAATGACCTGAGCAGAGCACACACACACCCTGAGGATGCCTCATATCAAAGAAGCTACAGCTTGCTAGCAAAAGGTAGAAAAACAGAAAGGAACAACTCAAGATTGAGTTTGAAACCAAAACCTAAGTCCCTATGCCCCTATGACTAGAGTTTTGGAAGCTCTTGCCCACTCTCACACACTTAGAGTTGTCAGCTCAGAAATGTTCAATGTTAGAAAACTAAAATTTTTAAATGCCTCACCAAAGAGACTGGGTGTTTGGGCTTTCACCCCTCCTGAAGGCAGGAAACACTCCCACCAAAGTCTCCACTACCAACAAAAGAAATGAGCTGCATCTTCTCCCTGCAAAATGACCATGGCTGGGTGACAAACATGGTAAAGCAGGAATACTGATGTACAAACAAGTAACACTTTCCAGCATCAAGAGGCACCCAGAGGCATGCCTCCATTCTGTAAGATTGGAAGAAAAATTATTTCCCATATTAAGGAGCCTCTAAAATGTTTGAAATATTTTTAGAAGAATCTTAGCAAACTGGCAAACTACTATCTTTTTCTTTCCTCCATTCTCTTTCTTTTTCAACCCCCTTTCCCCTCTCTTCACCCCCGCCCCCATACAACCATACACACACACATTCACTTACACATAACGCAAGTCGACGGACTAAATAAACAAGGATGTCAAGGAATGCAAACCTCACCCTTCAGTTTAAAATATTCAAGAGATCCCTGACCTCACTAACTCTACCAAAGCCTTCTGTAAACAGCAAAGGCAACCTCCATTTTCCCTCCTCAAATTTGTGTACAAAACCACAAAATGTACCTAGGTGATTTCCTGACCAACATCAGAGGACAGGTGAATAATGAGATACAATTCTAGGCAAGATGATCTCTGTAAATACTAAAGGCTGAGTTCCAATTCTCTAGACTAGGGCTCCATTCCCTTTACCTGCCTAACTGCACTTAAAATTATGTACCCTTTGGTTTTTAGAGCCACCAATGTTGAGATGTGGCTATATTTGCACACTAAGGCAAAAGTTAGCCTCAAACCTTGAGAGCTCAACAGTAAATCTACAGATAAATGATGGCAGGGCTTCCAGGGAAAGAGAGAAGCGGAGCACTAAGGAGCTTTCGAAGTAAGACAGGATTAGAAACTCTCTTAGATTGCTTGCAGGGAAATCATGTGGGTGATCTCAGCTCCCCAACTAGACTGTGAACTCTCCGAGGACAGAAACTACATCTTATACTTATTTGAGATCCCCATGGTACCTGCCACACAGCTGAGCACATAGTGGATACTCAAACAATGCTTACTAATTTGATCTAAGCCATGGTGATAAACTTCAAGGTGTGATAGAGTGCTATGAGGAAAGTGTTTCTGACTCCTGTATAATGCAGTGCAAGTAAGCCTTCTAACTGATTCTGAAGCTAATGAAGGGAGTGGGCTTGTCACGATGTTGCCCAGCAGAGGAACCTAATGTGTAGTGACCTTTGGTCCCAGTCAGGAGAATAAGAACATAACATATGCTCAGAAGAGATGCTCTCCTGAATCAAAATGACCTGTTTACTTATCTGTCTTCCTGTAAGCTCCCTGGGGTCAAGGATCAAGCGTTTTATTTTTGTATCCTCGGCAAGGAGTGCAATGTCTGGCACATTCTAAGTGTGCAAAAAATGCTAATGGATTGAATTAATGAACAAATAAAAGAATGGTTTAATGAAATAACATTAAAAAACTATGTGACATAAGATTTAACACAGAAATTTGCATAGAATCATGTATTTATCACACCCATAGCCCTGATTACTCTGTGCTATAATTGCTTAATAAATGTTGGTTTCTTGGATGGATTTATTAATTAAGGAGGAAAATACAAAGAAAACATAGGAAATATATCCCGATATTACTATCCTAGGAATGTAGACTATTCCGTCATATCTGATAGGAGCATTGATCACACCACACAGCAAAGCACCTGTTTGTTTGCTTGTCTTCCCCATTAGGACGTGCATTCCTTCAGATCAGAGACCATCTTTTTCATTTTGCTAACACCAGAGCCTAGAGCAAAATCTTACAAAGAATAGACCCTCAATAAGTATTAGCTGAATATACAAATCAATCATTTCTGCTCTTCCATAGATTTCACTGTACCTAAGTATTCTACCTAGTCCAGGGCCTCTGGTCAGAGAAGAAAAGAAGTGTCCTTTCCCCATGCAGTGACAGATGTGAGTTAAATGACCTGACTCACGTTTTGTTGTGAATGGGTCTTTCCTCTTTCTGAATGGAGTTGTGTGTTGAACTATCCAAGACTGTGTATTGGAAATAGTCACTTAACATCTCTGAGTCTATCACACACTGTTACGGTTCTGACTAACCCTGGACACTAGATCTGTGTGATTTTGTTAAATAATGAGGATATCTGTCTTTGTGAGTTTGGGATAGGATCCGAATTCAGACTTCCAATGGTACTTTGTTTCATTCTGCCCATAGGAGAATCTCAGAAAGAACACCAAGGTCTTAGGTAAACCATGCAGACAACCTTATATGTCTCCGGCCTCCATCAAGTATCTCAGACACCAGGGCTAAAGTTTCTCTAATGCCTCGAATGAATTGGTTGCATAAATAATCACCAAGCCTCAGGATTCAATTCTTCTATCTCCACAAGCAACAGCAGTCAACACCTAAACACACAAGCTTGGCATCTTTTACCTCCATTGTTCAATAGTCCAATGTGAATAACTGCACTACTCTGTAGGCCTTACATATATATAACCAGCATAAATCACTCTTTGGTTACAAGTGCCCAGGGAGTTGCACTCAGGTATGCAGGCCATTACAACAGCAATTCTCCAATTATTGTCTAGTGAAGAGATCTCCAGTTCAGGGGACACCCGTGTGTCAGACCTTTTACATTACACAATGTCATTGTTATTCCTCGGACCAACCTTGCATGGTAGATGTACCCATTTTGTATATGAGGAAACAGAGACTCAGAGGGATTCCATAGCAAAAGATGTCTCCCAGATTCAAAATCATTGTCCATCTGATTCCACTACATAAAACTCTCTCTTCCTCTCCATTGCTGAACTTTTGACGATCCACAACTAGCCCGCCAAAAAGTCTATGATGTAGTCCTTAGTAGTATTCACTGACATTCATCATTTTAACTGAGCTACCTAACATAGTACTGGATTTTCAATAAATCCTTATTTATTGATTTATAGATTGAAGATATTGGTGTTTTTGTTGTTGGCAGAAGATCATCAATTTCTCATTAAATGGACTGCTGTTTGGTCCCTTTAATTCTGTTGAGAATTATTTTTCAGGAACTATGAAAAGAAATTGATGCAAGTGGTCCTAAAACCCTTTGCCCTAAATTGATACAAATACTACGGGGCCATTTTATATGCATCATAGCCCAGGTATGTCAAGCTGAATTATTTCTAAGGCAGGAAGGACTCCCTGAAACAGCACTTACCAGAGAATTATAGAACCCTGTGATCTAGTACTCTTTTTTTCTCTCTCTCTCTCTATTTTTCTCTCTCTCTCTCTCTCTCTCTATCTCTCTGTCTCTCTCTCTCTCTCTGTATGTGTGTGCGTGTGTGTCCAGCTCTGAGTCTGAACAAGTCCCTTAGCATTTCTGGACCTCCATCCTCCATTTCATCATCTACTGAAAGGCAGTCTTTCAAGATACCTGATTGCAATAATCAAAGGAGACAATAGTTGTGAAGGTGTCTCAAAAAATGTGGAAAGGCTCTCCAATATGCAGTATTCCTTTCATTAGTGGCCTGGAAGAGGGTATATGTCTCCCAGTGCATCAAATTCCCAACCAAAGAGGGACTTAAGCAATTCATAGAAAAGTGAAATCAACTTAAGAACTGTTATTTGTAGCTTACCACCCAGCCACCCAGGTACCATCATCCACATTCTCACCTATTACACTGAAATATTTCAATAGCCAGCAAACACTGGACCGCATAGTGTTAAAAAAAAAAAAGAAATGCTTCCATTTGAAAATATTCATTCGTAGTAAGGGAAAACAGAGCTAACTCAAATGAATGGTTAAGTCCTGAAATTTCCATTATTAGTAACAGTTTCAATCTCCTCACTTGTCAAATGTCACCATAAGAACTACCAATAAATGGTAAAGTGGCTTTTTAATTTTTTCGTTTGCCTCCCTTTAACCAGCCCATCCATATTCACAGCAAAGTGTGTATATGACCAAAGAAAAAGCAAAAAGAGGCTTTGTGGAGGCTGAATCGCTCTCACACTGGGTGGCACAGGAGAGGGGTCTCCAAGTAACTCCCAGAGCCACTTAGCTGCACTCACCTCTGGCAGAGGCACCCCGTTGATGATCAGGTCTGGCTGCTGGGGGCCCTGGCTGTTGAAAGAGTGATGATAGATGTGGTTGGCACTGGTATTGCGTGTATTCTGGTTCTCCACGTTCAGGAAAGTGCTCTCAGAGCGGCGGCAGCCCAGGGGCAGCGTCTGCTGGTGGTAGTCGAAATAGTTGAGGGATGAAGTCAGGGAGGAGCAACTGACAACGTTCATCTTGTCTGTTTCCTCCACATCCCGGGGTACCAGGCGAATGTCATTCTTACTGATTTTTTTCTTCTTGCTTGATTTCTTTTGATGCCCATAGGAGTACTCAGCGATTCTATGTGACAGAAAAGGCAGCATGTATCGCTAACGCCCTCCCAAACCATTCATTGATTAATAAACATTAAGCACCCCAGAGGGTCACACCCCATCTCCTCTCCAGTTTCTTATTCTGGTGCATTACATCATCGGATTTCTCCCTGTGCTTTTTACATGCAAAAACAAGCTGTGGGCCATAAAGTTTTCACATTAAACATGGTAGCCTCCCACACTCCCCACCCCTACCCACACCAAAAAAAGTTTATCTGCTTTGGATTTGGCATTTCTCATTGTGAGTGACCATTTAGGCAAGGGTGGAGGGATGCGGAAAGTTGAGCCTATGGGAGAGAAAGCACGAAAATGCTCAAATCTGGAGTAGCCCAAAGGAACTCCTAGGTGAAATAAGAAGCAAGTCCTAATTTAAGAGAAGAGGAGATCCAAAGGAACAAATAAAAAAAAATCCTTTCCAGTTCCTCCAGGCATTTGCCATGTGGCAAATAGCCTCAATCCAGTTCTTCTATGATTGACCTGATCAGTTTGGACTGGGGTAGGAGATCAGACTCCCGTCCTTTGATGTATCTCAGCTCCTCTCTTCCACACCCTCCTTCCCCCTGCCATAGCCCTGCTCCCTTCTACTCCCCACCCCAACCCCTCCTCGCCTGGAGAAGTCTGATAGCCAAACCCATTTGAATGAGGGGAAATGCCTTTTTACCTCTTTCCCCTTAGGCTCACTTTCTCCTCTGCCTTTTTTTCTTGCTCCTCGCTAATGGGAGAAACCGAGATGCAATGCAGACACTTGCTGTTTTGTCCTTTTATAAAACAGCCGAGGAGACAAGTGATGGTTAAACAATTACTGCAAAGGAATTTAAAGGTTAGTGCATTCAGCATCCTTCTCCATTCAGGTGTACCTACAAGCAGCTGTGCTGCAACTGGAACATAAAAGCTCAATTTAATTAACACTGACACAGACCCAGCAACGTGCACCAAAGACACCAAGCATTAACAGACTTGTAAAAAGAAATGCATTAAAATGTAGCCAGATTCTCAAAGTCATTTATTACTTTACATGTACTGATTCAGCTTACTGTTTGGAAATTCCATTTCTAGGCAATAATCAGTAAAACAAAAGGGTTCATAAATAATACAGGTTGATCTTTACAAGTGAAAGAATGTGCCTGTATTCTTGCTCGACAAAGCTAATTGTCTGAATACAAAAAGGGAGCCCAATTCAAGCAGCAATTGCAGCTCATCTCGCAAGTCTCATAAATGAATGCATTGAAGGAAGAGGTTCTGCAGAGACTGAGAACAAGAAATCTCTGCATAATACATGGAAAGACAAGCTCTTGAACTTTATGTTTCTAAAGAGTCTGAGCAGTTGAGGAGATTGCGTATTTCCAGAGGGAAATTCCTGCTCTAACCCAGGGATATTCTTAGAGTTGCGTTCCCCTCACCCTTTCCCTCTGTGCTCAGGCAGGCTTGCAGTGATGGCAAGCTAATGCTACTGGGGCTTAGTAACAGATAAAACCCCAAAGACACCAGTCAAAACCCCAAAGACCCCAGGACTGGGATTGGTTTTCTTTTCAAATCTGTTTACAGAATCAATAGGACATTCTAATCATTTTGTTTACCCATGATGGGTAAGTTTGGCTGTCCGATTTATTCAGCTGAGGCATTCAATGCGCAGTTCTTTCTGTATTGACCAATTATTTAATTAAACTGTACTTCATTAATCCCAAACCATCACAGGGAACAGAGCTCTTTACAAAATACACATGTGAGTGAAGTTGGAAAGCATGGAGATTTGCCTTTTTTCTTTTTTTCAATTCAAAATGCTCAAATGCTCTTCTCCCTATTTATGATCTCCCTGGCAAGCTCTCCAAAGAGCTCTCACTTCTGGTCATACATCACCAAGAGGTGGCAAAGCCTTCAATATCTTTATTTCAAGCTTACTTCTTTTCCATCAAGGAAAGGGTTTTATGCATTTACTTTATGCTAAGGAAATAGCTTAAAGAGTCCCCTCTGTCATTATCTCCATATAAATAAAATTTTACAGACCCTCAATTTTTCTCCTATAAAAATTGCCACTGGCAGTCACAGGTTTCAAAGGTAAGAGCAATATTAATTTCCATTTCTCCCATCTGAAATGACTCAGAGCTTAAGGAAAGAAAAGTCATGGCCATTTCACTAGTAACAGGATTAAAGCATTTATGAGGCATTGCAGCTGCTCTTTTATGGCACCTGATTGATATTCATGTGTGGTTAGCATTTGTCTACTAACTTGTGTAATGCAGAGAATAGTAAAAGGGAAACAATAATTGCATGGCTGTTACATATTCAGGGGGCTCTGATTCACAGAAGTGTACATTTCAGTTGGTGTCAAATACAAATTGGATGGACCTACGGGAACATATTTTGACTGATTAACATGCAAGCACAAATGGTACAAAAGACACACTGGATGTGTAGGTGTGTGGAAAGCATACACGCACACCTTGGTTGGAAATAGCATCATTCATTTTCAGCAAACTAAAGACACAACTTTTTTTTCAACCATTTCGATGAGACACTGCTGGAAGAAAATTACATGTATTACTGTAAATTGGATTCTAGAAATACTTAGACTTATTCATTCTATTCAACTGTAAGGAAGGGCTTCTGCAAGACCCTCTAATGTGCTTATCAGGGAACCTTTTTTAAAAAAAATACTGTGTTCCATTCCAGTTTCCATATTTCTATTCTCTCTCTCTCTCTCTCTCTCTCTCTCTCTCTCTCTCTCTCTCTCTCTCCCTCTCTCTCTCTCTCTCTCTCTCTCTCTCTCTCATACACACACACACACACACACTTCAAAGGGAACTGTAACACAATAGCACATAGTGACATCCACTGGTAGGGACTAGATCTTAACATCATAAACAGAGTCCCACATTAAAGGAAAGCACCATCAACTCCAGAAGATGGCTATTTCTACTGAAACATCTGGATGCAAAGTCCTGTTCCTTCTTGGGATGTTTGGTCTCTACCCCATAAACCAACCAGCAATTTGAAAACACACAGATGAGTGGTGGAATTTCACTTTACATAGCCAGATGTTTGGGGACTAGATACAAAAAAATGCAAAAAAAAACATGCTAAAAAACTCTAACCACTGTCTTCCCCACAAATTCCTGTTATATCTTCCCCCAACTCTCTCTTTCCTACCATAGAGTCCCACTCACAGGCTCTCTCCAGGGTTTATCTCTACAATAGAAGAGGGCAGATGCCAACACATCCTTTCCTTTCACTACCTGTCTCCAAAACATGGTGTCCCCGAAATCAGCTTGTGGTACTTAGTGGCTCTGCTGAAAATCAATTTCTCTCTCTCTCTCTCTCTCTCTCTCTCTCTCTCTCTCTCTCTTGCACACACACGCACACACACACACTCTTTCCTTCCATAACTTCATGGTGACAGCTGTGTGCAAATTTTAAAATAATAATTGCTTTTCTGAGCATCACCATTATGTGACAGAATCCATTCAAACAGTAAATGATTATCTTCCAGCAAATTGTCAGATCAAAAGAATTGATCAACTTGAACTGCCACAAACTTTTCCCCCTCTGCCAAAATGAAGCGCTGTATGGACGGGTACATGCATTTAAGTAGGAAACAAAAGCACTAGGATTTTCACAAAGAGACACAGATACACCTTATTCATCCAAGACAAAGAAAAGAAAGTTGGCTCTACCTGCAGTTGTAGGTACGGATCTCTTTGTTGTCTCGCTTGCACTTGATTGCCACGAAGATCATAGTGACAAAAAGGATGCCGGCAATGGAGCCCAGGGCAATAATGAAAATCAGGGACAAGTTCACGGAGCCCATTGACTCTTGGGCATCGAGAGCTGGGGACAGGTAGATTAGGACGAGCGCAGAAGCAGAGAGAGACGTCTTGCCGTGGTCGTGGGCCACCACGATGAGCTCATAGGAAGCCTTGGAGCTCTCGCTGAAGGTGCGAGTGGTTCTGACTTCGCCGTTAACCTGGTCTATTTCAAAGAAGCCACGGTCGCCCTCGGTCATATCGTAGGTGACCCGGCCGTTCTCGCCCTCATCATAGTCGTCTGCTTTGACAACGGTCACCAGGTAGCCTATGCCGGAGTTACGGGGGATGTAGACCTCCGCGGTGCCGTTGATCAGGGGTGGGGCCGTAATGACCGGGGTATTGTCATTGACGTCGAGGATAATGACTCGCACCGTGGCGTTGCTCTGCAGCGAGGGCAGGCCACCGTCCTTGGCCAGCACCTTGAATTCGAATGCCTTGGTCTGCTCGTGGTTGAAGGATCGGAGCGCGTAGATGTCGCCTGAGTTGGGGTTAATGGAGACATAGGTGAAGACAGGCATGTCCCGCACCTGCGACGGCACAATCTGGTAGGAGACGCTGCCATTGAGACCCAGGTCGGGGTCTCGGGCTGATACAGAGAGCAGATAGGCGCCGGGCGTGTTGTTCTCCTGCACAATGACCTGGTAGTAGGGCTTGGAGAAATGCGGGTGGTTGTCGTTCTCGTCGGTGATGCGCACGGTAAAGGACTTGGCACTTTGCAGCATGGGCACACCACCATCGCGCGCCTGGATCGTGAGGTTGTACTGGTCGTGCTGCTCGCGGTCCAGCCGTCCGTCAACCAGGATAGTGGAGAAGCTCTCATACTCCTGCAGCCTAAAGGGCACGTTGCCGAGCAAACGGCACTGCACGCGCCCATTGAGGCCGGAGTCGCGATCAGACACCCGCACCAGTGCAATCACGTAGCCCGGGGGGGCGCTCTCGCTCACCTCCACCAGTTCGCTATTGACCGACAGTAGATTGATGACCGGCGGGTTGTCATTGGTGTCCAGAACGCTGACGGTGACCTTGCAGTGTGCCGGGATGGAGTTAGGCCCCAGGTCCTTGGCCTGCACGTCCAGTTCATACACGTGGCCCTCTTCGTAGTCTAGGGCACCGGTGACCGTGACCAGGCCGCTGTGCGGGTCGATCTGGAAGAGCTCACGCGTGCGGTCATTGACATAACCATAGAAGGAGTAAACCACCTGGCCATTGGTGCCCTCATCTGGGTCGCTGGCATTGAGACGGATAACAGGAGTGTTAGGAGGTGAGTTCTCTGGCACGCTCACCGCATAGGTGGACTCGCCAAACACCGGGTTGTTGTCGTTGGAATCGGTCACCTTGATACTGAGGCCAACAGTGCCCAGGTGCGGCGGATCGCCGCCGTCGAGTGCAGTGATGCGAAAGCTGTAGTGCGACTGCGTCTCGCGGTCCAGGCTCTTCTCCACTACGAGTTCAGCAAACCGTGAGCCGTCGCCGCGCGTCTTGATCTCCAGGCCAAAGAGCTCGTTAGGTGTAAGCTCGTACGTCTGCACACCGAAGCTGCCGGAGTCAGGGTCATAGGCGCTGTCCAGCGGGATGCGAGTGCCGGGGCTGGCAGCCTCTGAGATCTCGAGCTCGATCTGTGCCGCCGGGAAGCTGGGCGCGTTGTCGTTCAGGTCCTTGATCTCTACCTTAATCACGCAAATCTCCATTGAGCTGGACATTACCTCCAGCGAGATGATGCACTTGGGACTCTGGCGGCACAGCAGGTCGCGGTCAATCTTCTGCTTGGTGACCAGCAGGCCCGAGCTGGGGTTGATGTCTACCAGGTGTGGAGCTGAATTGGACACCACACGGAAGGCAGAGGCCTGCCGTGGGTCCAGCGCGAAGCCTGCCTCGCGCGCGTCCTTGGCCACATTGGCGATCACCGTCCCGGCGCGCTGCTCCTCTTCTACCGAGTACTTGAGGTTAATGAGGGCGGCCGCCTGCGTCCACAGTACCGCCAACAGCAGCAGCACCGGCAGCAGGAGCGACTCCATAGCTGCGCGGGGCTCTGTCTGGCCTCGCCTCTCCACTCCCCTCCGAGGTCGACGCCGCCGGCGCTCCAGCTTCCCGCTGACTCGGGCCGCCTGTTGCGTGCGCCCCTGGGCCCCGGAGGCCTCAGAAGGAGTCCCGCCCAGGGCGGCCCGGCGGCGCGGGGGGGACACCCGCGCCGGCTCCAATGCTGAGGTTGCGGCACACTCGGCGGGGGTTCGCGGGGGGCCCGGGGGCTCCGGGGGGCCGAGGGAGCGCCGCACGGCCCCGAGCCCCCTCCCTCCAGCCCGGCTACTCAGTTTTCCCCCTTCAAAGTTAGCCGGGCGAGATTGGCCGCAGCGGCGCAGGGCTGCGGGTCGGACAGCTTCTGTGCGGCCGGGTCCACGCGCTGCTGAGTGCAGACCGCACCTGAGACGAAGGCGGGGAGGGCGGTGGGGGCGCAGCCTCTCAGGCAGTGCCCGGCCCGCCGCGGCGCACTGGCACTCGGGCTGTAGAGAGCGTTGTCTGTGCACCTGGCATGCGCAAGGACTTCTCCCCAGCGCTCCTGGCTCACTGCGGAGAGATGACCCGCCTGGAAAGCGCCCTCCGGGGTCTGGCGGGGCCACGCTGACCTTTTCGAGGCCTGCTGGGGAGAAAGGAGGATCGCAGGCGCGAGTCTGAGTTGCTGACAAGCGCCGCAGGCGCCCGGGTATCAGGCGGAGTGGGACGGCGGTCCCGCGACTGGCAAATGAAGGGGGAGGGGAGAGATGCTGACGAGATGAGAGCTCGCTCCTTCGCGCTGAGGTTGGTTTCAGAAGCTTTGGGGGGCGCGTCTGTCCAGGATCGAAAGTGGGTGCGGAATCCCCCCAACAGAGATGTTGGACTGCGGGCTTCTGCGTCTCCGAAATCAGTTACCAACACAGCCCAAGCCTCCACGTCAAGTTTGTGAAAACGGGGCGATGGCAATTTGTTCACGAAAATCAAAGTCGCGGTCTTTCCAATGTCCCGGAAGGCGGGGAATGGGGAGAAGGGGAAGGGAAGCGACAACAGTACCGGCCAGGAGAGGCGGGGCTGCCGCCACGGGTACCGGGGGCTTCTCCTCCTCCCTCGGTCTGGGCTAGGGTGTCGCTCTGAGGGCCGCCGCCGCCGCCGCCGCTGCAGCGGGAGGAAGCCCTCCTAGCTCAGTCTCATGTCGCTGGGGTCCGCCTCAGCAGCTGCCACGGTCGACGTTTAGGTTGCCGCCAAAGTTTAGTTGCGGGAGCGTCTGGATTCCATCCTCCTGGAGAGGCGCTGGCCGCGCTGCGTTGGGCTCCCTCTCTTTCGGGCGCTCTTTCACTCGGGAGTTCTGTTTCGCTCTCTTTCTGTTTCAGGCTGTGTGTCAGTGTGTGAGAGAGGAAGAGTGTGTATGGTGTAGGGAGTGTGAGTGTGGAGTGTGAGCGAGCAGGGGTGGGAGGTTTCGGATCTCCGATGAATCCGCTCAGCCGGAACGCCGCGAAGCGCAACGCGCCAAGGACCCGCGCCAGGCTAGTGACGCGGGTGCCAGTGCCCCCAGGGCAAGCCGAGTATGATGCGCGGAGCTGTCCTGCCGTCTATGACCGCTGGTGAGTCTCCCCACTGCGCTCGCCGCCGCCGCTACTGCTGCTGCTGCTCCTTCAGATGCCGCAAACTACTGGTCGTGGAGTCTGGAGAGAGCTGGAGAGAGCCGGAGCTGCCGAGCCCCGCTACGCCAGGCGCTGGCCAATCAGCGCGCAGCCCAGCGGGCTCCGGGCTTGGGGCGGGGCCAAGACGCGGTGGGAGGAGCGGGGAGGGGCCAGCCGGAAACTTACACACTGGCGGGACCAAGAGATACCCCGGCTTGCGGAACCCAGGCTGGAGTCTGGAGCGGCCTGGCGGGCAGACCTGGAGAGGGCAAGAGGGCTGGTTGGAGAGGGGAGGGAACGTGCTGGCTCTGCAGCTGTGCCTCCCTGGGAACTGCGCGCCCCTCGTATTCGTAGAGACTACAGTAAAGATGAGGATTTAATTCTCTTGGCGTATTTACCTCCCTCACATATCTTCATATCTTGAATATAACATTCACATAAATTCTCTCTCTCTCTCTCTCTCTCTCTCCCTCCCTCCTCCACCCCCTTTTTTTTTTCTTTCTCCCCTTTGTCTCCTCACACTGGGTTCCCTGTCAGTCTGTTTCTCTGTCTTTCTCTCATCTCTTTCTCGAGAAGTGGAAGAAAAAAAGGAAAGGAAAAAGCGCCCGCGGGGTGGTCATTCATCCGGCTCTTGGCCGGTGAGTCTACTTCAGCTGAGAACCGCGGCAGCCAGCCTTCTGGACCGCCACTCCCTTCCCTCCTCGGACAGACTCAGTACTCTCCCTACCACCGCCCCTGAAGGGCCCTTGGACCGGTTCGGTTCGCTCTTCTCTGTTACTTGTTAATCAGATGGGATCTGTGGCGCGGTGACTGAGCCCAGAGAGGGCTATACACATTTTGTTGCCCCTCACCCCACCCTGTTGGAGATTTTAGCTCTCTATAAATAAACTGTATATTTGGGAAGAGCTGGTGGAGCGTACGCTGCCGCGCCGCGCCGCTTCAGGAGAGCCCCGAGCCCGTACGGAGCTGCGGGCCTGGCGCGCAGTCCACGTAGGTCTCCAGGAGCTGGAGCCGGCGCGGGTGTGCCGGGCACCGCAGCCTTCCCGCGGTCCCAGGGGGTTGCCAGCTCTGCTCGGGCGGTGGTGGTGGCGACGGCGACGGAGGCGTGTGCCAGTACTGCGTAGCGGGAGGTCGGCGTGGCTAGGGCTGACTTCAAACTCAGCTTGCCTTCCGGACTGAAGGCGCCCTGGGAACAGAAGGGCGCTCCTCCCCGCCCTGTTCTGAGGCTCTTAATTAAGGTCACTGGCGGGAAGAATCAAAAGCATCCCGCTGAACAGGTTGAGGCTTTTTTTCATCATAGATTGAAGGTGGAGGGACCGGCTTTTGAATTCACAATTCTTGGTAGAATAAACCTCCCTTCTCAGTGAGTCGTCTCGCAAATTTGGGAGTCTTTGTTGAGCAAACTCATAATTAGCCCAGCGACATTGGCCCGAGCCTGTGGGGAAAAATGAGACTCACTTCTGCCTTTTAAAAAATACTAAACAGGAAAAGGGAAAAGGGCATTTGGAGACACAATAGGTTTTCTCAAAAATGCCATATTCTTGCAGAAAGCAACCTAACTGCTTTAAAAATATTTCTCCTTCCAAGAGGGGCTAGTTTAGCACCCTTTACCTTGGCTGGGCGTGGGGAGGGAGAAGACAGCTTCCTCCTACAGAAAGGAATTATTTCGGAAGTGAGGTTGCGACCCCCCTGAACGTGCATCTGAGACCAAAGGGAGGGCATGGAGAGCCAGATCTGCTTTCCGTGTGGGGGGGGGGGGGGTTGTTTCACTCTTTTCGCGTTAGGATCCACTTCAGCCCAGAACATCACGGAGAATATCGAAGCATTTGCAGAGTATCATTTCATTTCGGTCATTCAGAGGTGCAGGCGAATGGCAGAGTTGTGGCTCAAGGGAGCCCTGGGACCCACCCGGTCTTCTGCAGACCTCTTCGGAGACGTGGGCAAGTAGTAGAGGAGACTGACAACATGGCAGGCAGCGCGGGCACACGCACCTCACGGGCTCCGCCAAGAGAGCAGCTCCATTTGATTTATCACAGTTATTTACCTTTGATGTCAGCGAGTGGGAATGAAGTGCATCTTGGTCTAATTAAAAAGGCCTAAAAAGGCATTTGAAATGGGTTTGCTATCTGATCACGGGATGTGAGTTCGGCGTTTGGCAGCTTTCTAAAATATTGCTTGAACTATTTAAACAGAACAATTAGCAGCATACTAAAATGTTTGCATGCTATGCTTAGAAGCTTTTAGCTGCAAACTTTAAGGCGATCCGTTCCCCTTTAAGTTAAAAAAAGGATGATGCTGCTTCCTTGTGGCGACGGCTGTCAGGAACCCGCTGATCAATAAAAGTAAACTGGCGCCTCCACGGCTTGGTTGAGCAGGAGAGAAGAGTCTGAGAAGTAGTCTCAGCCATTAACAATCCCCCAGGTAACGAGAAATGGAAGAATTACTCAGGTAAAATGATTAACATCGCCGCAGCATCTGAAAAGATGCACACAACAAGATAAGGAGGCTGCGGACCTCTTACCTTGGGTAGTGCTAATAGAATGTCTATATTCTGCTGTCTTTTAAAGATAAATAGGAGAATTCAATTAATGTACAATGCCATTACCTTTGTAAGTGCAATCACATTGTAAAGACATGTTCTGCATTTGCAGAAACAAACGCACTCTTCGCTAAGGAGATGGCACCGGGCTCCCTGCTTCCTAATCGCTCTTCACACTCGAGGAGCCCCACCTTTCCAAGCAGAGCACCCCAAGTACTTCCAGCTGTACCAAACAGCTTTTATGGAAGGCAGGTGCTGAGGGAGGCCTGAGGCATGTGCCTCTGCTTTCCTTCTTTCCAATCACCCAAGCACAGTAATAGTTACACCTTCCCTCCAGAAAATAGCTCTTCCATCTCCCCAGTCTATTTGTAAAGCTAAGCCTAATGCGTTTGCTCTCAGACTGTATTTTTTCCAAATGGACATACTTGATCATTATACTTCAACAATACTATTGACTAAATGAGTGGCCGAAAACACCTTCGTGATCAGAAATTTATTGATTAACTTATTATTCTTGTAGATAATAAAAACATTATTCTTGTAGATAATAAAAACAAAAAGAAAGTTCTCTCAGTCTTAGCTTCCCTTTACTTCAGTCCTGAAGGGAGCCCTGCCTCCTCAGCCTCTTTAGAGACACAAGAGGGACATCTAGTGACCGTCCTTAGTATTTTTGATTCAACCTTTGCTGAACAACTCCAAGGCTCTGGACACCAAGTGCAGTGCTGCGGCGCCTGGGCCATCTCTCTGGGCCAAGACAGCTCTTTGGGTCACTGAGGCCAGAATCCAAATTGACAAGGATATCCTTTTATCTTCAAAATTTCAGCCGCACCACTGAAATAATGCTGAATGACAATGGAAGAAGGAAACCAAAATTGGGAAATCCTTACATTTAAATCAAGCCAGCAGGTAAGGATAACTCTTGCTGTCCTGACATTAAAAAGCAGGGGGTAAAAGGTTTTGTTCAAAAGGTTAAAACTGATGGCAGGAACGAATATACCAAGTTATGAGGACTGTAGCGCTGACAAGTTTAGGGGAGCTTTCTGAGATTTTTTTTTTTAATGTTTGTATCAAACTCCAAAGAGATTAGCCTTCAGGTTAACTCCATTTTCTCTCTCCCCTCTTCCCAGCCATCCCTCCGACACATCCCATCTCTCTGCCCTGACTGTAGAAAAGTGGATTATCTTCTAGTTTGGCTTTTGTTGCATCTCATGGGCATTCCACTCTAATGGGGCGATCTGACCAGCTGCCTGATGAGGTTCTCTTAGAGAGAAAAGCTTGATTTAAAAATTAGACAAAATAAAACTTTTCCAACCTCCATATCTGATCTCATTACTTTGGTTGCAATGCCTAGAGTAGAGAACATTTAAGAGTGAAAAGAGGAAACAGCCCAAAGCTGGAAAGTGTCATTATTTAAGCCATCATCTTATTTAATCTTTACAGTATCCCTGGGAGGTAAAGAGACTTTGCAGATGTAGAAGCCGAGTTGCAGAGTGGTTCAATGATTTGCCAAGATGACCTCATTACACAAAACTCAACCACTTCCCTTGTAAAATCAACAAGTCCTGGCTGTGTGCCCAGCATTGTGTTAGGGACTGAGACCTTTTTTGAAAAGATGGTCCTTGCCCTTGTGAAGCTTTAAATTCAGTTGATTAATTTAATAGCATCATGTAATTCCATGTACTATAGATTTTGCTAGAGGAGGAACTAGGATGAGGTATATCATGTTGACAGCTTCCTAAAATTCTGTTCCCTTCTGGCCACAGTGATTGCCCAATTACTATGTATTGCCTCCCCCATCACACACACACACACACACACACACACACACACACACACAAAGGCATTAAGAGCAGCAGCCAGGGATGTAGACCTGCCTGGCAGGGATGGAGTGCAGCTTCCACCATCCTAGATGCTGGTTCTGTCCCTTCTGAAATACCAGGAAGATTAGGCAAGGAGGCCAAGAAAAGTCTTTGAGGTCCCTTGTACTTTTCCCCCTCCTTTCCTTCCATCCCCCACCCCTCTTCCCACCCTGTGACAGAAGATAACAGTGACAGCCAGGGAGCTGTAGAAAAGAAAAACAAAGAGTAGAGAAAGTGTTCTTTAAGTGCTAAAATTGCTCACCATGGCCCTGATACACAAGAGAAGTAGGAGACAGTGGTGAAAAAGAGACAGAAAGCTATTAATCACTCCAAGCCTTCCCATTTTGACAAGGCTAGCATCTCTGAACAAATTATGCCCAAGTACCCTCCATGCTTACCCCTTCTCTTTAGGGATGGCACTTCCCACAAGGTCAAATCCCTGCTGCCGCAAAATTCATAACTGTTCCCAAATAAACACACATCATGGGGACCACTTAATTAGCAAAGGCTAAATCAGCAGATACATTTCAATAAATGACACTGCTCTCTGACAACTTCTGTACTACCCTGCAGTGCCTACTTGTGATGTCTTGACAGCACCATTTGGGCTCCCGGCATTATTGCCTCAAACTTTTCATGTGAATTCTCTCCAAGTAGATCCTAAACATTGTTTTCCTAGGTGCAAACTCATGCCAACTGTTATTGTTACTCATCACCACCACTTTTGAAAACAAAAAGCTTTCGTTCAAAGACACTGTGATAAATCACCCCCAACCTTCCCACTACTGCCTCTCTCACCCCAAGGAGAATAGTGGGAGAGATGTGCCACAGCCCCCCCTCCAGGGGAAATGCCTTCCTAACAACTTGGGGAAAAAAACTATTACCAAATAAGAGACCTCAAAGACCAATTGAAATACTAATAACTGAACGCTAATTAAAGGAGACAACTGAAAATGTATGGACTAGGAATGCCCTCCTTTAGGCCAAGCCGTGTTTTTTACACAGCAACCCCCAAACTTTAGTGCTGCAACCTAGCACATGGATCCTAAGGATGCCTATACCATGTGTGACTCCCTCAAACTAGTGCTCCAGACAGTGGCTTGGCTTTTGACTCAGCCCAGACTTCTCTCTCAGTCTCTTCTGCTACTTCTAGAGTGATTCAGGTGGACCAGGAAAATGGGCAGAACTATTGCTGAAAGGAATGTTTGAAGATGCTGAAAGACTACTCATTAAAAGATGAACACTACAGGCTAGGCCCTGCAGATAAGCTTTCCAAATTAAAAATCAAAAATCTAGCTGGTTGCCTGGTTTTATGAGAGGCTAAGTTCTTTTTGGATATGTCTACAGGATTGGAAAAAACAAACCAGATCTTTCACGACTTCGAGATACATGGTTGACGGAGCTGGGGTGACTGTGTGAACTCCGTACTAAAGCACCTCTTTTGCATTAAGTTCCCGTAGACAGTAATAACTAAAGAAGTGGTGAGAAGAACACAAAAGTCAATCTGATAAGCCAGCTTCTGGGGCTTCTCCGGGTATCTTAGGCAAAATATCTCAGTGAGGACACTGGTCCTCTTGCATGCTTTTCAGCTACAGGTGACCAGGCTGGGCCTAGGTTTGCTCTTGATTCCTCCAAAGCTTCTCCCGGAACTCAGAAGAAGCCTAGTGTAGCTCCCTGGGAGTTCCAGCTGCTCCACTGACTGATTTTTCACTGAACTAAGAAACTTACAGGTTGGTTAATGTCAACTTTAGAAGGAAAGAAAGAAAACTAATAAACATGAAGAACTGCCAGTTTGACAGCCACAGTTACATTACCTGGGCTAGCAATGTAAGTACCAAAGGCATGTCACGTATGCCACTAACAGCACAATGCATAATATCTGTTCAGGCTGACAAGCCCTGGGGCAGTGGAGAGTAAACTGAAAGGGGGAGATCCCAGAAGGAAACAGAGAAAGCACAACAAAGGGGACAGGTAGAGCAGAGTGGCAGGAAAATCATTTTTAGCAGCAGAGAAGTTATGCACCTTTTATTCAGTGAGAAGAAAACAATGGCTTGCCAGCTGGAAAAGCATCCTGATTTAGGGTCCAAGCGTTTGCATATTGGTGCAGTGGACTTGGGGAGGAAAAGCATATTAATTTGTTGTCTGCAGCTGGGACCAGAATGGCCATAGAGAGCCAATGACCTTTCTTCCAAAAACTGGGAGTTGGGAGGGGTAGGAAAAGGAAGTGTCCTATATCACAGGAGACACCAGCTGGGCTGAGCTGGGCTGGTCTCTTTCAGCAAAGATCAAAAAATTCAGCGACCTCAGTACCAGGCAATAGCCATTCAGGGATAGCAACCTAGGCAGCAGTGATCAAATTAAGTCTCACGCGTAATGATGGGTTGGTAAGAAAACGAACAGTCAGAGGGGAGCAGGCCCAGCTTGAGACCTAGGCAGCTCTGCGTGTTTTCTTCCTTGGGAAACGGTGGAACTTGAGAAAGCCTCGCTGTCTGGCTGTGCAGTTTCATTTGGGGAAATAGGCAATCAGTTCTGGAAAGCTGACTAAAAAGAGTGGACAGGATGATGGCTCAAAATGAGATCCATCAATGACTATGTTGCAGCCCCAGCCAAACAATCAAAAGCAAATAGTCAGCTTCTAAAATCAATGCTTCGTGAGATGATGAGCTAGCCAGTGGAGTTCTCATGGGGGTGGGGTGGGAAGGAGGTTGGGGAGGGAGAGTAAATAAATTCCCTCTTTCAAGCCACCCACCAAAGCAAGCAGCTGCATTTCCTTGAAACAGCAGATTTGGTTCCTAGCGAAATCAGAACTGCAGTCTCCTAGCAGAGCAAAACAAAGGAGCAGGGGGCGAGACACTTTTGAAAACAGGAAGGCGTTTTGGCAACAATCACAGGAGGGCTGGTAAGCCATTGTGCTCTTGGGATCCATCTGCTGAGCTATCCTCCCCACGCTCCACCCCCATCCAGCTCTCAGATTGCCTGCCCAGAGTCAAGAACAGGGTCATTCAGAAAGAAACGGTAAAGTGAAAAAGACAGACTCAGCCTGAAGATGAGAAGTGAGAAAAGCCTGGTCTTATTTCTTCCATGCATGGAGGATGTGCTGGGAGAGACAGGAAAACCCCTCTGATTCTTGGTACTATTGCAGAAGAACAATCAAGAATGGCCTTAATTAAATTAATGGAAAATACATTTAAAATTAAAATTGGTGTGCAACTTCTAATCAGCATAGAATTTGCTGCTGTGAGAGACCACTGAGAGAAGCATAGTGACCACATCTTTAAGGACCTGAGTAATTTTATAGCTATTTATAATTTTGTTAGTCATGCAATATAAGTGAACACTAGCAAGGTAATCAAATTGCATGCTCCATAGCAGAGATCAGGGCTATCTGAGGAAATAAATTTAGAGAGTCTCTCATCAGTGTCAATGTATACAAAGACATCTTCCACAGACCCCTCTTCCTTAGGTAAAGAGAATAGAAAGTTATACCATTATACATATATATATATATTTAAATGAAGCACCATATTTGTTCTCACAGTCTGTGAAACCACCAGATAAAAACCCCAGCAGAGGCAAGTCACTTACAAGAGTTGGAAGAAAATTCACAACTCTGAATTTCACATCTTTTCTTGTACATTACAGAGATTCACGCATGGGTCTCCCTTCCTCTGAATATTACTTAGTGGACCATTAACCTGTTCCAATATAGCATTAGATTTTTCTAGCCAAGGAGAGTAAAATAAAGATGCTTAATTTAGTTCCCTTTTCCCTGAGAAATAAATAGCTGTCACACATCCAGAGCAGCAGGGTTCATGAACAGCTTTGGATCATGGAGATCAATGAAATCTGATCCTCTCTTGAGAAAAAGAGATCTGCATAGAGTTTAACCAAATATTTCCTACCATAGGCAGTCCCTGGTCATCAGGAGGCCTTTGAAGAGCCTCCCAGGTTTCCTGTTCAGTCTTATTTGATCTCTAGTATATATTATAATTATTGTAGAGCAGTTTTATACATGTAAATTACTCCATACATACAAAATAATATCCAGCTTAGGCAACTAATTTCTGATTTCCCATAGATTGGTCTGAAATAGATGGTAGACATAACAGGATGATTCAACCTCTGAAGCAGAATTACTTGTAAGGATAACGGTTATGATGATGACTATTTCTTCCCTGTTCCTTCAGTTTCTCATCCCAGTAACTAATATTTGCACATGAAAGGAGTCTCATGTTTTGATACATCTTCATGTAATAAAGGTCTTTGCCAAGTGCAATTAATCATGAATCTTAACTTTAGTTTATTTTTTGTCCCCATTTAAGCCATCACCATCAGGAAATATTGCTTAGTGGATGCAAGTAATGCACTTGATGCTAAGACTGAGAATACACAGCAATGTGAGATGTCGATCCTGCCCTCCAAGAGCTTACAGTCTAGTTGTGCATATCATAAAATGAGAACTACAAATACCAGGAAGTATTATCAGGTGTTAGAAAGCAGTACTCACCATTAATATAGCCTAATGGGTGACTGATGATCTAGAAGCTCTGGGAAAGTTTCCAGGTGAGGGAAAGGGTATTCATAAAGGCACATAAGCTGCAGTGAGTTCATTTTTAGGGAAACAATGAAGAGTATAGTTTGTTTCAAGTATTTATTTTACAAACACTATTGAAGTGGTGTAGTTACTAACAGATTTGGGTTCAGGTCCTGGTTCTACCACTTCCCTAGTTGAGTGACCTTGGACAAATTATTACAGTGTCTATTTCATAAAATTAGGGGATTACATGAGATGATGTGTAGAAAGTGAGATGATATCTGTAAAGTACTTCATGTTTTACATACCTGGCAGAGTAAAGAACTCAGTAACATTTAGCTGTTACATTGACTGATGACCACAACGTCCCAGATGTGATTGAAGGTGCCAGGCTACTACTAAAGAAGAGAAAGCCTCTGCACTCAAATATCTCACAGAAGCTTTGTGTAGCAGAGTAATGGGAGTTGGGAGTGGAAAAGTAGGTAGAGGCTATTGTGCCGAGACTTCATTGCTAGAATTTAGAATTAGAACCTTATATTGGAGGCCAGTGGACTCATCAAAGGCTTTTGAACAAGGTAGTAATTAAACATTATTTTATGACTTGTGGTTTATTTGGAAGTAACAAATCAGGTTGGCTTCCCCTATCTTCCTCTAGTTTACCCACATTTTAGGTTAACTCATAATTCTTACACAAGTCAAATTGCAGCACAACATATACCAAGGCCCTATAACTCAAGGCTCAGGAGCCAGGGCTGCTGCAAATGGGCAGCAACACTGAGATCTGAGTATTGCAAGTCAGAGGAAGCTGGTATCAACAATGGCAGCTGGATGTCCAAGGCACTGTGTCCAAGGAACTTACGAAGTCCCAAAATGTTTCAGGGAAGAAGAGGATGGTATACATCAGCAGAAGATTCCAGGTAACAAGCACAGATGGAGTCTTATGCTGGTTCCAGGAGATCTGCCTGTTTGTGACAGAGGGTACAGTGAGTCGGATCTATGACTTGCAGGCTACACAGACACCCAGGGTACATCTCTAACACACTTCATGCTAGGGTAACGTATCTTTACAGTTTGCACAATACTCTTAAATTATTTAATGTGTTTGTACCTTTATCATTTTTGTATCCTAGACTAAATCCTCAATCACTCTGCCTTAGTTATAGTTTAGATGGTTGACTTGGGCTCTGGGCCTGCCCCTAGAGGTGGGTCTCATTAGCAGACCTAGTTGTAAGCAGCTGGCAAAGGCAAAGGCAATAATAAAACAGGAAGAGGCTAACCCAGAAGACTGTTTGGAATGTGTTGCTCTGGCATTTTGTTTGTAGCCAATGTTCCTTGAAATAAAACGTTTCATTGATTGAGATCTGGGAGTCTTCTTGTTATAAAGAGATTTTATGGTAATAGGAGCTCGGAGGAAAGAGATAATATTTGAGTTGTTTAGGAAGTTTTTATTAAATTATCATTCATTGGCTTGGCAAGTATTTATTGAGGTCCTACTCTGTGACGTGTACAGGGGAAAGGAGAATGAACAAGACAAACACAAACATGTATTCTGCCAGCATACAACATTCAGAACAGGTGGGGATAGACTGTAAAAAACAGACAAATTGATACCTACAACAATTACAAGTTTTAAAAAATGATATGAAAGACAAAAAAACACGGACTGAAATGATGATGATTTCCAGGCACTGTTCTAAGTGCTTTATGCACCATAACTAGTCCTCCCAACAACCCTCTGAAATATGTACATTACTATGCCTATTTTTCTAGGTAACTGAGATGCAGAGGGGCTAGGAAATTATCTGTCTGGCTTTGGAGCACATTTTCTTAACTGCTGCACCACAGAGGAGGTCAGAGAAGCCAACTGTAAAGCAGATGGTCAGGAAAGGCCTCTCTGAGGAAGTTTTTTTTTAATTTATTTTGGTATCATTAATCTACAATTACATGTGCAATATTATGGTTATTAAACTACCCACTACATCAGGTCCCCCCCCACCAACCCCATTACAGTCACTGTCCATCAGCATAGAGAGATGCTATAGAATCACTACTTGTCTTCTCTGAGTTGTACAGCCCTCCCCATGCCCCCCCGACCTTACGTCTGCTAATCGTAATGCCTCTGAGGGAGTTTTTAATATGAGATCTAAAGAACATCTAAGGCAGTCCACCTTGATAAGTATTCACTAAGTGCAAAGAGATGGCCTGTCGAGCAAACGTGATTTTCTTCAAGATATTTGCTAGCAATTAGACCAGGAAAGTTTCAGTAAAAGCAATAAGAGCTTTGTCAAAAGGTAACACAGTATAAGGAGAAGACAAGGAGGCAGAGTTAGTATGATATGTAGTGGTAGAAATGAAAATGATTAATTCTGGGAATCTTGACAGTATATCTATAAAACTGTGTATTGCTATGGTTTGCATACTTTTGGGGACAGAGTCCTGGAACTCTCTTGTGCACTCCCACAATTTCCAACTCTATCAGATCTCATGACTGCACCAGAAGTGTGGTGTGCTCCAAGCCTATGACATCTGTCTTTAGGCCTCACCTTGCCATAATGAAAATTAAATGTATTTAAGAGCAGCCAGATGACCAACACTCAAAACCACCCCCTTCCATGTGAATATAAAGCCAGCCTGACATTGAGTGAATCCAGCAAATGATAGCTCTCCTGATGCCACCCACACAGGGGCTTTACACCTGACATGTGGACCAACTCCAAAGTTCAGAGAACCATTCCTTTCTATAAGACCTACCCATCTTGTACTCGGTTTTACTTATCTATGAAAAGGTAACCTCTACTCTCTCCTTGACCACAGAGAATGTAGCAGATCATGCACTTAAGTTCATCTTTACCTTCTCCAGACTCACAACTGAAGACTGCCAGGAGGATGGACTCTGGTGGCCCCCAAACAGCAGTACAGATGGAACCAAGGGGATAAGTGGCAAAGCTTTCAGCATGAGTTGCTGATAGGAAGACAGAGCAGCCAGCCAGCTTCCCCATTCTTCCCAGGTCTTATAAAGCACGGACAGGGCACTCCTAGTGTAATTGACAAGAAGGTCCTCAGTGTCTCTTGATACCTAAATATCCTTAGGAAAGAGGTTAACAAAAAAAGTTGGAGTGCAGTTGGGCCACAAGACTAATCATGCCCTAGCACGGGTCAGACCTAGGTTATTAATACACTGTTTTATTAAGTATAATGGGTAGTTGTGGCTGGTAAAAAGTATAAGAAGCCTGTTGAAAGATTCAGTACTGCCAACCTTGTAAATTTCCTTGATCAGTCCAGAAACCTAACCCCATTCCTCATCAAGCACCTCCCAAAGAATCAGGAAGCTTCCAGAGAAAGGGATTTTTTCTCAGACAAGAGAATAAACTCAACATTCTGTGTTTGCATGGTGGGCTTCTAGGAATGAGATGACAATTGCTGCTGAGATCCCCCCCAACTCCAGGCAGTGACAGCACAGCTCTAGCTCCACAAGCTGAGGCTAATCTTTTCTTTCTAAGCCTCAGAGCAGCTCAGCAGTTACAAATGACTAGGATCAAAGGGGAAATGGAAAGTCACAGCAGTGACCAAGTCAGACTAAAATAGATGCGGGGATGTAACTGAGGTTCCTTCAAGCTTGTTTCTGCTTTCATCCAGGTACAGCCCTACCAAGGCTGTTGGACTCCCTGGCAGCTGTACTTGAGCTGACCACTTCACAATGGTATCTGTACTAAGTGGGCCTGAGAATGTTTTCATGTTTCTCAGAAAGGCCAGAGAGGGACCTAGTCTGTTCTTCTGGACTTGTGCTTCAATAAATAGTACCCCCAGAACTATTAGAAATCTGGAAAGGGAGAGATATGGGAGAGAGAGACAGGAACAGCTCCCATTCTCTTTGGCTGGGCTCCATTCTTCCATCCCCAGTTCTCTGCCTGGAAAACAATGGTGTAGGGTCTCTCTGAGTGGCTTGGACCTACTCAAAATGGTAGAGTGAAGCTGCAGTGCCATCATCTTTTCCTTCAACAACCCCAAATCCTCATCTCACAAAGGATGTGCTATTTGAGGCACGACTAGAAAGTGAAGAGAGCTCATGCCAGGCATGAATATTATTTTCTTGGAAATTGACCTGTCCCTCAGCTTAACATCACAATAAGGAAGTATTCAGAGCCAAACCTGATACAGTAATAATGATGATCTCCTTATAGCCCCATATTCCTAGAGAACTTTAATTTTTTTTTAATAAAACACTTTTACAGAAACTGTTGCATCTGAGGTACCCAACAACATTGTGAGATAAGTTATAGAATATCATTTTACAGATTAGGAAACTGAAGCTAAGATCATTAAGGGACTTGCCCAAGGTCACTCAGCTAGGAAGTAAACAGAAGCCAAGTCTCATACCCAGGTCTCTCTGACTCCAGATTGAGCTCTCTTTCTACTTTACCTGTGGTTTACCGTGCTCTTCACGAATATAAGAACTCCTTTCCAGATCAAAGTATTTCAGACTCCCACAAAGGAGGATTCTTGTAGTCACCACTGATTTAATAAAATGAATCATGACAAGAAACCACTCTTAATTCAATAATTCTTTTAAATGAATTTACAGTTTATCCAAATGAAGCCAATATTCATTTTTAAATGTTAGTTGATCACATTACTTCTTTAGTCTACAGATAATGGTTAGAGTATATATAGACTCATAGACCCTGCACAATGTTTGGGAACCACTTCACTAAACTATGAAGGCAAGAGAAGTTCGTTCTTACTCTAACCATTAAACAATATAATGTGGTTAATACGTGCTTAGGCTCTAGAATCAGACTTTCTGGGGTCACAGTAGTATCTATACTATGTAGACGTAGACACCTGATTCTTATACTAGCATTACAGCCTTGGGCCAATTAATTGATCTTTCTGTGTCTCAGTTTTCTCTTCTTTAAAGTGATGTAATAATAGCACCACCCTCATAAGATTGCTGTAGAAATTAAGTGACATTATGCATATAAAATACTTAATTAGCACAATGTCAGACACACAGAAAGTGCTAAAAAATGTTGGACGTTATCTACCACTAACCAAGTGTATTACCTTTCTCAGATCATTGAAATTCTCTTCATTTAATCTATAAAATGAAAAAAAGAGTAGTTGAGTCCCCCTAAAGCACATGGTTCACCATGATATCTTGAGGTCCCTTCCAACTCCAATATATATGGTTCGGAGACCATTGCAAGTTCTTCCCCATGACAGGACTGCTGTTAACTTAAAGGATCCATAGCAAGGACATTTAGAAGCAGAGAAACCTGTGAAAACTCCAATAATTCAGAACAACAGCCAAAGCAACATACCTAATCCAGTATGATCTCATTTTAACTTGCCTACATCTGCAAAAACCCTATTTCCAAATAAGGTCACATTCGCAGATTCTACATAGACATGAATTTGAAGGAAGGGGCACCATTCAACCCACTACTCCTGGGAATATCACCTAATCTGCCCATACCTCTAGTTTCCTCATCAGTAAATGGGTGATCAGTAAATTGGTAAGAAAAGTGGGCTTAATATATTTTGATGATTATGGCAATTCCAAATTTTACAGAGTCTCTAACGTTTCTGGTCTCCATGCACGGTGTACTTATGTTGGCCTGAAGCAGCAGCAGAATTCACAAATTCAGCAGTGTGAACAACTGTGGTCTGTTTCCCAAGCAGATCAGCTCAAAGCCTTAACTGACCAGAAAGCGTCAACTAGCACACAGTGCCAATACCATGATAAATACATGATAGTGGGGACCAGGTCTTTTATGTGTTTTGAACAAGTAACACCCTGCACTGTGAGTGCTTCATAAATGTTTATCATCATCAATATCATACCTGTATCATAGATTACCAGCAGAGGTAGACAGTGCTCATTACAGCTCTATTTGAGATCATCTTGGTGGGGGAAACCAGAGAGAAGGAATATGTTCTCCAAATGACATGCCCAATATAGGAAATTTTGCCTCTGGACAGCATCTATGGGATTTTTACACTGCTGTCCTCTTAAAAGTCACATCTGTCACCTACCTCCTCATAATTACAACACCCTAAGACACAAAATGCCGTAAGTCCCAAAGATAATGATTTCCTGAACTTATTTTTACTGAGGAGAGTAAAAGTAGATGGAGAAGGGGCACTCATAGGGAGGCATTGAGTTGCTTTCTTTTGTCTGAAGATAATGCTTAATGCAGATAAGAAGCACTGCACTTGAATTCAGAAAAGCCAAGTCCCATGCATGCCCCTAGTACTCACGTATACATACAACTCTGGTGTAGTAGTTTCGTAGGCCATGCCATAACAACCAACCACAGGCTGGGGGCTTCAAACAACAGAAAGGTATTCTGTCCCAGTTCAGGAGTATGGAAGTGTGAAAGCAAGGTAAGGTAGAGCCATGTTCCCTCTGAAGGCTCTAGGGAAAATCTGTCCCATGCTTCTGTTCAATCTTCTGCTGGTTGCTGGCAATCCTTCTGGTCCTTTGACTTGTGGCTGCATCACCCAAGTGTCTGCCTCAGCCATCACGCAGTCTTCTTCCTCGTGGTCTCTAGGCCTCTATGTCTCCAAACCCCCTCTCCTCATATGGACACCAGCAATATGATTAAGGGCCCACCCTAATCTAGTTTGACTTCATGTTAGCTTGATTGTAAATCTGAAAAGACCTTATTTCCAAATAAGGTCACATTCCCAGGTTCCAGGTGGAAATAAATAGGTGGGGGGTGGGGGGGCACTACTCAGCCCACTACACCTGGGCATGCCATTTAATCTGCCTATGCCTCAGTTTCCTTATCAGTAAATTGGTGATCACTTCTCCAGTCATGGCTACCACACAATTATAAGATACTCATTTTGGGAAAACAGTGCTTACTTGTAGAATTATTCATCCACGTTTGTAATTTCAGAACAAGTTTGAATGGAGAAGTGGTTTGTTCCTCCCTTCCAAAAACAAGTCAAATTCACTGACAATATTTGTGACTTGTGGCTTGCTGCAGGAGGAAGTTATAAGGAAGCAAAACATTGCATGCTGCAAAACTACAGTCAGGGTTGCTATAAACGAATCCAACAGATTCATTGCTTTATTTAATATAAATAATAGATGTTTTAGAGTAATCACTTTTGAAAAATAAAATGTGCTGTCGTTTAAATAGAAATACCCTATTGAGCTGCAGTCAGTGAAACAGAGATTTGGAAGTGTTTTTCCGGAGTAAGAATTCATCCAAACCCTCCCCCTCAGTCCCCATAGCATAGATGGAAACCCAAGGCCAGTCTCTAGTTACTTCAGGTAGCTCCCTGTGTATTTAAGACTCATTTAACAACTAAATACCCAATATAGTGAGCCCTGTTTAATTTCTCTGAATCTTATACAGGTGCACACTTAACCATAAGTTTATCTTATCATTTTTTAAGACTAATCAACAATGGGCTTTAAAGGTTAAATTGAATAAATAGAATGTTCTTGGTTATAGCCTCCTTCTGCTGGAAGCTTTTATGTCTCCCTACTTGGCTCAGTGAAGTTGGTTGTCAGTGTTCCATGTGCTCATGTGGGAAAAAGTGTATCTCCTATTAGCAATACTTTTGCCTCCACTACATAAATTTTAAAAAGCAACACAGAGAAGAAATCAAGGAATACCCATTTGGGTTAATCCTTGAGTAGTTTCCCTTGGGCTGTCTGTGTACTTAATGATGGATTGTTCTGCCACACTACTGGACTGAGAAAATCCATCCTCTCTTTCAGCCCCAACCACCTACACCTCAGTAATAGCTTTGCTCCAAGAGAAGGGAGAATTGTTTCATATGATAAGCAGCCAAGTAAAAATTCTGGTAGAAGTTCCCCCAAACAACAGCTGGGTGTCAAGCCATGCTTTCAAGAAAAGGTGTGAATTTGAAGATTTGGGGGGTGAGGGGCAGAATGATCCTCTTATTTGATTAACCAGATTGGTTTGTCAAATCAAGCATTAAGAGGGAACCAGGTAGCTCAGATGATTTGGGCCAGTCTATGCAATTGGTATCTCTTTGGTACTTTCCAGAAGAGAAACACAGCCAATCTGAGTGATGATACAGGCTCATTAGGATCAGTCTGGAGCACCTTGTAAGGAGATATTTGTTTGCAACAGTCCCTAAAATGAGTTGGGGAAGGAGGTTGTGAGCTTTGGAATATGGAATTTCTGCATATAGAATTCAAGTGACCTTTCTGCAGAAGTAGCCACTTTCCCCTGATTCTGTTAGGGTCAGCCTGGAACCACTGCCAGATTACCTAAATTTACCAAAAACAATTTAAATAATATTATATTTGCTATTTAGCAAGCAAGTTAGCCATTATGTCAAAATCAGAAGAATTTTGGACTTTCTACACTTATTTTACAGTTTAGTATATTTTCATTTTTTAATTATCTATGGAGAGAATGCAAAGCTTTTTAGTACCTAGAGCTGCTAGGTGTTCATTTGGCCAGGATTAAAGCACATAGTAAAGAAATTGTTTACCATGTTAAGTCTGGGAACATTATTAAAGGGTGTTTGAGGAAGAGGGTATGGGCTCCATAATCTGGGGGTCTGGAGTTAAATGATTCTACAAACAAAGGCCTTTACCCACAGATCCTACCGGAAGCCTCCTGTCTGTCTGTAGCAAGTTAGTTGGGGGACTAAGAGGAAACTTGCAGACTAGTTTCCAGAGAGCAGATGCTAGCTGGTAAGACCTGTTTATCAGGCCATAACAGGTCTGCCAAGGAAAAAGCCCCTTTGGAGAGGCTGTGGGTTGGAGACTCATGACTGTTCTGAGATGGTCCAGGGCTCCAGAGCTGCCCAGCTGACACCTGCTCCCAGCATTGAGATTAGGAGAGAAACGAAGCAAACAAACAGTCCCATCAACCAGTATTTAACCTCCTGTTGTTGGGAGTTGGGATTTCTTGATTCACTGGGGATGATGGAAAAAAGTACTGGAGCAGTAAGGCATGAGTTGTATATAGGCTAATGCCAAAGAGGTTAAAGTTTCCCTTCTGAAACCAGCCAGTACAAAGCACATTCAACCTCACAGTGTGATTAGGGGTCACATTTCAGCTGCTCAGTCATGGAAATAAAGCTCCTTGAAATTCCACATGCTTCCTTAAGCAAACAGAAGCTTCAGTCTTCATCCTGGGCTCCTGCCTGAGTCTCTGTTAGACAAATATGAAATCCAGTTCAGGATTTTGCTTCCACTGTCATGGGTTGAAGCATTAATTGGCCCAGTCAGAGAACTAGATCCCTGCTTGAGCTGGTGCATTCACTTGAAATAATTTAGTAGCAGGGGCTTTCACCTCCAGCAAGCATAGGTAAATCCTAGATTAGCAGTCCTTGTCATTCCTCAATGGACTGCACATTTCCTGCTGCTGGGCCTTCATTAACAAACTCTGAATAAACTGAAGGGGAAATAAACAAGCCTCTTGCCGTGCACACATGTACTCACAACCTCCTCCATGTTCCTCTCCTGCCTTGTGGGATTCTCACTTCGTGCTGGGTTCTTTGAACAATATTTTTCTTTAGTGTCTTTTTACTCCAATAACACATCCACTTCTTTTAGCTCTATTCTCTTCAACTCCTTTCTTTGCTTCCCAACTGCATGATGTCATCATCTCCCACAGATGTGATTCTGTTTCCTCTAAGTGACAATTCATGCTCAAAAACCTAGTTCTCCCATTCCCAACATTTTGCCCACCCTTCCCAAAACTAACAACCCTAAATAACAACCCATGTCTTTACAGATGAGGAGGTCAAGGCATGAGTGATTCACAATGCCATATCCTGACTCAAAGAAATGAGCAGCTCCATTTCAAAATGGACCACAGATAAGGAATTGACATGGGCAGGTGGGCAAGAAGGAGGCCTGAGTTTGGTGTGGCTGGGTGACCTTGACAATTTCATGATAGTTCCTTACACTTCTGTGGTCTGATCTGCTAAAATAAAATACAAACGTAAGTGAAATGCCAGCTACCTGTTCATTTTGTGGAAGACTCGTAAGTCAGTTACACAAAAGAAAAATTCTACCAAAGGCATAAGGAGCTACATAAATCACTCTCTGAAAAAGTTGAAAGACTATTGAACACAGGAAGAGGAGGCTGCCAAATTGTTGCAAATGAATCTGTCCTTGACTCTCTTCCCTTCTCACTCCATTCTCTCTTCATGAAATATCTCATAGCTAGAATTCCACTCCATGTGCAGGTAATGGCCAAATCTAGATCTCTGGGCCTGACCTCTCTCTCCACTGAGTTCTGCACTTATGTACCCAGTTGCATACTTACTGAGCATGTCATACACACTTGGATGTCCCACAGACATTTCATATTTAATTTACCCCAAATGCTCTCTTCTTTTATTTCCTCATCCATAAAGAGAACCACTATCCATCCAATCATCATAGTCAGAAACATGGAAGTTAGCATCTCCCTTACTTTCATCTCCATCCATTCTACCTCTGAAACATAAGTATTTGTCCCTTTACCTCCATCCCCATTGCCACCACTCTGGTCTTGAACATCATCATTTCTCACTTGCATGAACGCTCACCTTTGTTCATGCTGTTCCATACACCTGTCACTGTGCTTTCCTCCACTACCACTATCCCACTCTTGCGTCCCACTAGAATGAAGCACCTACCAGTCTCAGGCCCTGGGCCAGACCTCTATATGCCTATTTCCATTTCATTGTGGCAACAACTCTTCGGGGGTATGCACAATACTGTCATCGTTTGACAGAGGAGGAAACTAAGGCTCAGTGAGAAGAAGTAATTTGTTCAAGGACAAACAGCTCATATAGGTTCAATAGCAGATCTACCAGATTTCAAAGCCCATGTTCTTTCCACAACACTGCACTGTGTCCATTTTTCTAGCATTATGTCTAGGATTCTTCATTAGACTTATTTGGCCCTTCTGTCCCTTATGAGGTCTGGTTTGGAACTATAACCTTGGGAGAACATGTCAAACTAATTCCACTGATTCTTCCCCACTTCCTTCATGATGGTCCAAGGTACTCTTCTACCTGCTGGGTTTTCATGCCTAATAAAACCTTTTCTCAGTCCAAGCGCAGCCAGGAATGTGGCTGAGATGGCATGAATCCCAGCTACCAATAAGATTGGGGGTGGAGAGGGTGTCAAGAATGATTTGGTTCTAATGTCTCCAGCTTTGGAGGACACAACCCTGTGCCCTTCTGAACTACTCAGGGAAAAGCAGGCTAACCAAATATGATAAATTTCTACCAATAAAATTTGGCCAAGAGCCACCAAAATTTTGTTTAATGATGCATCACATGCTCTTGGCGCTTGAACTCTAATACAGACTGTGCAGGCATTGGCAGCACATGTGCTATAGAGAGGTTTTGACAAGTAGAAAGGAAACAAAAGGACAATTTAAATGTAACCTCACATCCACTCTGGCTGTCACTCAAGTGCCTACCAGTGATCTGACACCAAATCAATAGCACGATGGTTCATTGAGGTCAGATCAATGGCTTCACAAAGTTTCAGAGCAGTAGCAGCAGCACAGCAGCACAATAGCAAACTTCAAGTCTCCTGTCTATTATTACAAAGGAGGTAATCACTGTCTGGCTTCTCTCAGCACCAAAGCCTCAGCCCACTACTGCCTGGAGACTCTGGGACTCAAATTGAGATGACTGGGTATGCCGTGCCATTTGCTCATCCCCTGCCTCCTCCCCTCTCCTACTTCTCCTGCTCCATTCTCCATGAAAAAAACATGGACTAGCTTGCTCAGGATTTCCCACACTCCACACAAGAACCAGAAAGAGTCCGTCTTACAGATAACTCTGTGAGGAGCTACCACAAGAGCATAAGTTCCCAGGGAAAAGACTAGTTTTGAAGCTTCCCCAAGCTTAAAGGGTTTCAAAGGTCTCTTGGTCTCTTTGTTTCCTGAGTATTCCAGTTCACTTGACCTTGTGACCCTGTGAGAGATTCATCTTTTCAACCAGCAGAAGACCCTCCCTGAATTGCTTCTTGCCACTCTTTCCTACTTCCCCATGCTCCCAAAAGCTAAAACTTGGGAATATCCATTTTCCAGAAGTTTCTACAGAGGACTTTAATCATTTGAGCAGCTCAATAAGGTTTGTGCAAATATAAATCCCCTCAAAAATTAAATGACGAGAAGCCCAATCTCCAAATGACCCCAGAACCCTGGAAAGGGGAATTACAAGACCCTAATATGGTTGAAAAACCTCTAGTCACAAGGGCAAAGCAGCATTAGACAGATGTGTCCGACAGGGAGTACACTGATCTCAGGGCTCATATGCATTTGTCCCCCATGCCAGAGCACCTAGTACACTCACCAACCTAGCCAAAGGCTTGCACATCAATGAGATGAGGATGAATTATTGAAAAGCTTCTGTATAAAATGCTGTGCTCTGCCATTTCCTACAAATCAAATTATTGAGAGAGATATTTGATTGTAAACATATTTAGAAAATGATTTCACTGTCGTTAGGTTGGTTTTGCTTGCTCCCCCACCCTTTAAATTTCATTTGCATTAAAGTACTACAAAGTTAAAAAGGTCACACACATACCCCCTCCCAACAAAGGGCTTGCACACCAGCCACAGAAGTAAATAAATTCAATCAGCAAAAAAATGAAAATCTATTATAGCAATAGAAATCCCTTTAAGTCATGCCTGACATCCTTAAACAGAATTGCCTCCTACTCACCCAGGCCACTAACACATAAATATCTTGACAACAAATGGCTTTCTTTTTTTTAGATGGAGGGACCCAAATTCTATTTATAGTTCTCAGGCCTCAGACCTAATGGGGTTAACCAGTTTCCCCTGTTAGTTTGAGAAAGATCTCAATTTCAATCACAGCACATTTTCAGAGCCTACTGTGTCTAGGGTTGGAAATGTGGCCCCATCCTGCTGGATGTCTCTAGTAGTTGGCACCCACAGTCACGAAAGCCCACTCAGCCAAGACCAAGCACATTCTTTTTTAGCTGCCTTGGGCAGAACTGTCACCTGGAAAATGAGGCATCAGATGAACCAAAGGCCAAATTGCTTCTGTTGAGAGACTTGCCTAATGGCATTCAACTAGGATGCCATTGCCCAAGGGAGCCTCTAAGCAATGCCTTTGGCTCTACGCTCTTGAAAAACAAAGCAGTGAAAATTGTGGACTTCCCTGCTATGACACATGGTGACAAGGAGAAACATCTAGCAGCAAGGGGGAAGGATGCATTCATTCAATATTCATTCTTTTTTTTTCAACAACTCTGTATTGAATACCTGCTGTATGCAGGAGCTATATTGAATTTAAACCAGAATCATGAAGTCCTAACATCAAATTTCCACAGCCCTCAGACTCAGTTTCCCTTTTGAACCATGACAGTAATGCAGATATAAGTCCCTGAGGTGCCATAAAACTTGACTGATTAGAAATGAGCCTGTGGACAATGTGAACTGGTAATGCATTCAACCTGTAATTACTGATTGCTCACTTTGCACATTGTAGGGGAGAAAAGGAGACACAGTGAACAAACACATCAACTATATGACTGTGGGCAAATCATCTAACCACTGTGCTTCCTCACAAAAAATGAGGATAATAATTAATACCTAACTTACCAAACTTGAAAGGTGATTGTGATAATCAAGTGAAATGTTTTAGAAGCCTGTTTATACAGAATTTTCCCATTCATAAAGCTAATAAAGGAAGAAATGCATGCAGTAATCACTGTAAGGCTGAGCTATTACACCGGCCTGAAGCCTAGGCAGTGTTCTCTATATATTTTTCCTTAAACCCCTTAGTAGTAAGACCCCACATCCTAACCAAAAACAGGCGGCTTGGGGCCTTAACATCTGCTGTTCCCTCTGCCTGAAATGCTCTTTCCCTAGAGCATCCCATGCCTGTGATAATAACCATGGAGATCCCTTATTTCACTGTTTTATTTTTTCATGGTACTTATCACTACCTGAAATCATCTTATTTATTTCTTTGTTTATTATCTGCTGATTTCTACCCACAGGAATATTTTCCCCTTGAGAGCAGCAATTTGCTTGTCTTTGTTCATTCCTGTAGCCTCAGTTTCCTGAACAGAGGCAGGAACATAGAAGATGCTCAATAAATTGCTGTATAATAAATGTAATAACAATACATAACAATGAAACAACAGGTATTACAAGCCTTTGTAATAAGAATAGGTCCCAGCATAAGAACTAGAAATTCAGAAGAGGGAACAATTATTCTGAGCTAGGATAGACCAGTACAACATCACATGGGCATGCACTTGATTTCCTCCTTGAGGAATGGGAAGCATTTGAATGAAGGGCAGCCAAGAGGGCAGAATGGATGGCATCAGGAAAGGGTGAATTTAGGAGTGAACATTCCTTGTTGCAGGAACACTGGTGACCTCAGAGTGCTGGAGGTTGATGGTGTACAGAAGTTGGAAATGTACAAAGGTATGTATGGGCAGGTCATAGAGATCCTTGAGTGGCAGGTTAAAAAGCTTGGCATTTAAGAAAAGTTTTCCTCTTAAAAGCAATGAAAATGATAAAAAGAAAAAAGAACATGAAATAGAAATCAAGGAAGCACTACAGTTTCATTTTCTTCATGGTTATTATTATAGGCATGGGAGTCTCTAAGGAAGAGCATTTAATGCAAAGGGAACAGCAAATGTTAAGGCCCCAAGCCTTCTTTTCTTGGTTAGAATATGGTGTCTTCCTGCAAAGTTTTTATAAGGAAAACTGCACAGAGAAGGTTGGTCAGGGATCAATGAAAATGATATTATAAACTAGAATGCTTATACAGATGAAAGTTTATAATGACAGCTACTTTTCTGTGGTAGACACACAGATATGTCCACTATATCCCCCTCCAAAGAAGAGCCTTCTGACAAGCTACAAGGAGTGTGGTCAGCACACAGCCTCCAACTATTAGCTTCCTTGAGGTCTGCCTTGGCTGCAGAGAAGCATCTAGCCTAAAATCACCCCCTCCTGGGGCAGCCTGGATCCAGCGACTGAGCAAGACAGGGTTATAAAGGTCTGATTATTTTGAACTAACGGCAACCCTGGGGCCCTCAGAGCAGCAATGCTCTCTCTGTATTTTCCCACAGGATTAGCCAAAGCTTTGTATGCCCTGCATTGTAATTTGATGACATCAAATTGACTTCCCCTGCCTACTTGTGCTTCCACCGCCTTCCTTTCACAGGTGTGTTGATCCCTAGTAAACATATTGCATCCCAAACTCTGTCTCCAGTTGCCTTACTGTGTAAAAGACTCCTTTTACATACAGTCCTCAAAACAGCCTTACAAGATAAGGATTGTCTTCAGTGCACATAAGAGGAAAGTGAGGCTTAGAGAGGCTAGGTAACTTACCCATATTTACACACCTAGGCAGGGCCACACCTAGAGAAAGCTATTCTTGGCAGGAAAATTGTTCCCCCATCACTGTTCCCTTCCCCAATCTATCTTCATGCAGGTCTGATTACCAAAAACCATGTTGCCATTGGCCAAGACTCCTAACCCAAAATGGTCTCTGTAAGATACACAAGATCTAGAAAATTGTAACCACTGTTACTTTGTCAGGGTTACAAGACAAATGTGTTCACCTGAAGTAATTCTTCCATTTTGATTTAGGCTGGCTATATGCCCCAGAAAACCAAGTGCCTAGTGCAATGGCTAAATCTGTCTTTAAGACTCTTGAACCATGCCATTTAACAAGCTGTGGCCTGGAGGTGCTACATTTGCAGCTCCTGGTACGTCAGATTAGCATTCTAGCTGCAGAACATGGATTCCTCTCCCAGCAGAAACTGCAACTGAGCGCCAACTGCCAAGTACGGAAGGGACATTGTGGTCCCTTCCTGTGGATGCTGTTAGTTTCCCTCAATCAGAAATACTGTAATTAACTGTACAGGTATCACCAGAAAATGTCTGAAAAGAGGCTTGTAAATTCAAGTGATGTGAAAAGTGCCAGAAATAATCATAGAATCATCTTGGATATATATTTATAAATGCTTAGGATGTTTGAGGCTGGTGAAAACAGCATATGTGTTAAAGTTCTAGGGACTGGTACTCCTACAGCAGGCACAGTGTGAAGCGAAGGAGGGTAGTGTAGCACAAAGTCGTTGGCTGTCAATCACCTCTACCAGTGGATTTGATGCTGTTGCTGTTTATAAAATGAACTTGATATTACTTGCAACTAGTAGAAGCATTAACATGGTTTGAGAGGAGTAGTAATTCTTCGCCTTGGTTTATTTCATTCTTCTTATGTTAGAGATGAGGGTCAATTTTTTAAATCAAAAGTCATGCATTTCATTTTTTTGCTACCAGAGGCCAATGGAACATAGGATTCCCCTCATAAAACTTTACTTTTAAAAAATTTTGCTAAAACAGTTCTTCTAAGGTATGGGGAGTTCCAGGCTTTATGAAAGGAAAGCCAGAGGCAGAGGAACACAGCCTGACATCCTCTTGCGTACAGCGTAGCAGAACATGCTTAAGCTCCACACTGGACCATTCCCCAGGTGACTTCCACTGAGATAAATTAGATCACTTAATTACTGTTCCAGTTGCATCTTAAGCCTTTAAAAGCTCAAAAAAAAAAAAAACCACCAGGATTGTGCCCATAAGATTGCGTTAAAATAAAAAGGGCAAAGTTTAATAAGTTACCTGTAAATAGCCCCCAAATGAGTTCCCTTGGGACAGGAACCTCGTCCATTCACAATCCTATCCACCAGAGATTAACATAATGCCTGGCACACAGTAGTTACTTGACTGAGTTTCTTATAATTGCATTGAAAAGGATGTGTAAATCACATTGATGGGAATTAATGGAGGCAGTCCACTGCAAAGATATTTAACTGATTAAGTTACATTCTGACTATACCTAGGGCACCAAGCTGTTGATCTCATGTGGCTCTCTTAATTTGAGAGCCAAGGCCAACCACTTTTCCCCATAAATAGAAAGGGCAACTTCTCCAAGCCCTATTGCCTACCCTCTCCTTATCACAAGAGTTCATATCAAAGGGCTTTTAACGCAAGATCTTTTAGAAGGCAGAAATCTGTGTTTTCCGTCAAGAACTGGCTCATTTTAAATAATCAAATTGTGTATGTAGCCACATGGTCTAACATTGTTCAAGTATTTTGTTTCCTAACTCAGAAACGCTTTAGAAATTTCTGTCATATGACAAACTGTTCTGCTCAACTTATTTTTTTAGAAAACATAATTTATCAAAAGTTAGTTACCAACAAGTATATCCCATTATTGTCTCTGCAGTCTTTCCTACTTTAATCTTGAGGGTTCTGCTTTTACTGAAATGTTTACAAGTCATAAATTTTGTCTGGAATAATATTTCATGATAATATAAACTTATCCATCTGGATCAAGTGGAAAAAACAAGGATTAATTCCTAAAAGTTGGCTCAATATCCTATAAGAGATTTAAGAATTGATAAAGAGGAGGTTCTGCATTATCATCAGGTGCAACTGAGATACTGAGTATATACTTCCCTCCTGCTGCATGTGCCTGAAAAATGAAAATCAAACTGTCTATACCAATGAAACAGCTAAGTTTTATTAATGCAACCTTTCTTCCTTTACTCTATCTTGGACATCTTTCCCAGTAAAAACATAAGAACATATATATATATATATAAAGGATGGTCCCCTATTTATGAATATTTTGGCTGTTTCCAGTTTTTGCTATTATACATGATCATCTTTGTACATATTTCTTAGGGTACATGTGAGAATTGTTGGATGAAAGGTAACATGTTGGACTACACAATGGTGCAGCTGCTTTGGAAAATAACTTGGTAGTCCCTCAAAAGATTAATGATAGAGTTACCATATGACTTAGAAATTCCACTCCTAGTTATATACCCTAGAGAAATGAAAACAATTCAAAGGTCCATCAACTGATGAGCAGATAAACAAAATGTGATGTATGCATACAATTAAATATTATTCAGCCGTTAAGAGGAATGAAGACTGATTCATGCCAGAACATGGATGAAACTTGAAAACATTATACTACATGAAAACTCACAAAAGCTAACATACTGTGTGATTCCATTTATACAAAATATCCATAATTAACAAATCCATAGAGACAGAAAGTAGTTTAGTGGTTACCAGTTGGGGAGAAGGGGGAATGCAGAGTGGTTGCTAATAGGAATGAATTTTCTTTTTAGGATGATAAAAATGTTTTGAATTTAGGTGGTAATGGCTACACAATCCTGTAAACATACTAAAAAATTATTCAGTTGTACCCTTTAAATGCATGAACGTTATGTATGTGAATTATATCTCATTAAAGCCATTTTAAACAGTAACATAAAGCCTTTCAAAGAATGGTCAGCTTGGAATATATAGACCACACAGGAGCACTTTTATCTTGGCATATTCCCCACATACCCCAGCAAAAACTTGCCTTTATATAATTTCTCCTACCAGATGATTAAAATGCTTTTCTTCATTTCCTGAAGGGAATGATTGTGTTTAAATTTGAAAAGAGAAAAAATTAAATCAAGGATTAGCTTTCTGAGACAAGCTTAAATGTCTTTTTTTAATACTGTTGCTGTGTCGTTGTTTTTTCTAATTATACAAATAGCACATACTCATTGTATGAGATTTGGAGAAGACATAAAAGCCTAAAAGGAAAAAAGTAAAGATAATCTGTCATCCCACCACCCAGAGATAATCATTGTTAACATTTAAGTGTATTTTCTTCTAGTCTTTTAATATACTTTTTTTAATGAAATTGGGATAACACTCCATATACACAGCTTCATATCTTTCTTATTTTAATATTATGATATCATGAGCATTTTCTCATTTCAAATACTTGATTTTTAATGGCTGTGTAATTTTCTATTCTATTTCTGTACCATAATTTATTCAACCAGTTTTCAAGTTTCCCACCATCCAAAGAGGAAAAAGGACAGAAATATTCCTTTTCTTTTCTTTCTACCACAAGTAGAAGATATAAGGAACCAGCAAATGATCTTAAAATAAATGGACCATGTTATTAGAGAAATAATTCAGTCTCCCCTATGGATTCATTAATGGCCCCAATAAACACCTTTTCTCCCAAGTCTCTCTAGCCACCTAATGCCTACTCTAAATCAACAGGCCTAGAGGCTGAGGGCCTGCCCAAACCTTGCCTTTCCACCAACTCAAAACTGCAGCTTTCTTCACAGTCCCAGACACTTTAACACTTGCTGGTACTTAAAAAGCAAACTCTAGCGATTCTAATCACTAGGTCTAATTACAATGAAGGGAAATTCTCCACTAAAAAGTTAATAAAAAAAACAAGTACTAAGCCAAATGGGGTCTCTTGACAGATCCCATAATGTGGATTAGGCTTGGTTTCCAAAACCTGACTCCTGAATCACATCTATAAGCAAAGGGGAGAATCTCACCTTACTATCATCTAAGAGGGAAGGGAAAGCCTTGGTAGTCCCATAGAACATCCCCACTCTGAACCATGTACAGGCCTGGGGTAGGTAAGGACTGGGCTTACTGACAATTTGCTATGTTTGAGGAGCACCTGAGGTTCCAGAGGTTCAGGCATATTCCTTTTGTGCCCATGGATTAATGCTTGAAATACCTCCATGAATTTAGACTAAACATCTAGTGCTCAGTTTGAATGCAAGCAAATGCACGAAGGAAGTTTTATTAGTCAGACACCTCAGTGAGAGGGGTATTTGGCTCCTTCCACAGGCACAGGTGTGAATGAGGCATGGGCAGAGGAAGAGTACAATGATGTTCAGAGTGCCTGGGGAGGCAGGCATGATTGCTTCATAAATCTGCCCAAGGCCATAACTGACAAGGGATAGCTACAAATACACCCCATGTTGCTTCAACAGGTGCAAGAAAATAACAGTTCTTTTCTAGTAGACAGCAGATTTGCCATTTCTGGTGCTCCCTTTGACCGAGATAAGACTCATCTTCACCCAAAGAGACAACAAAATATCTATATTTCTCTTGTACATTCATAACTGAGCTTTGAGGATAGCTCTGTCTACACCCAAGGACAGTTCTAAATGCTTTCTGTGTATTAACGCATTTATATTTCACAACCACACTATCAAGGTAGCTACTATTCTTATCTTAATTTTACAGATAAGGAAACCAAGGGATAGAGAAGAAGTAGAACTGAGATTTGCACCCGAATTCAAGAGACTCCAAAGTTTATATTCCAATCCATGCTTGGAAGCCATTTGCCCATTGCCAAAGACAGCATTCACCCCCAAAATCATTGTGACTATTCCATTTCAGCTTTCATGTTATCTTTTGGGTGTTTTAGGAGTTATTTAATGGGGTGAGGAGGAGCTTTTTGAGAGGCTTATAATGGTTAGCAGCACAAGCTTCAAAATCAGACAGACTTGGAATCATGTCACAGCTTTGCCACACACTAGCTGTGTGAATTTCAGCTCATTACTTAACACCTGTGAGCATCAGTTTCTTCATTTGTAAAATGGATTTGATAATAATCCTACTTCATAGGGCTGTTTGGAAGATTATATGAGTTAATATCTGTAAAGCTTAATACAGTACCTAGAACCTAGCCAGCACTCAATAAATATTACTTATATATACATATTATAAAGCTGGAGAACAAGACCTTAAGGACACTCTAGAGTTTGGCCTCAGTTCAACATTATTCTGAGTGACAAGAAAAATACACAGGCACTAGCCCCACCAAGTGTACCACCATTCAAGAGGGAAGCCCCCTCCTGAGCATGGGACCAGGCAGCAGCCACCTGCAGAGCCAGCCTCAACAAATGACAGCAGCAGTCATCACCCCACAGCACAGTTTGTGTGGAGATGGCAGTGGTGGGAGGTGGACTGTACTACTGGACAGCAGCTCAGTTTTCTTAGTCACACTAGAGGAGTTTACACTTCAAAATCCAAGCACAAAACTGTCAGACACTCTTCACCTTCAGCTTATTTTTCTTATTTACCTGAAGTTTGTTGAACAGGCTTGGGAAATTCAAGACACAAGCCTTAGTTTCCTCATCTTCAGAGGATCAAAAAGTGATAACCAAAATCATGTTTATAGTCACAGACCAAAAGTCTAATCAACTCATAAACTCACAGGACCATATATTATAATATTAATGGCCAAGGAAAACAGATCCAAGTAGGTCTGAGTGTAAGCATGGCTCTGTCACTTAAAGGTTGGGTGAACTTAGACAAGTGATTTATCTTCCTTGAGCCTCATTTTCTATAAAATCAAGGACAATACTGGTTGCTGCAAGTAGTAAATGAAATATTGGTTGTCAAAGTGCTTTGCAAACACTAGGGGAGATGCAAATGGTGAGTAAGCTAAATTAGTAAAACACATGCAAAGAGAAACACTAAAAATCAAAATTGTAAGACTGGCTAAAAACTCTCACAGGAAAACATGACCACTGAATTATAAATCATATATCACTTATTTGTTATCACCATTATTTTGACTACCGAAGTTTTAGGAAACACAGGTATAATTTGAAGCAAAAGGAGTAACTAGAGCCCTGTGGGAAAATTCTAAAGAAAACTTGTGGGCAGGTTTTAGGACTGTAGATGGCACTAGATCTTCAGACTGTCTCATTTCCCTGTGAAATGTATGGCTTCCCTTTTTCTTGATTTGAGGTTGGGGGCAGGAGAAAGTATTACACACAGTGAAGGATTTTCCAAGATCCCAAAGAGAAACAGTGTATATAGGTGCATTCTAAGCTGGAAAGGATGAATACTTCAGCTATTCCGACTCTCCCTAAACAAATCCTACTTTTATATCCCTGGATCCATCTCCCCAGCTAAGACCAGGCAGTCAGGACTGCATTGCTGCCATGTGGCCACTAGGGGCACCCTCTGTACCGCCTCCCACCACCACCACCAAAATTCCTAGAGATTGTGTAACCAGAGAAATTTTTCTTCCTAGTTTTGCTGAGACGGTAAAATTTTTGAAAAGTGATATCACAGAGAAGCTAACGAAAAACAACACAGAAGTACGCAAAAACAATTCAAGAGCAGAGAGAACAGTGAGTTCAAAGAGCACTAATTTCTTGTCCTGCTTTTATAAACTCTAATGACAGTTGACCCTTGAACAATGGAAGGGAGGGTTAGGGGCACCAACCCTTCCCACCTCCCACAGTTGAGAATCTACATATAACTTTTGAGACCCCCCCAAATTAACTTCTAATAGCCTACTATTGATTTTATGATGGTAAATAATAAAATAGACTAGTATCTGCATATGTTTTATGCACTTATGACATCTTTTTCTTAATTTTTTGACGTTTTTAGGCTACATAGCTCATCTGTGAGTCCTTCCAAATTGTCAAAAATCTCCAAAAAATTTTCCAATATATTATTGAAAAAAATCCGCAAATAAGTGAACCTGTGTAGTTCAAACCTGTGTTGTTGAAGGGTCAACTGTACATAATTTGGCAGTTATCTACCAAATTTTAAATGAGTTATTCTTCAGCCAAATAATTCCACTTTCATGTCTGTATCCACATTCTTGCACATGAGCAGAAATAGGCATTTGCAAGGATGCTCAGTATGGCATTGTTTCTAATGAAGAAAGAAAGAAAGGCAGGTGAGGGAGAGAGAGGGAAGAAGAAAGAGAGAGAATAAAGGAAGAAAAAAAAAGAAAGGAAGGGAAGGAGGGAAAAAAGGGGGCACATATACATAGTATTGCCCACGCTGGTCCTACTTCAGACAGGCAGCCTCCACAGCCTTTCTAGACTTTTCTCTAGTCTTTGGTTGGGATTTCCCTTTCTGCTGTTCTTAAAAGCAATTATTTATTCATCATTCCTTCAAATCCATCAACTATTCTTGAGTGTCCACTATTTTCTAGTGGCTGAGAATAAAATTATAAGTAAAAACAGACACAGCCCTTCCTTATGGTCTGGAGCTTAGAGTAGGTACTCAAGAGTGGGAAGAGCTAGGACACGGTACCAGGCTTCAGTTTCAGCTCTGCATGACTTGGGATGCAGGTCCTCATCTAGAAGGTAGGATAAGAATGCCACCTACCTCACAAGGTTGTAGTGAGGATTCAATGAACTAGTGCAAGTGACTCCTAGAGCAGAGCCCTGGGAATACAGCAACTACTCAAAGAATGATAACCTGGCTCCTTCCATGGACTTTGTATTTTCTTACGCTAACCTTTCCATAATAATAGTTATTACAGCAAACATTTATATTGCTTTTGCTATGTGCTAAGCGCTATTATATGTGTTTTACACCTATTAGTTTATTTACTCCTAGCAACAATACTATGAAATAGATACCATTATCCCTATTTCCAGATGAGGAAATGGAGACACAAGTTAAACAACATGCCCAGGTCACATAGTTAATAAATGGCAGAGATGGGAATTGAGGCAGGCAATCCAGCACCAGAGTTTATTCTTACAACTATGCTTTGTTTCTTATAAGTATGCCTATGGCTATGGGTCCCTGTCCTCCCTCCTCCAGGACCCATTTCTATTTTCCTTCATTCATTCAATAGATACTTACTGAAGACCTATGACATACCAGGCACTGTTCAAGGCATAGTGTCACGGCAATGAAAACAATCAAGTCCCTGCCACCATAAAGTGTCTAGTGGGCATGGCAGGAGAGGGGTAGTGAGAGACAGTGAATTAATCTACTGTATATAGTTTCATGTCGTTGTACATGTTTTAAGAAAATAGAGATGAATCTAATATTCTCTTTGTCTGAACCAAAGTCACAGGCTGCGAATTAAGGCAGTTTCTCCTCTTTGGCAAGAGTCAGGTTTGCTGCCTATTGTTCTGGGCTCACAGGAAGGCATGTGGATTCTGTAACAGCATCTTCCTCATCACAGGCCCTCTTGCCTGGGAGATGAGATGGCAGAAAGCTACAGCTTGTTCTTTCAGAAGTTCAAGCTCCTCAGGGGCCTGCCCACCTTGTTCCTGTTTCCTAGGAGCCAAATCCTTCTCAATCCATTTACAGAGCAAAGATTATAACATACCCTGAGTATACAATATGCCCAAAAGGATGGGGAGGATGCTCAGATCTCTCCCAGCTCAGGTTCTCAGTTCTTCCCACGTCCCAGAAGTTCTCTTCCTGGCCCTGCTCCAAGTGGATGATCTCACAACATTCCAAACAAGCTAGTTTGAGATGATCAAAATATTTCCAATATCCAGGAACAATGCATTCCGCATCTGACCCTTTAAGCCAGGGCCCTCTGCCATGCACCCTGTACCATACCCATAAAGGCAAATCAAGAGAATTTATGCAGCAAACCCACTCCATCAAACAAACAAACAAGACAGCCCACTTTGGGTATTAGCAACTCTCTCTGGTGTGTGCCCAGGCACTGCCTCCCATAAGCCCATTCCAACTCCCTTTTCTTGTTTTCAAACCTCCTTCATCCAGTGAACCATTTTGGACCTCCATCTGGTTCTGCCCCTAAGCACCCTCTCTCTTAAAAGGAGCTGCTGATGAGAGGCCTTGGGGTCATTCCTTCCAGCTGGCTTCCTAGTAGATCTTAGCAATTAAGGGCTGGATTCAGAGAGCTTGGGTTGAATTCCCAGCTATGCCACTTACTGGCTTTGTAACTGTGATATTGTGATTTATAATAAGAAATACAGGTTTGGTATTTTTCCAGGTTCTGGCACAGAGCTCCTAAAACCCATGGAATTTCCTAAGTGATCGGTGTCTTTTGTTATGTTAATGAGGTGACTTCTGGAAAGCACCTGGGGATGGGGCCTGACCAATGATTTAATTAATCATGCCTTTGTAATGAATCCTCCATAAAAACCCTAAAGGAGGGGTCCAGAGAGCTTCCAGGTTGGAAGGTGTGATGGAACCTGGCAAGGTCCTGGGAGAGTGATGGGCTGGGAGAGAGTGGGGAAGCTCCATGCCCCTTCCCCATGGCTTGCCCCATGCATCTTTTCCATCTGGCTGTTCCTGAGGTATATCATTTTATAATGAATCATTGTAAGTAAAACAATTGTCTGAGTTCTGTGAGCCACTGTAGCAAATTAATTGAACCCAAGGATGGGGGCTATTGGAACCTCTGAGCTGTAGCTGGTGGGTGAGAAACACAGGTGACAACCTGGGTTTATGACTAGGGTCTGAAGTGGGGGATAGTCTTCTGAGACTGAGCCCTTAATCTGTTAGATCTGACACTATCTCCAGATAGTATCAGAGTTGATTTGAATTGTAGGGCACCCAGCTGATGTCACAGAATTGCTTGGTAGTGTGGAAAAACCCATACACATTGGAATTGAGTGCAGAATATTAGTAACCATAAGCCTTGGTTTGTTCCTGTGTAAAATGGGAGTGATCATATGTACCTCCTAGGGTTATTATGAAGATTGAATGAAATAATGCATGTAAAGTGCATAGCACAGGAAATTCTCAGTAAATGAACTATAAAAAAATGTGGATTTCCTTCTGGGTCCTGTTCTTGGACGTATTGTCTTCTCATTCTTTGTATACTTCTCTTGCCAAGTTCGCTATAGATTCAGTGTGACCAAAGAAATTGACAGCAAAACATTCTTGGAGTGAAAGGGTTACACCCAAGTTTATTTCCAGGTGGCAGGTCAGTCACTAAAATCCTGTTCACTCAGAGCGAGTCTGTATGTAGCAAGCCAGTCTCTACCTCTGGGCCCCTCTGTCCGCACAGCCATCCTCTGGGCCCCTCTGCACAGTCATCCTGCACAGCCATCCTCGGGCCTCTGTCCGGCACTGCCACCACTCCAGCCTCTGCTCTGCTCTACTGCAGCCTTGCAGCCATACCACCGTGTTGCACCCAGAGCACTGGGCAGCAATACAACAGCCATGTATTGCCCACAGGTGTGCAGTGAGCTAATCAACCAGGGCCAGGTGAGAATCCTGGCCACAGAAACTCTCATTTTATCCACAATACTCCCTGAGAAATCTTACCTACCCCATAGTTTCAAATACCTCAAGTATGTTGACTCCTAGATTTCACTCTAGTCCAGAGCTATCTCTAGAGCTACTCAAAGTACTGGTCTTCTATAAGATAAGGCGCTTGGACAGAATGATGCATATCAATATACCACTTCCTTCCCTGAGAAGGTCTTTCTATAAAAAAAAAATCAGCTGAACCAAACAATATGTACAGTGAAATAGTTGACTTACAGTCTAGCTCAAATTCTTATCTTATCATACACCAGCAACTGAGAGTTTGTAGATGCACATGGAGTAGCAAAGACATTTCAAACTGGATATTCTATAAATATCTGACCTCTCACCAATGAAGAAAACTAGCAAGTAGCCTGTGTGTTTCTAGGCAAGCGTTACAGACATGCCCACCACCATCACTGCTAAACAATCCTTAGCCACTATTTCTGATTCTTACTACCATCACATAGGTCCCACATTCCTGTATCTGTGCACAGATCTCCATACCTGATTCTGGGTATTTGGTGCCCCTAGATCACTCCCCTCCTAGCTTTGGAAACTTAGCTTGTCTGAACAGTTTTTAGCCCTGCTCACATTTTTGGTTTTGGCAACTCCACTCTTATCCTGGCTCCATGTATCCCAATCTATATTTCATCCAGAATCCCCAACAGATGAGACAGGGACCATGAGTGTAGTCAGAGTAGGGCAAGGGTCTCTGGAAAAAGCAAGGCAGGATATTTGCAGTCAGAGCAATGTAACTACATGCAAGAAAATCCCCGCTACTAAAATTCTGTGTTAAATCTTCAGCTCTATAGAGTCATTCTTCAGTGAGATCAGTTGGTGTACCCCAGATAAAGAAGAGTAGCACATGTTTATTTTATGCTAATTATTTATAATCATGTGTAAGATTCACTTTAACATGCTAAAAGGCCCAGGCCTATGTGCTGTCTTTCCTCCTTCAGATCTAATGAGGTGATTTTGCAAACTAGGCAAACTAATTTAGCATGCAAGCCCAGCCATAAACAACACAGTAAAAGGCAAGAAGGATTCCACCTTAAAAGATAAGATTGCACTTAACTTACTCTTTAGCAAACAATGCCTCAGCCCACCTTGGAGTCAAGCTGACCAGGCGGCCTTGTTTCATATGGTACCTGGGGGGGGGGGGGATCAACAGCAGGAAGTTACTTGTATCAAATTACTTGTAAATACCCTAAGACGGCTTAATAAGTCCACTCCCCTAAACTTTTTTCATGTTTTCGAAAAATCCTCATCTGCCTATAAAACCCCCTAGACAACGCACCACCCCGGGCTCTCTTGTCCCCTCCTGGCATGAGCCAGGAGCTCTGTCCTTTCAATTTATCTCTAAATAAAAACCTGTACCTTGCTCTCCTACCTTGAGTGTTTGTGAAGCTCATTCTTTGGCTTTGTGAACAAGAACCCTGGCATCACAGAGACAGAGGCTTTGATAGCATCTTACCTAGAGCCCACAGTTTCTATGACCTCCTGTCATCTACCCAACATCAAGGAACTGCAGATTTCTGTGTGGAGTTAAAGATGCAGCTGGGAATCCTGCTCCACCTGCCCCCTAAAACTTTCTCAAGTTAATATTGGAAGAGGAACTTTGCTAGCATACACTTTGTGTGTGCTCCACCAGGATGGCGACTGCATGCCACACCCACCAAAACTGCTTGGTTTGCTTGAAACAGTAGAAATAGTTGGGCTTTGACCTACATCTCAATCTTCAGTCACAGGAGAGGGAAGACATTTTGAGTTCCCATGGAACTGTAGGTAGGAGGCTCTCACTCCCAGCTAATTCTGGCCCAAAAAGCCCAGTCACCCATCCAACCAGAAGGAACTGCGAAGCTGTGGGCAGCCTAGAGTACAAACTCGCATTGAGTGGCAGTTATCAGCCATCACAATCTCTCAATTTCTCCTCATTCTCAGTCTCTGTTCAGTGAACACCCATGCCTTCACTCTTGCATGCAAAATTAGATACACCCTGTACTTTATTTACCACTACAACTACCAGCATTGTCTATCACCTAGTTAACACTTACTTGTCCTTCAATCATAGCTCAAATCTAGCCCATACCCCATCATAACATATTTGTTCATAGCATTTACCCAATTTACAATTTTTATATCTGCTTGTAATTGTACGCCCAACTGTTTGTGACTTAACCACATGAATGGGGCTATATGAGGGCAGAGACCATGTCTAGTTTTGCTCACCCTATACCCCAGCACCAGCACTGCACTAAATACATAGCAGGGACTCCAGTATATGTCCACTTATTGAATGACATGAATGAATTATAGATCACTTCATGCTAATCCCTGACTTCTGGAAACAACTCTGCAACCGAGGTATTCATAAAGCAAAATCAAAAGGTCTTATGACGTGGACCAGTTCAAAGAGGGCTACAAAATGAAGAGAGACTTCTTTCCAATCCAACCTCAGTATGAGCCTACAGTCCTATCAGATTATGCAGTACTCCTATTACCATTTAGTGATTATTAAAAGGGATATATGCTAGTTTGTTCTCTTGTCAGTTCGGGTATACTGGAACTACATTTCCCAAATTCTTCTTCCCTTGATGGTGTTTGCTTATATTTGGCCAAAAATAGATTGTGCAGTATTTCAGAGGCAGAAGTAAAGCAGCAGCCATTACATTAAAAATGTCATGTTTGGTTGGAAGCAGTGAGAGACACAGAGGTAGACACAGGGTAGGTTCCAGTTTGTCCTAATGTTTTCATGCTCCATTTTCAGCTTTTCTTCCCTACCCCAGGCTCACCACCAGATGCTTCATTGCAACCTCACAGAGATAGTATAACCATACAAAACCAGTAAGCTTCCATAGTCTTCCACATCATCTCCCTTCACAGCCCAACTCTCAATGGCCTGACATGTCTAGCTTTCAGACTTCCCTGCAAGTTCCAACTCTTGTACCTGATTGGTGACCTTTCTGGTGATCTTTGAACTCTTCTCTTCAGACCTTGACTTCCCTCCTGCAATACTGCTCCTCCCACAATTGTAAGAGATCTAATTCTCATCATACATTTCCCATACCATAAAACTGCCCTCCTGATTGAACACTGACTGATACAAGATCCTAAGCAAACTTCTGAATTGATATGCCATTGGCTCTTTTGAAAACACATGGTGCCAGGGTAGAATTAGATTGATCTCACTTGCCTTATTCTCACTTCCTAAATTTCCTCTCTCCATTTGTACTTTTTTATCTCCCATTGGGAAGGAATATGAAAGCTTTCAAATCCATTCTCTTACCTTTACTCTTTTAAAAATGTTTTTTAATTACTCAAGTAATACATGAATACATTTTCATCATAAAACGTCAACCAGCTATGTCTTAATAAAGAAAATTTGAAATATCAACCATACAGAAGTACATAAAGTAGAAATGAAAGCTTCTCTTCACCATCACTCTCCATTCTATACCACTCCCCAGAGATAACTGCAATGCTAATAGTTTTGTACATATCCTTCCAGAATTTTTCCTATGCACACATGCATAAAATTTGGGATTTCTTTTTTTTTTCAAAAATTGGATCCTACTTTATACATTTTTATGCTACCTACTCTTTTCATCTAAAAAATATGCCTTTGAGAGCTCTCTTTGTCAATAGAAATAGGTCTATCTCATTTTGTTTATAGCTGCAAAATATTATTTCATAGCAAGGAGGTATGATAATTTATTTAATCTTTCCACTACAGATGGTTGTTTACACTCTTTTAAAACTATAAACACCCCTGTATAAGTCTTCTTGTACAGGTGTGCCAGCATTTTCATAAGTGAATTTGCTGCATCAAAGTATATTTGCATTTAAAATTTAATATAATAGTTCCAAACTTCCCAACAGAATGGCCATATGGATCTACATTCCCACCAACAGTGTATGAAACTATCAGTTTCCCAGGCCCTAATCAACACTACATATTATCAACCCATTTTAATTTTTTGCCAACTTAATGGACAAGACAAATCTGATTTTTATTTCATTTTTCATTCTCCTGATTACTAGTGAGAAAGAGCATCATTTCATATGCTTATACACTTATTGGCCTTTAGTATTTCTTAAATGAATTGCCTATTCATAGCTTTGCTCATTTTTCTAACGAATTGTTTGTCACTTTCTTATTGATTTACAGAGCAGTTGGTGTATTATGGATGCTAATCATTTGTCTTTTACATATGTTGTAAATATTTTTTCCAGTCTGTTTTTTGTCTTTCCATTTTGTTTTACAGGTCACAAACTCAAACAACTACAAGGATCAGGGAGGTAATGTAATCATATGATGTTTACAACATGTAAAACACTAAGGAATGAGGCAATAATGCCCACCTATGGAAATTAATATTCCAAGAAAACATTTAAAGTTCCTTTCATGACAAAGCATCTTGCATGTATAGTTTTAGACCTAGCTTTCAGTGAGGTTTGTTGTTGTGTTGTCATTGTTCTTGTTGCTGTTGAGATGTTCACAGATTTTTGTTTTTTTGTGTTTGCTTTTTTATTACTTTTTATTTTATGTTATTGAAATTGTCAGGGTTTTCCATTGTGGCTTCTAGGTTTACTTCAGTATCTTGCTTATGAAAGCCTTATTGTCTTGTATTTTTGTCTAAGATTTATATAGATATTTTTATGTTCATTTTTTCAATCCATCTGGAATTTAGATTATGGTAGAGAACCAACTGTATTAAATTATTATTTTTAATCCCAAAAAATCTTTTACTGAAGAATCTATCATATTCCCCTGATTTTAAATGACACATCACATGTTAAATTCCAATTTCTAAAAATGGTCTATTTTGGAATCTATTCATTGGTCTGTTATTATATTCCTATGCTATAGCCACACTGTTTTGGTTCATATAAATTTATGCAGTATTTTGATATCATGTAGGCAGAGTCATCACCATTTTTCTTCTTTTCAAAATGTTCTTGGCAATTGCTGCCTGTATTCTTTTCCAAAAGAATTTCAGTCCAGTTTCTCATAGTATCCTTTTGGAATTCTGAGTTGCATTGAATTGGTAGATCAGTTTGGAGAATATTTACACCTTTAAGATTCTGAGCCTTCCAGTCGAAAGGCATTCTCCCCCATTTATTTATAAGTTATTATACCATCAGTAACCTTTAATAGCTATTGCCATGTAAAATTATTACATGTTTTATTAGGTTTATTCTGAGTTATTTTATAGTCTTGTTGCAAATGTGAATTAGACGCTTTATCCATGACATTTTCTAATTGGTTTTTACTGGAAAGATTTTAACATTTGTATATTGATACTATATCTAGCCACTGTGTTAAACTCTTATAGTTCTAATAATTTGCCAATTGAGTCTCAGGATTTTTTATATAATATGATTTTATTATCAGCAGTTAATGACAGTTTGTTTCATTCTTCTTCATATTAGTAATTCCTAATTATCCTTCTTTCATTTCTCTTCTGCTCCCCTTCCTCCATCTTCTTCTTCATATTGTATTTTCTAGTTCCTCAAGAATAATATTGACTCATAGAGCTGAAGGCTAGCATCTCTGGCTTCTCCCTGACTTTAATGAGAGTGTGTCTAATATTTCATCATTAAGTATCATATGTGTTGTATATTTCCAGTAAAACCCTTTTAGAAAGTTAATGAAATTTCCTTCTCTGCCTAGTCTAAGAGTTATTATTTTTAAAATCTAGAATGAGTATTGAAATTTATCTAAAGCTTTTCTACCACCTCTTGCAATTATCATATTTTTTCTCCTTTAATATCTTAATGTTATGAATTATATTTACAGAGATTTCTCTTTTGAATTATTCTTGCCTTCCCAGAGTAAAATCTACTTGGTAATGATGCTTTCTTATTTTAATTTGTTAATATTTCATTTGGGAACTTTTAATCTGTCTTCAAAAGTAAGATTGACCCCTATGTCATCACTCTTTACTTGGATAACTCCTTCATATCAAATTCTCTTTAAATATGTCCCTGGCCCAGTAGTTCTTAGGGTCAACCTTCAGAAATATGTTTTCTGAACCCAGAGGTGAAGTGCCTGAGCCATATTTTGTCTATTGAAAGGATCCCTATAACATCAAACAAGATAACAGTTGTTCTGAACCAGAAGGATCCCATTTAGTTACCTTCAGGTTTTGCTTCCAGGATAGTCTGGTGGTCAGCCTCCTTAGGAAAAAAAAAGAATGTATCTGGTTCCATGACTGCTGTTATAGCAGCATTTCAAAAGTTAAAGACTTCAATTCAACTCCTACACTGACTTACCCTGACCTATCCCAGCCATACCACATTAATAACCATAATTTTTGAATGCTTACTACATATCAGGCACTCCTATATAAAACCCCAATTTTACACATTAAAAAAATTTAGGGACAAAGAGATAAGTAATTTTCCCAGGATTACAGAACTAGTAGGTAGCAAGACAAATTTCTATTTTTTTTTTTGCATTTTTTTTTACAATTTATTTTATTTTAGTATCATTAACCTACAATTACATGAGCAATATTTTGATGATTAAACTACCCCCTTCACCAGGTCCCCCCCACCAACCCTATTACAGTCACTGTCCATC
>JAQQAC010016209.1:83530998-83679776 GCA_029783875.1 Phataginus tricuspis
CCCTCCCTTCCCGCCCTTCTTCCCCAGTCCCTTTCCCTTTGGTAACTATTAGTGATCAGTTTGAATAAAAAGTCTATGCTATTAAGTATTATACCATCTTCCAATGAGGGCCATCCTGACCCAGGCCACAACATAATTTACTTCCACTCTTGCAGCTTCTTCTCAAAGCTGGACCCCGCCAAATTCAACTATTTTTCTTGGAAATGGGAACTGCTATAGATTGAGGCCACCTTTGAGTGGTAGAAAGACTACTTTGAGAAGATTAGCAACTCAATGATCACTTTCCAGATGTGGGGTCTTGAGTAAATTACTTAAACTCCCTGAAAACCAGTTTCTCAATCTGTGCAATATGAAATAATAGTGCCTAGTTCATGAGGGTTTTGTGAACATTAAATAAGCCAATACATATAAAGCAGTTACCAAAGTACTTGGCCCCTAAGTGTTCAAAAATGTTTCACAACTGCTATCATTATATCAGAAATCATACAGACATTCTGCTACCACAGACTATCCAGTGTCCTGATCTCTGGCCACAGCCTCCAGTTCATGCTTTAATTCTAAAAAGTACTCTTTAAACTCTCCACATCTGGATATGCCTGTAGAACTGCCCATCAGGCTGAACTAAAAAACAAAACACAAAAAATCAAGTCAAATACTGAAAAAGTTTGCACCATTTGAGGGACCCTCCCTTCAAATTTAGCAAAGCCTTGGCACCATTTTAAAATTCAACAAAAAAGAAATCTCGTAAGCATCAAAGCAGAAAAATGGGTTCATTTCAAAGGAAAAAATCTCAGACTTAACTGCAACATTAAATGTAAATATTAACCCATTTCCTTGCTGGTCTCCATTTGTCACCCCAGATCCATTTCCTGCTTTCTCAGCAGTGCCCTGAGAGGATGACCTATTCAGACTGCTTCACCTGAGCTTCCTTGATTTCTAGTTTCTAGTTGGGTTTGGAAAATAGGAGGAAGGGGCAGGATATCTGAGGGTAGGAGAATGAGGTCTGATACTTACTCCCCTCCAACTCTCTCCTCTCCCCAACCAGGCTCTAGTTTGGGTAATGTTTGTTTTCTGACCTATGATGACAGCACCTATCTGGCAGCCCCTCTCTCATCATTACAGGTCTCCCCTGGTTTTAGTGACCACTCTTTTTCTTATGCCTTCAAGCCTACCATGCTGTTAGTACCCTTGGGTGTCTCACTCTCCTTTGTGGGTTTCTTAACCCTGCTCATACTTCTGTAAACAGTATCATCATTAAACTACCCCTGGTTAAACCATTTGAGTAGTCCATCTATTTCCTGCTGTCACCCTGACCCACGGCAGGATCATGGAAAAGAATAGAAATAGCTTCAGATTATTTTAATGAGAAAAATGGAACTGAGGAAGAGAAGCCTCCTGGAACCAGCTATATTTCTAGAAAGATGCAGCTATTGTCAGAGATTAGGTGCAGAAGCAGGAAGGGGACAGATAAGAAATGTCCCAGCTTCTCTATCCTCCTGCCCTCCCATCTCCTGCCAGTGCCTCCCATTGAAGAAAAAATGTTAACTAGTCAGCAAGGGAGCCTGGGAAAGATGGACCACCGGGAGTCAGTCTTTCAAGGCCCAGAGCAGAATGACAATGGCTCAGGGTTAGGAGCAAACAGATAAAACCCAGTATAACCCACTAGTCCCTTCATGAGAGCAAGGGCTTTTATCTGCTTTTCCACAGCTATATTCCTAACATCAATAGCAATATTTGGCTAATGTAGGTGCTCAGTACATATTTTGAGTTATATAATGGAATGCTATTCAGCCATAAACAAAGAAGGAAATTCTGCCATTTGTGAGAACATGAGTATACCTTGAGGGTCTTGTACTAAGTGAAGTAAGTCAGACAGAGAAAGATAAATACTGTATAATATCATTTATATGTGGAATCTAAAAAAAAACCCATAGAAACAGAGTTCAGATTTGTGGTTGCCAGAAGTAGGGGCTTAGGGAGTGGGGGAAACAGGGGAAGGTGGTCAAAAGAGCCAAACTTTAAGTTACAAGATTAAATAAGTCCTGGGGATGTAATGTACAGCATAGTGACTATAGTTAACAATACGTATTGTATATTTGGAAGTTGCTGAGACAGGAAATCTAAAAAATTCTCCTTAAAAGGAAAGAGAGGTCATGGATGTTAACTAAACTTCTGGTAATCATTTCATAATATATACATGTATCAAATCATTATGTTGAACATCTTAAATTTATACAATGTTACACATCAATTATATCTCAATAAAACTGAAAAACAGATTTAATATTCTGAATGAATGCTGAAGGACAGTGGAATCATAGCCATGAACTATTAAAGGGAAAAGTCTGTAGCCCAGAAATTCTATACTTAGGGAAATTGCTTTTCATATGTGAAAACATTTTAAAAATTCTCAGATATGCAAGGGCTCAGGAAATACGTCACTCATGGATCCTTCTTGAAAGAAACTAGGACATTCCGGTTGGCCAACCTGAATTAAAAATAAGAAAGCAAGAATGAGGTAGTTGTGGTTTAAAATTTAAAAGGAATAATATTTAGTCTCTGTTTCTAAGAATATACACTAAAAAAAAAACCACTGAGATACAATAAATATTTGTGCACAAATAGGTTTATAGCAGAGACTACTGTTTCCCAAAATCTATTTTCTCTTTCCTCCATAGTAACAGGCATGCCAGGCACATGATTCTGCAGCTGTGTTACAGTTCCAAGCTTCACTTGCTTATGTGTGGCTGTATGACTAAGAAACACAGGCAAAAGTGTGTGCTACTTCTGTGCCAGAGCTCTTAAGAAGTAGGCATACCTCCGCCCTGCTCTATTTCCTTTTCCTGTGAGTCTGAGCATGAAGGTTCAAGTGACACAGTTTTCAGCAGGACTGGCAGAATGAAAAAGACAGAAGAAATCTGGTGCATTCCTAAATAACTGCCTTAAGTAGAACCATGACCTGACTCACTACTCATTCCATTACTTGAAACAAATTTCTCACTGGTTTGAGCCATTACATATTAGAAAGTCTATTTGTTACAGCAGTTGACATTATCCAACTAATATAAGGCTCATTGCAGCATCTTTGATATGAGGGAAATATCAAAACAATATAACATTAGGGAACTTCCAAACAATGAAAAATTATGCAGTCCTCATAAAGCACATTTATAGTAACTCGTAAGGGCATAGGAAAATGTTTGCTATGCAATGTTAATAAAACAAAGCAGTATGCATATATGTATATATATATATATATATATATATGCAGTATAATCTTATGTACAGAAAAATGCATTTGTAAAATGACCTGAAGGAAATAGGCCAATGTGATTTTAGTAGTTGCCTTTTGATAGTGAAACTGTGGGTGCTCTTTTCCCAATTTATTCTTTGTTGTACTTTCCAAATTTCCTATAATCATCATACTTAACTCTTGTACTCACAAAAATTCAAATGAAAACTTGAAAAAGACTGTGAAGATGATTAGGTGGAGACACTGACAATGTTTAGGATATGATGCTGTGAGCAAAGAGGAGAATACAAAATCTAGGCTCATTTGTGTTGTAACTATGCAAAAAAAATGCATGTGCAAATTGCAGTTACAGTGAATAGCTAAGTCTAGAGCTCTAATGTACTGAATGGTGACTATACATAATAATTGTATTGAATTTTATAGTTAGTAACTGTGCTGAATACTGGAAATTTTTTAAGAGAGTAAACTTCATGCTTTTACCACACATACAGACACAAGTGGTAACTATACAAGGAGATGATATATTAACAAGTTTGACTACAGTAATCATTTCACCATGTACATGTATATCAAATCACCATGTTGTGTGCCTTAAGTATATATAACTTTTATTAGAAAAACTAAAAACTAAAAAATAATTTTAAAATGTGCATGCATTTGAATGCAGACTAGAGAGGGAAATGCAAAGGTGAAAACAGCTGCTGTGTTAGAGAGCTTGTGGATGATATGTCTGTTTTAAAACTTTTCCTTCAATGTAATCACAATATTGTTTCACTGCAATAAAAACATGACACATAATTTTTAACCTGGTTCCTTCTCCCAAAATAAGAGTTATACTTCCTAGTGTTTTTTAAACTGGTCAATGCTACTTGAGCCTCAGCTGTATGTGAGATTTTTCTATATCAGCCACCTCATGGGCCACAGTCTAGAATGTTCTAAGTACATTCCTCAACTCAATTTATCCTTGAACCAATCATTCCACTAAGTTAAAGGAAAGGTTATGGGAAGGATAGGAAAAAGCATTGCTGGTGATGAGTGTATATTTAACCCAATATTTTCCTGGCTACAGGCACACCTCATTTTATTGCATTTCACTTTATTGCACTTTGCAGAGAGTGCATTCTTTTTACATACTGAAGGCAACCTTCAATTTTTTCAACTTTTTTACAAATTGGTGGCAGCCCTGTATCAAGTAAGTCTATTGGCACCATTTTCCCAACAGCAGTTGTTCACTTCATGTCTCTGTGTCACATTTGGTAATTCTCACAATATTTTTAACTCTCTCATTATTATATTTATGGTGATCTGTGATCAGTGATTACAACTTGCTGAAAGCTCAGATGATGGTCAGTATTATTTAGCAAAGCATTTTCTAATTGAGGTATGTACTTTTTTTAGACATAATGCTATTCACACTTAATAGACTACAATATAGTGTAAACACAACTTTTAATTACACTGGGGAACCAAAAAATCCATTTGACTCTCTTTATTGCAATATTCGTTTGACTGTGGTAGGCTGGAACTGAACGCACAGTGTCTCCAAGGTATGCCAGTATTTGTCTACATCTCCTTTTCTTGTTGCTACTTCAGTTCAGCTAACAGTTCGGGGCTGCTTACAAGTTAATAAAAGAGCTAATACAGGATTGCTGGGCGGCCTCTGGCTGCTGCCGATTGGCTTTTGGCATTGGCACATTGCCAAACATCTTATTGCAATGCTGACCCCTTAAAGCCTATTAATGGGAGCCCCCAGCGACTATTTTACACGGAAAGGAGTACGTTAAGTCTCACTCCTTTCAACGTATGCCCCTTCATACAATTCCTGCACACCGTGTACAAGTGCTGCAAACACACCCCAATTTCTCCTGCACCCAGCTGAACTCTGATCAGCCCTCTGCTACTCCTCTACCTCCAGGTATTGGTCCATCCCAGCTCAGCGGAAATGAAGATCAACAAAGCCTTTTTTACGTGAAACGAGCTACAAAGGCAATGGAGGTGTTGGTGGCGTTTACTTGAAAAAGAAGGAAGAGCTTCAGACATCTGTCTTGCTTGCCTCTTCACTATATGAGTGCTGTTCCATCGCAGAGCGCTGACGCTGCCCAGCTGCAGCAATAAATCCTCTCTGAGAAGGGGCTTAAATGGACAGCACCCCAAGAGAGCCAGCATGGGCTAGGCCCTGCAGCTGGAAATCAGCTGTCCTTTGCTGTAATCTTTTCCCCCTTTGAAGGAGAGGCAAAGGAGTCTCTTTCATTAGAAAGTGTTTTTGTGCACAGTACTAGCAATGTCTTGCCTCTGCACAAGGGAATTCACCTCAAATAGATTGTTTTCGCAGAATAATCTATAGATTATCTGAAGTAACCCAATAATTTGCGAGGGGGAAAAGAACATCTGATCAAAGCAGACTGATCAGAAATTTGCATTTTTATTTTTATTTTTTATTTTTTATTAAGGTATTATTGATATACACTCTTAGGAAGGATTCACATGAAAAATCACTATAGTTACTACATTCACCCATTTTATCGTGTCCCCCCATACCTCATTGCAGTAACTACCCAACAGTATACTAAGATACCGCAGAGTCCCTATTTGCCTTCTCTGTGCTACACTGTCTTCTCCATGATCCCCCCCACACCATGTGTGCCAATCATAATACCCCTCAATCCCCTTCTCCCTCCCTCCCAACCACCCTCCCAGACCCCTCCCCTTTGGTAACCACTAATCCCTTCTTGGAGTCTGTGACTCTGCTGCTGTTTTGTTCCTTCAATTTTGCTGCATTGTTATACTCCACAAATGAAGGAAATCATTTGGTACTTGTCTTTCTACGCCTGGCTTATTTCACTGAGCATAATATCCTCCAGCTCCATCCATGTTGTTGCAAATTGAAGAATTTGTTTCTTTCTTATGGGTGAATAGTATTCCATTGTGTATATGTACCACCTCTTCTTTATCCATTCATCTACTGATGGACAATTAGATTACTTCCATATCTTGGCTATTGTAAATAGTGCTGCGATAAACATAGGGGTGCATATGTCTTTTTGAATCTGAGAAGTTATATTCTTTCAGTAAATTCATAAGAGTGGAATTCCTGGGTCAAATGGTATTTCTATTTTTAGTTTTTTGAGGAACCTCCATACTGCTTTCCACAATGCTTGAACTAGCTTACATTCCCACCAGCAGAGTAGGAGGGTTTCCCTTTCTCCACATCCTCTCCAGCACTTGCTGTTCTTAGTCTTTTCAATACTGGCCATCCTAACTGGTGTGAGGTGATATCTCACTGTGGTTTTTATTTGCATTTACCTTATAATTAGTGATGTGGAGCATCTTTTCATGTGCCTGTTGGCCATCTGAATTTCTTCTTTGGAGAATTGTCTGTTCATATCCTCCGCCCATTTTTTAATCAGGTTATTTGCTTTTTGGGTGTTGAGGTGTGTGAGTTCTTTATATATTATGGATGTTAACCCTGTCAGATATGTCGTTTACAAATATATTCTCCCATACTGTAGGATGCCTTTTTGTTCTGTTGACAGTGTCCTTTGCTGTACAGAAACTTTTTAGTTTGATGTAGTCCCATGAGTTCATTTTTGCTTTTGTTTCCCTTGCCTGAGGAGATGCACTCAGAAAAAAGTTGCTCATGTTTATATTCAGGATATTTTTGCCTATGTTGTCTTCTAAGAGTTTTATAGTTTCGTGACTTACATTCAGGTCTTTGGTCCACTTTGAGTTTACTTTTGTGTATGGGGATGACAATAATCCACTTTGATTCTTTTGCATGTAGCTCTCCAGTTTTGCCAACACCAGTTGTTGAAGAGGCTGTCATTTCCTCATTGTATGTCCATGGATCCTTTATCGTATATTAACTGACCATATATGGATGGGTTTATATCTGGGCTCTCTAGTCTGTTCCAATAGTCTATGGTTCTGTTCTTGTGCCAGTACCAAATTGCCTTGATTACTATGGCTTTGTAGTAGAGCTTGAAGTAGGGGAGTGTAATCCCCCCTGCTTTATTCTTCCTTCTCAGGATTACTTTGGCTATTCAGGGTCTTTGTGGTTCCATATATGAATTTTAGAACTATTTCCTCTAGTTTGTTGAAGAATGCTGTTGGTATTTTTATTAGGATTGCATTGAATCTGTAGATTGCTTTAGGCAGGATGGCCATTTTGACAATATTAATTCTTCCTATCCCTGAGCACGGGATATGTTTCCATTTATTGGTATCTTCTTTAATTTCTCTCATGAGTGTCTTATAGTTTTCAGAGTATAGGTCTTCCACTTCCTTGGTTAGTTTTACTCCTAGGTATTTTATTCTTTTTGATGCAATTGTGAATGGAATTGTTTTCCTGATTTCTCTTTCTGTTAGCTCATCATTAGTATATAGAAATGCAACAGATATCTGTGTGTTAATTTTGTATCCTGAAACTTTGCTGAATTCAGATATTAGTTCTAGTAGTTTTGGAGTGGATTCTTTAGGGTTTTTTATGTACCATATCATGTCATCTGCAAACAGTGACAGTTTAACTTCTTCTTTACCAATCTGGATGCCTTTTATTTCTTTGTGTTGTCTGATTGCCATGGTGAGGACCTCCAGAACTATGTTGAATAAAAGTGGGGAGAGTGGGCATCCTTGCCTTGTTCCCGATCTTAAAGGAAAAGCTTTCAGCTTCTCGCTTTTAAGTATGATGTTGGCTGTGGGTTTGTCATATATGGCCTTTACTATGTTGAGGTACTTGCCATCTATACCCATTTTGTTGAGAGTTTTTATCATGAATAGACGTTGAATTTTGTCAAATGCCTTTTCAGCATCTGTGGAAAAGATCGTGTGGTTTTTGTCTTTCTTTTTGTTGATGTGGTGGATCATGTTGACAGATTTTCAAATATTGTACCATCCTTGAATCCCTGGATAAATCCTCCTTGATCATGATGGATGATATTTTTGATGTATTTTTGAATTTGGTTTGCTAATATTTTGTTGAGTATTTTTGCATCTATGGCCATCAGGGATATTGTTCTGTAATTTTCTTTTTTGTGGTATCTTTGCCTGGTTTTGGTATTAGAGTGATGCTGGCCTCATAGAATGAGTTTGGAAGTATTCCCTCCTCTTCTAATTTTTGGAAAACTTTAAGGAGAATGGGTATTAGATCTTCACTAAATGTCTGATAAAATTCAACAGTGAAGCCATCTGGTCCAGGAATTTTGTTCTTAGGTAGTTTTTTGATTACCAATTCAATTTCATTGCTAGTAACTGGTTTGTTCAGTTTTTCTGTTTCTTTCTGGGACAGCCTCAGAAGGTTGTATTTTTCTAGAAATTTGGCCATTTCTTCTAGGTTATCCAGTTTGTTAGCATATAATTTTTCATAGTATTCTCTAATAATTCTTTGTATATCTGTGGTTTCTGTAGTGATTTTTCCTTTCCAATTTTTTATTCTGCTTATGTCTGTAGACTCTCTTTTTTTCTCGATAAGTCTGGCTAGGGGCTAATCTATTTTGTTTATTTTCTCAAAGAACAAGCTCCTGCTTTCATTTACTCTTTCTATTGTTTTATTCATCTCAATTTTATTTATTTATACTCTAATGTTTATTATGTCCCTCCTTCTACTGACTTTGGGTCTCATTTGTTCTTCCTTTTCTAGTTGTGAGTTTAGACTGTTCATCTGAGATTGTTCTTCTTTCCTGAGGTAGGCCTGTATTGCAGTATACTTCCCTCTTAGCACGGCCTTCGCTGCATCCCACAGATTTTGTGGTGTTGAATTATTATTGTCATTTGTATCCGTATATTGCTTGATCTCTGTTTTTGTTTGGTCATTGATCCATTGATTATTTAGGAGAATGTTATTAAGCCTCCATGTATTTGTGGGATTTTTCATTTTCTTTGTGTAATTTATTTCTAGTTTCATACCTTTGTGATCTGAAAAGCTGGTTGGTACAATTTCAATCTTTTTGAATTTACTGAGGCTCTTTTTGTGGCATAGTATATGATCTATTCTTGAAAGTGTTTCATGTGTACTTGAGAAGAAAGTGTATCCTGTTGCTTTTGGGTGTAGAGTTCTGTAGAAGTCTGTTAGGTCCATCTGTTCTAATGTGTTATTCAGTGCCTGTGTTTCCTTACTTATTTTCTGTCTGGTTGATCTGTCCATTGGAGTGAGTGAACTCTTGAAGTCTCCTAGAATGAATGCACTGCATTCTATCTGCCATTTTAATTCTGTTAATATTTGTTTCACATATATAGGTGCTCCTGTGTTGGGTGAATAGATATTTATAATGGTTATATCCTCTTGTTGGACTGACCCCTTTATCATTAGGTAATGCCCTTCTCTGTCTCTTGTGACTTTGTTTTGTTTTGAAGTCTATTTTGTCTGATACAAGTACCGCAACACCTGCTTTTATCTCCCTATTAGTTGCATGAAATATCTTTTCCCATCCCTTCACTTTTAGTCTGTGTATGTCTTTGGGTTTGAAGTGAATCTCTTGTAGGCAGCATATAGTTGGGTCTTGTTTTTTTATCCATTCAGTGACTCTATGTCTTTTGATTCAGACCATTTACATTTAGGGTGATTATCGATAGGTATGTACTTATTGCTGTTGCAGGCTTTAGGATCATGGTTACCAAAGGTTCAAGGGTAACTTCCTTCCTATCTAAGAGTCTAACTTAACTCACTTAGTATGCTATTACAAACACAGTATAAAAGTTCTTTTTTTTCCCTCCTTTTCTTTCTCCTCCATTCTTTATATATTAGGTATCATATTCTGTACTCTTTGTCTATCCCTTTTTATTACCTCTGGTGACAGCTATTTAATCTTAGAAACACTTCCATCTATGGCAGTCCCTCCAAAATACACTGTAGAGATGGTTTGTGGGAGATAAATTCTCTCATCTTTTGCTTATATGGAAATTATTTGATCCCTCCTTCAAATTTAAATGATAATCTTGCTGGAGAGAGTATTCTTGGTTCGAGGCCCTTCTGCTTCATTGCATTAAATATATTTAAAAATTGGCATTTTTAAAGAAGAAAAATATTCTAGGGTTCATCAAGTTTTCAGGGAAGGTCAATAGAATCCGAGTCAGAAATGCTGTAACTTGCATGCACAACTATCTACAGTCTTTCTCATACTTCCCAAAGGCACTGCTGATGTGCAAATAGCAGAGAGCATTTGCTGCTTGAATGAGAATCTTCTCTCACCTTGGCTGGATTTTCCTAAAATTCCTACTTGAAAATGTCTAGTTATCCTTAACAAAACTGTGAAGTTAGTAATTTGGCTCTCATAGTTCCAATCTTTCCTTTCTCAGACTCCCAGTGCCGACCACTCCCACTTTCCAGCAGGCAGTACTCTTATGCTATATCCTTCCTCTACACTAAGAAAATCTGTCCTCAGAAAGGAACTCTCTGTGTAACTCTAACCATTGTTCTGTTAGGAAGGTTAGGAGAGTCAAAAGATTATGGAATGAAAGGCTCTGTCACCTTCCAAAGTAAGTTTAGTCCTCTGCTAGTAGGTAGGAAATGCTATATAATTTTAGGAATGTGACCTCTGAAATCCTACCCCTTAGGCTTCTGCTTTTCTGTCTAGAGCAAATTTTGAGGCTCTAATTAAATCTGTGGGCACAAAGCCCTTGGGAGCCAGAAAATTTGTTTGGGCAGTATTCCATCCCCTACTTACTTTTGGGTGAGGCTCAGACCAGCTGAAGGAATCTGGAAAATCATGGTTGATTACCCCTTGTGTTCATCAGTCTGAAACTGTTACATTGGCTAATCCATTGGTTATGAATTGGATCTAACTTGGGCCAATAAATTGTCCTTATGGTAAAGAATCTAAACTAAAATTAAATTCCAGGCAGAGACCCATAAGAACTGATTGCTTGGCATTAAAAAAGATATTCCCCCTGGAAACTCAAAAGAAGGTAAAGTCATCATTTACAGGGTAGGGCCTGGCAGCAGTGAAGAGCAGACCTGGAGACAGGTTGCACTGTGATGGCAAGTTTCCAGAGAGTCTAAAGTGGCTTAGAAAAAACGGAATATTTCATCTTCAACTCCTATGTAGGAAAGAAACTTTTCATGGTCACGTTTCTCTCCCGGGACTACAGTTCTTGCAAGCACACCACGCCCTTGCACTATGCAGGCCAGCAAGAGTTACACTGAGATTCCTTTAAGGTTTCACGAGGGTCCAATACTGCCAAGTTTTTCCAATGGAAAGTGTCAGATGTTGCTATTTCTAATCTAACAGCAAGACCCCACTGCCTTCCTTTCTGTTCCCTTCATGTACTCCTTTGCTTTTATTTCTGAGTGGAATAAAAGAACAGAGGATCTTTCCTTGCCCATCTCTAGATCCATAGGAGGGATAGTGGCAGAGAGTGAGCAACCTACTTGTTCTTACCCATGTGGGCCTTCATCCACTCACAGGCCATTTCCCTCGGCCTCATGTCTGTTCCTAGAATGTACTGTTGCCCTGCATCTCCTCTCATGATTCCATTTTCCCTTTATCTAGTTGTCTTCAAGATCTTTCCCTCCCCAGCCTCTTTACCATCCCATGTCTGAAGATCAGTTCTATTCCAGGACCGTGGGCTCTCCTTTAAAGAAGTGCCTTGACTGAGATCTCCAGGGAAGGCCAGTGTTGACATGTTTTGAGAAAGTTAGTGCAAGCTAGTGAAAAGCATTTGTCAATCCCCTGCTGTGCTCCTACCATCTGCTCTCCTTAGCCCGAGGGAGAAATCATGGGTTTATGACATCCTATATAGGGCATTGCTTTTCCTCATCAGAGAGCAAGGGGAAGCTCCCTCTCCAAGTGCTGAGGCTGAGGGGTGGCACTGCATACCCTCCAGGCAGCACTGTTCAACAGGACTCCATCTGGAAATGTTTCCTTCTGATGTACTTGGATGTATTCGGACACACTGACAGGAATCACACCCGATCTAAGTACCACTGTGCCCTAAATAAGGAGCCTAGACTAGAGTCGATGCGGGGCTAATTAGAGGCCTGTCCTTACTAGTCATGTGACCTGTCCTTACTCAAAACTGCCTAGCAGGAATCATTATACTTGCTGGAGGGAGATTTAGCTTTCAGAATTTGTCCCTTGATTACTCAAGCATAGGAACAGTAGGGAGGGAGTGCTGTACATCACAATTGCCTACTGACTGAGCTCTCAAGTTTGCCATTCACAAACAGCCAGGAATCTTGTTCCCTTTTCTACTCCATGTCAACCAGCTAAGCAAGTGGGAGCAGTGGGTCAAAGGAGGAGAACCTCTTAGGTGATCCCTTTGGTGACAAAGGACAATACCTCCAGAAGAAATAGAGCAAAAAAAAAATCAAGGATACTATACTGTGGCACCCCAAAATAAAACAATGGAATAAAAGTCAAAACATAAAATGTTACTCAGAATACAGCCCATATGAAATGAAGTGATCTAATTGTGTATGCCTAGTGGCAGATGAAATTCATGGCCAAAGAGGTCAACTACAGTGCAAAAGGGAATCATCAATGTTGACAAAAGAAGGTAGTGACTGACTAGGGGAATCTTTCAGAAAATGGTAAATTCTAATAAGGAAAGAACTGCTCTTGTCATGGCACCAGTGACCCCCATATTGACGAATCTAATGGAAACCTCTCTACCGTCTTCTTAACTGCTTAAAAATATTCACTATGGTTAAACATTTCCTCCTTACTGATAATCTTACTCTCTTTGCTTCCATGACACCACACTCTTCTAGTTACCCCTCATCAGTCTCGTTTGCTGGGTCCTCCTCTCCCTGCCCTCTAATGTGACAGAGCCCTGGAACTGGATTTGGGTTCTCTTCAGAGGCAATAATAGCACAATAGTTAAGAGAATGGACTAAGAACCCAAACTTTCTGGTTTTGAATCCTATCTGCTACTTAGTGTGAAATCGGGCAATTTGCCTAGTGTCTCAGTTAGATTCTTCATCTGTAAAGTAGGGACACAAACAGCACTTACCTCATGGTGTTGTACAGATTAAATGAATATACATATAAAGCACTTAGAACGATACCTAACATGAAATAAACATTTTATATATGTTGGTCATTATCATCATCACTATTAGTATTTTTACTATTCTCTTCTCTATCTATACTCTTCCTTCAGTAATCTAATCCACTCTCATAATCTTAAATACCATTCATAGGTAGATGACTCCTAGGTTGATATTCCCCAACTCTGACCTCTGCCATGACATCCAAACTCATAAATCTACTTGACATCTCCTCTGATAGCTAATAGGCATTTCAAATTTAACATGTGTCTTAGTCAGCTCAGGCTGCTATAACAAAATACCATAGACTGGGTGGCTTAAACAACACACATTTATTTCTCACAGTTCTGGAGAAATCCACAGGCTGGGAAGTCCAAGATCAAGGTTCCAGCATATTCAGCTCTTGGTAAGAGCCCTCTTCCTAGCTTGCAGGTGGCTGCCTTCTTGCTGTATTCTCACATGATAAAAAGAGAGAGCTCTGATCTCTTCCTCATCTTAACCCCACCCTCATGACCTCAGTCAAATTTAATTACATCCCAAAGGCCTCACCTCCAAATAGCATCATATTGGGAGTTAGTGCTTCAGCATATGAATTTGGGGGACCCAAGCATTTAGTCTACATGTCTTAAATGTAACTCTTATTGTTCCTCCCAAGGGTGTTCCTTTTCCATACATCCCTGTTTCAGTAAACATACCACCACCCAACTAGTTGTTCAAACCCACAGCTAGGAATCATCCTTGATCCATTTTCATTATCCCAAATATCCAATCTATTAGCCAGTTATGATGATCCTACCTCTAAAAGATATCTCAAATATGACCACTTCTTTCTGTTTCCACTGCTACTCCCCAGTCCCAGCTACTGGAACTTCTCATCTTCACTACTTCAACAGGCTGCTAACTGGCTTCTCTTCTTCTACCCTTGCCCCCTTAAAATCCACATATCATACAACAACCAAAGTAGTCTGTTAAAAATATAAATCACACTATGGCACTCCTTCACTTACAACCTTGTTATAGCTAAATATTGCATTTAGATTCATCCAAAATCCTTAAAAGGGACAGCAAGACTTTTAATGATCTTCTCTCTACCTGCTTATCCAACCTCATTTCCTACCCCTCAGTTTCTCACTCACTACTAGGTGCCAGCCATTTTGGCCTCCTTTCTCTTCTCTGAACACTTTCTAAACACTTTGATTTCTTTGTAAATTTAAGGCCCTTGTATTGACTATTCCTTCTTCCTGAAAGAGTTATTTCCCCTGGCTCCTCCCCATCCTTCAAGCCTCATTGTCAGCTGCACTCCCTAGAGCCCTTTCGTGACCATCTTTTCTAAATAAAGCAGCCCTCCAGGTACTCTCTACTTACTTACTTACTTTATAAATGTTATATATCTATTTTTAACTTATTTGCTCACTTATGTTGTTCCCCTCCCCCACTAGAATGTAACTCCACAAGATGGGAACTCTATTTTGTTCACTGTGTATACCCAGCAAATATTATAGTGCCTGGCACATATCAGACACTCAATAATTATTTGTTGAATGGATGGATGGATCACTGAATGAATGAATGAAATCATGTACTGAACACCTTTACTGTTCTAGGTGCTTTAAAAACACCATCTTATCTCATCCTTAGGATAAGATTTTGAAATATCTTTTATTCTCCCTGTGCAAAAGAAGAAACTGAGGCTCAAAAATGATACCACTTTATCAGGATCACGCAGCTAGTTAGAGCCAGGATACAAATTTAAGTCTTCTGATTCTAAAAGCCTTATACTCTCCAGTTGAAATTTATTCATCTATTCATTGGTTCAACAGCTACCAGACATCTATTTTGCACCAAACATTGTGCCAGGTCCCAGGGATACAGAAATGAATAAGACACCTGCTCAGTCCTGCACAGAGTTTTCAATCTAGTTGTAGACACAAATAAGTAACCAGATAGTCACAACAGTGTCAATAAAGGCTTTATTAGCTATACTAGGGAAAGAAAAGGCAGTAGAGTGTATGCTTTGAAGGCTGAATGCCTGGGTTTGAATTCCAGCTCTGCCACCTCTGAGCTGTGCTATTTTTGACAAGTTGCCTAACCTATGCCTTAACAATGCCTCAGTTTCTTTATCTGTAAAATGGGAATTATAATAAAGCTCCCTATTTTATGAAATGATTGTAAGGATTAAAAGAGTTAATACATGGAAGTGCCTGACACATAAGATGTATGCAGTAAATGTTAGCTGTTAGAGGTGCAAAAGAGAGAGACAAGACCAGTAAAGCTGTACTCATTAAAGCTTCCCAGAAAAGATAAAGATGTCTGAGCTGAGCTTTGCAGAAATAGTACAGATGGGGTTCAGCTAGGTTTAGAAGGCCGGGAATGGCACTCCAGATAGAGGAAAACATATTCAAAAGCCCTTTCCTTGCTAGCCTATTTCAAGTTCATCAGCCCAATCACATTCATTCAGAAACCTGAAACTAAACCCTGTTCTCCCTTTAAGCTAAAATGGCTCTCACATGTGTCATGTGATTCCAGTGATGCTCCCATAATCCCAAAGACAGATGAAATGAGGCTGAAGAGAGAGGCAGAACTAGTAGGTGCTCTGCATAGGCTGGTGGGCATGAGGAAAGGCAGGACATGAAGAAACACATCTCACACACACTGTTTTTTGTCCGAGTACCTCACAGCCTGGAAGGTGGCTGAGGAGGACAGAGAGAGAGCCAGAGAGGAAACCAGGGACCCAAGAAAGGGAAACTGCTGCCAAGTTAAAACAGTTGGGGCTGGTGAAGAAATAATGAATTGAGGTAGAGGCAGAACAAATGTAAAGTGAATTTAAAACTCCACAAAGTATGCACTCCCAATTAAACCAGCTTTATACAGTTTCCCAGACAAAGTCTTAGCAATCATATAAAGACTTCCTTTAAATTACATTTGCCATGCAGGCAGCCTGCTGAGAACAAGCCACTGTGCTGTGGTTGTAACTTTTGTAGAGACATTTCTGGAAAAGCCCCATGAATGGGCCAGATGAAAGACCGCCAGTGGGCCGAAGATCCCTGCGCTTGGCTTCAGCCCACATCAGAGTTGAAGGGAAAAGGAAGGGACGAGCTTGCAGCCCAGTCTGTAACTCTGAAGAAAGGCAAGCCTGATATTTGGCACTCAAAGCTCACAAAGAGACTTTTTAATGTCTCATGATGCCTCTTTCTTGACAACATCTGCAGGAATTGGCCAACGCAATGTGACATTTTGCTATATAGAATCAGGACATAATTCCTTCCTGGAGTCCTTGTTCTGTTTCTCTGGGATGTGACAGAGTTTGATGATGATGATAACTGGTCTTTGGGGCCGGCCTTGCTTTTTATGCATTCATGATTACAGTCCGTATGCAAACTTTATAGCATTCCCTCGCCTTCTGAAAGCAGCCAGAGGAGCTGTGAGCCATGGTGGGGAGGCAAGAAGCACGCAAGCTTACTGAGTATCAAAGATTTGGAAATCCGAAGCAGGACCTTAGAAGCCATCTGCTTTGTAGGGAAGAAGATACCTCTGCAATGGCAGGTGAGGTCACAAAGTCACACAGTTAGTGACAGGACCCTAATCCAATTTCAGGCAGTGTTGTGTTTGACCTGAGGGAAACACTGGCCTGAATGTTGTTTCCTTAGTACAGCTAAGCACAGTTTTAAAAAAGGAAGCTACATGATTCATGTTAGTTCTCTTGATTTTGGTGCAGTATATTATTACTCTGTCAGGAGGTTCCAGAGAAAAGAATGTGATTTCTCATGCCAACAGGTTACTGACCTGCATGATTTCTATGTGGCATAAACATTTCAAAGGCTGCTTAGAGTAAAATTCAACAGATTTAAAATAAGCTCCTTAACTGCAAAACAAATTAGTCCTTTTTCATTGCCTTCCAGGCCTTCCAGCATGAGGACGCCAAGAGCTTTTGAACAGCCCTCATTCTCTCAAAGACGAGTCAGCCAAATTGACTTGCTTCCCCACTCCTGTTTGCATCCCTTTCTCTTTCTCACTCCTTTGAAACATTCCCCAGGCCACTGACAGCTCAGTAATGCTGCCTTCCTCCAAACTGCTCTCCTTAACCAGTACTCCATGCTCCTAATTTTTCCAAACACTCCGACCTTAATGTTTTTTTATGAAGCACTTTCTCCATGCCAGGTACTGTGCTAGGTACTTTGCACATGGTATATCACTTTATCCCCAAGTCCCCTCTAGGCCTCTTGCCCTCACTCTCAGCATCCAGGCAAAATGTTCCTGCTCCATATCCCATGCTGTCAGGACTTGGCTTCAGTTCCCATGGTAACAGCTAGTTACCTGACTAATTTGTGCTAAGATGTTAGATGACACCCCTCAATGTAGACATCTACAAACCCCTGTACTGGCCTTATTGGAAACCTATGGTTTATCCAACGGTCTAATTCAATCGTCTTTATAATAATAATACCTTGTATTTCTACAGCTTGTAGAACCCCTTTCACATAATTACTGAATAGTATCTCTTGGCTGTGTGGAGGTGTTAATGAGGACTTTATCCCCTGCCATATAATACAGAAGCATGTTTTAAGGTGCCCCTGAACAGCTCCAAATGGCAGCCCCAGCCTGCCATTCCTTCTGAGGTTCTGGCCCTGCTCTGATAAATCCTGTCTTGCTGACAGGGGCGGTCAGAATGTCCAGGCCACCTAAGGGCTGGGGGGAAGGTGCAGAGGCAGTAAGAAGGCGGCCAGGAAAGTCAGGAGGAGTACTAAAAACACTGTCTCCTCACTGTGCCCCACGGCCGAATCCTGTAGGCTCTGAACCTGGGGCCCCAGCTCGAGCCCAGCGCCCCCGCCCCCTGCCCCACAGCTGCTGCAGCCGTGGTTGCCTCAGTGAAAAGGGTATTCCTCAAGGCAGCTTAGTGCCCCCGCACCACCACCACCTCTGGTCTGACAGCAGGAGCTTCCTAAGGGAGAAGGAAGGTCTCCTTTAGTGGGTGGACACCTGATGCAAAGAAGGGGTAACAGGGAACAGTGAGGTTAGAGGTCAGAATGGCAGAGCTAGAAGAAAATTTTGAGATCGTCTAGATCAGTGACTCAAACTTCAGCATGTATCAGAATCTTGGAGGACTCATTAAAACGCAGCTTCCTGGGCCCCACCCCAGAGTTTCTCATTTGTTACAATTCTCATTTTCCACAAGTTCCCTGATGATGCTGGCGCTTCTGGTCCAGGCATCACACTCTGAGGACCACTGCACGAACCTGCTCTACACATTTCACAGGTGAGGATATTGAGCTCCAGAGAAGGGAAGTAACATCTCCATTTATTTTAGTGATATGGAAACTAATGAACAGCTTAGTAACTTGCCCAAGGCCACACAACTAGGGAACGGTCACATCGCCGCTGCCTGATTAGCGCTAGAGACTCTACTCTTTGCTATGCTACAGCTCCCTGCAAGGGTAGGGCTTTGGGAATCCATGCTTGAGTCCTGACTCCACCATTTCCTAGCTGTGTCACCTTGGGTAGGTGACTCCATCTTTAAAATTGAGGTAACAATAGTATCTACATCCTGGGGTTATTGTGAGAATGCAGTTAGATAATATATGTAAAAATACATATGGGTAAACCCTGAGCCCTGTGTGCTACCATAGTAAGTGCTCAGCAAATGGCACTTGCTATCATCATCATGGCTGAAGTTGTTTTTGTTGTTAGCTGAGAAAGACTGGAGACAACCTTTCCCTTGGCTGCATGTCCCCAAGTAGAGAAACCTGTTAGCATAACACTGTTGACTTCTCTTCTGCTGCTCATTTCCTCTTCCTCAGGAGGAAGGCATTCTGGTTGGTAGATTTCGGAGCAGAACAGGCCATGAGTAGCCAGTAGAGATATATCTGCTTTTAGAGGGAAGGGGCCTGTTCTACTCACTGCCATAAAATACCCTTTTTGGGCAAGACCTTCAGTGTTCTTGCATTTCTTGGGTCTAGATAGGCATCTCTGCCTAATTCTGAAGCTGAGAATGAAGAAGCCCACTTGGCAAACACATCTAAACCACTTTCTCTAAGACTTCCTTTAGAAATAAAGCTCTACCTGCTTTAGTTCTTTGTCTCTCTCAATCAGTTCAGAACTGGAAGAAGAAAAGAAAGGGTGTCATTTATTGTGCTACCATGATCCCCCATTATTATTGCTTACTTATGTGAATTCGTGGAAGAGCTTATACTGTGAACCTAAGTCTCCAAACTCCTCCTCCAGTGCTTGTTAACTATCTTGGCTTTATATTCAAAATGACTTCAGATATGCATTTCATTTACTTCATATTTTGTAGAATTTTATTGAGGTATAACATATACATAAAAGTACACAAATCATATGTATACAGCTCTTTGAATTTTCACAAATTGAGCACACCCATGTAACCAGCACCCAGCTCAATGGCCACCATATCAGAAACCCTCCCAGGCCCCACTCCAGGCTCTACTCCCCCTTATTTTCTTCTGCTTTTTTAACAGAAAGATAAAACCTTCCATCCATGAGCAAATTATGTACATTCCTACCATCACACAGTCTTTTCTTGAATTAGAAAATCAAATCAGCCCTCTCAGTCCTCATTTGAGCAAGCAATCTCCTCTCCACAAACTATGCAATTCAAGCATCATGCAAATACTTCCAGCATCAGGTAAATACATCCTGTGTTTTCACTGAAATTGCCAGTGCAAGATCACTAGGGAGTGACTCACGCAGGTAGACCAGAACATAGCCTGAAGCACCAGAGAAAAGTGGTTGAGATCCCTTAAACTGTGCAGGAGATGAGCTGAAGTCTGCTGAAATGTGGGTAGTTCCACCCACCTCATTGACCTTCCAGATCAGATCATACAGTCATACATACCATCCTTACCTCCACACTCTAAACACACACACACACAGATGGGGTGGCAATTGCTGAACTGGAACCGTACCATGTACAAATTGGCACTTAATAAGTGCTTTTGTCATGAGAGATGTTGGTTATTTAAACTCCATCCATATCAGAGGTAGCTAAGGTTTATATGTGGGATCTTAAGTCATCAGTTTATTCTCAGAAAATCCTTCTGTTGAGATCTGGGGGTGGAGAAAATAGTTGAGGGCACTAGAGGCTCACTGACATCTTTAGAATAAAAGCCAAAGCCTTCATTATGACCTACAGGGGTCTACATCCTCCCTCTCCTTCCCAAGTGGCACAGGCTTCTCTCCTAGTCCTTGCTGTACCTCTGAAATGTCCTTTTTCCCTGACCTTTGCAGGCCAGCTCCTCAGTCATTCTAGACTCAGCTTCAGTGTCACTTTCTCCTGGAAACCACCAGTGGCCACCTCCCAATCAATTTCTCCGTATTGAATTTTCTTCAAAACACTTAGGGCTACCAGAAAATTGCATTTTATTGCTTGTGTACTTGCTGATTGTCTGTCTCCCTCCTTAGGAGGTAAGTTCCTAGGAAGTAACAGCGAGGATTTCACTGGATTTGTTCACTACCATACCCCAGTATATGGAACATTGCTTGGCACATAGTAGATACACAATAACTATTTCATGAATGAATGTATGAGTGAATTGTTTCAAACTACCTGTATGCCCTGAAATCACCATACGTAATTCATGGCATCACTCTTCAGCAGTCTCTGAAATGTATGGACTTTGGAACCAGCTAAACCTAGGTTCAAATGCTGGTTTTCCCCTGAATATTAAAGCTGGGTGATTTTGGACAAGCTTCTCAGCCTCTCTGAGCCCATTTTCTCTTCTTTAAAATTATCATCTCTGCCTCCCATGGCTGTTGTGATGATTAAGTGCTATAACATATATAAAGCCCACAACACAGCAGGCTAGAACACAATAGATTGCAATGCACCTTCCTCCAAAACCACCTCTTGCTATTATATTCTTCTCCATATGCCCTGATTGTTCTGCTTGTCCAGGTGTGTAAATATTCCCCTCCCTAGTCTTCCTCTACTTAAAAACTGTCCAAACCAAACAATGATAGCCAAATAAAAAATGTCTCATGACTGCCGAGGCCATATGAAAGAATCACCATTTACACTCCCGTATCTTCAGTGACTGGTCTGTTGCTTCCTGCCTATCGTCTGTCTCCTTCCACTGCCTGCTGCTGTGAAAAAATCAAGCTAAAGTGCTGTAAGTATGGACTTTAAGTCATAGTAAATCATTCAGATGTCAAGAGTCCTAATCTTCCAATCTGAGGGCAGAGATTGATTAGAAGGTTTAAAAGCTTCACTTATCATTTTCAAGAGTTTGTTCTTTCTTCTTTTTTATTTTGTACTTTATTTCTTAAGAAAGATTAGGAGATGCATCAGTCTCCTTTCCTGTATGGAAAGCTAAGTGAATTAACATCAAAAGAATGTCTGATACAACTGTACTAGGGAAAACTTTAGGCACTGTGGAGTAAACACTAGAAGGTACTGTGGAAGTCATCTAACTTAATCCCTTCATTTACAGAAGAATTGAGACCCACAGAGGAGCTGGCCACTTACCCAAGTTCACAGAGAGTTAATGACAGAACCCTAGCAAAGCCCGAAGTCTTCTGACCCTTAGTTTGGTATTCTTTTCACTAGAACAAACTGTCCTCTCATTGGAACTGAGCATCTCAAGGGAAGGATTGTGGTAGCTAAATCAGACCTTTACAGACAATGTATGTGTCTTCTGTTAGTTGTAGATACTTGGAAATTGTAAGAGAATGTATGGACTTTGAACACAGGAACTAAGCAGGAACCCAGCAAGAAACACACAGGCAAACCCAAATTAATTTGAGTTTCATAAAGGGATTATTTACAAAGGTGTGGTAAAACATGAAAAGAGATAATGAAATATTGAGAGAGATAATGAAGTACTGGTAAAGATGAGAGATGAGAGGCTATCACCTTAGGCCTAAAAGGGCAACAAGAGACAATTGCTCCCAGAAGGAGAGAGAGAGGGTTCCATGGAGAGAGCTTCCTGACTGGAGCTGTGACCTTTCCTTGACGGACCTAATCAGCTTATGGCATCCTGCAGGGAGGAAGCTGAGGGAATAAATATCCCACCTTCACCTTCCTCCCTCTTTCTGATCTCTTACTAGTGATCTCCTTTGGTCTAACCCACTGAGCATCCAGCGAACAATGAAAGCCCAGTGATGGCACCTATATAGGTAGGTCTTCCAGAACACAGAGTGCCATAGAAAAAAGGGTAGAGAATGGATTGGGAAAGACAAAGGGAAGATGTCAGGACAGGTTAGCAGGGGAAAGGGAACAACCATTTAAGGAACACCAGTTATACTTCAGATATTATTTTTGGAAGTTTTCAGATTGCATTTATTTTCTCACAGCAAATCTTTGCCCTTTACAGATAAGAAAACTGAAGCTTAAATGGGTAAGGTCACTTGTTCAACACAGGTTTGAACACAGGTTTGTCTGACTCCAAAGCCTATGGTCTTAACTCCTTTGTAGTATTGCCCTGATAAAAACAAGAAATATAGAGCAATCCTGTCCTGTGTCCCACCAGGTTAAGAGAAGGGAAAAGAGCTATGGGATAAATACTATCCATCAAACCTCAGATATATAAAGAAACTACAACTACTTCTTTTTTTATTAAAATATCATTGATACACAATCTTATAACAATTTCACATAAACAACACAGTTGTTTCAACATTACCCATATTGTCAAGTCTTCACCCCCTCCACTGCGGTCACTGTCTATCAGTATAGTAAGATGTTATAAAGTCATTACTTGTCTTCTCTGTGCTCTACTGCCTTCCTCATGACCTACCTATACTGTGATTGCAAATTATAGTGCCCCTTAATGCCCTTCTCCCTCCGCACCCAACCCAACCCTTCCCTTTTGGTAACCACTAGTCCCTTCTCAGTGTCTATGGGTCTGCTGCTATTTTGTTCCTTCAGTTTTGCTTTGTTCTTATACTCCACAGATGAGGGAAGTCATTTGGTACTGGCCTTTCTCTGCTTGGCTCATTTCACTGAGTATAATACCCTTTAGCTCCATCCATATTTTTGCAAATGGTGGGATTTGTTTTCTTTTTATGGCTGAATAATACTCCTTTGTGTATATGTATCACATCTTCTTTATCCATTTATCTACTAATGGCCACTTAGGTTGCTTCCATATCTTGGCTATCATAAATACTGCAGCAATAAACATAGGATGCATATGCCTTTTTGAAACTGGGATCCTACATTCTTAGGGTAAATTCCTAGGAGTGGGATTCCTGGGTCAAATGGTATTTCTATTTTTAGTTTTTTGAGGAACCTCCATACTGCTTTCCACAATGGTTGAACTAGTTTATATTCCCACCAGCAGTGTAGGAGGTTCCCCTTCCTCCGCATCCTCGTGAGCATTTGTTGTTCCTAGTCTTTTCTATGTTGGCCATCCTAACTAGTGTGAGGTGATATCTCACTGTGGTTTTATTTTGCATTTCCCTCATAATTAGCGATGTGGAGCATCTTTTCATGTGCCTTTTGGCCATCTGAATTTCTTCTTTGGAGAAGTGTCTGCTCATATCTGCCATCCATATTTTCATCAGATTATTTGCTTTTTGGGTGTTGAGACATGTGAGTTCTTTATATATTTTGGATGTTAACCCCTTGTTGGATATGTCATTTATGAATATATTCTCCCATACTGTAGGGTGCCTTTTTGTTCTGCTGATGGTGTCCTTTGCTGTATAGAAACTTTTTAGTTTGATGTAGTCCCATTTGTTCATTTTTAATTTTGAAGAAACTACAACTACTTAATTCCCCCTTAACCACCTTCTTCAAAGTGCCTAGTCTTTATCCCCCCTCCCCACCGACTTCCCTATAAACCCTCGCTGAGTTGTTAATGGACAAATATTTTGTTCACTAATAACTTAGTATTAACTTAGTCAATTTTAAGGTGTAACTATTTCCAGAGAAATCTGCATTTTAATAGAAAACTTTTCTCATGTAATCTCACTCCTCTTCACACCTTTCCCAGAGTAAATATATAAAAAGGAAGACTTTTGACCACACAGTAGAATGCTGGTTGCCAGGGGCTGGAGGAAATGGTGTGGGAAATGGGGAGATATTGGTCAAACGGTACAAAATTTCAGTTATAAGATGAATAAGTTCTGGGAATCTAACATACAACATGGTGACTATATATGTACAGCATGGTTAATAATATTGTACTGTATACTTAAAATTTGCTAAGAGGGTAGATCTTAAGTGTTCCCACCAAAAAAAAAAAATTTAACTATGTGAGGTGATGGATATGTGTTAATTAGCTTAACTGTGGTAATTATTTCTCAATGTATACATGTATAAAATCATCAACATTGTACACCTTTAGTGTATATAATTTTTATTTGCCAATTATACCACAATAGAGCAGGAAAAAATAAAATAAATATAAAGGGAGACTTGGAAAAATAAATAGAAAGGAAGACTTAGTGCTCAGTTGGAAAGGCATATGAGCTTTGTCTTAGTCTCTAAAGTACTGGGGATGCATTTGTTAGAGGAAATACAAGTTCACACAATGACTCAGTTACAAAAAAAACCAGCAACTTGATGTTCTATATCTGACTTCATCTTGCTCTGGAGCCCTAATTGCCCCAGTATCTTTCAGAGTTGAAATCAATTGGAAGTTCAAAATTCCTATTAGGCTGCCTCTATTTTCTCAAAATCTCTTTTTCTTCATCAAGATAGCTTTGGGGTGCAGAGGGACAATCACCCTGGAGAAGAGACCTATGTGTTGCACGTTGGACTCTGGTTCCTCTATGACCTCTGCTGAGATGACCCTAAGCATGCCTGATCATAGTGAGTCTTATACAAGCGTCTGCTGCACAGTATCTCACAGCCACCTGGCCTTTGGGAATCAGGCTGGGAGCCACTGCTGATGACCATGAGCCTTGCCATTACTCTGCTGGTAAGGTTCCTGCACTCAGCTCTCTCCTCTTCCTGACCCCAGGCCTCTTCTGATCTACCATTCTTTCTTCACTCTTGCATCCCCAACTAGGGCACGTAAGAACTTAAAATCGCCATTACAGCCCTTCAGGACCAAGTACACTATCCCCAACCCTCCCCTTGCTTTATCATGCCATGGTGCCATCATTTCTTCTCAGCCATGGCAACTTTGTGCTGATATAGGGCACCATGAGCTCCTCTCCAAGAGCTATAAACCGGAATGGTGATATAGCCCCTTTTGGGGCCTAGAATGTGGGGTCAGCATCTTAAGCCTAAGCACATTCTTCCCCAAATATCTCCAAGCTCCTCCGAGCTCCAAAATGGCTTTTGGTTTCCGGAACGGTTGAAACTTCCCTTATGTTAGTATCCCCCAGACTCTCTACACAATGGCTGAGGGTGAAGTACTATTTTCAGACCATCACATTTTGCTCTTTACGGAAAGAAAATCTCTACCCTCATCAAAGCCTGGCTTTTGAAATTATTATCTCACAATGCACTCAAAAATTATAGTTTGAAACTTAGAGCTGAGCAATAATACATTTGTTCCAGCTCATATCTGTTGTCCCCTGAAGCAATAAGTTCAATTAAATCAATGAACAGGAGGAGTACAACACAACAAGGGAACAGGTTTTCTGGGGCAATTGGCAACAAAAATTGGTTTACTGTCTTAAAAATAAATATACAGGGTACACATTCATTCTTCTATTTACACAAAACATATTTTAAAGCACCTACCAAGAAAAAAACCCAGTCACTGTTCTGGGTGGCTGTATATAATAAATAAGAAAAAAACACCTCAGATCAATTTCTAGTACCACAAATTTAATGTAAAACAAAACCATCCCCGAAACATGGGCAATCCTTTTTGATTACTTTCAATGCAATGATACATCAGCAAGACCAATCTTTTCTTCACTGGGTCTGAGAGGAGAATATTGTGGCTAATTGTTTTTTGTCTTGGCAACAGAGGGTTAACCTGAAACCCTATTATTTTTCAAAATTTATAGCTGGAAATACTATGAGTCCAATTTCCTGCCTTAGTGAGTACAGTATAGTAAGTTACATTAGTGAACAAAATTTAATATTTGAAGATTGAAGATATTGCTGGATCTTGGAGTCATCTTTCCAACCATCGGTGGCATGAGCCCAGACTAGTGATGTAGCTGTAAAAGGTTTAAGAGATTGTGTTTAACCCTTGACAAACCTGTAGTACATCATAAATGCTTTTTTTTACAAAAACTGGAACACAGTTATCTTTTGAGGCACCTCTTTCTTCAAAAATACAATTCAGAAAAAAGTTTGGTTAATTAAGGGTCCTGGTTAAAAAGTTGTATTAATTATTTGTATACTTATTTGAAGCTCACTGGAATGAGATTTTGAACTACATTAAATAAAATTTTATTTCAAGTGATGCTGCAAACTTCTTAGACATTCCAGTAAGCTTTCTTCTTACTGAAAGATCTTTGGGATTGCTCACCATTATCATTTTGCTTTATTGAACCTAGAATGCTTTTATGTTTCCAAATATGCCTTCAATAAAGTGCTTACAGACTTTTCACAGCAGAAAAATACTTCTTAATGCAGTGATGTTATTCTCAACATTTTCCTGATTTTATTGTCCTGCCACAATTTTGTTCGAAATCAGTACAATTCTTGCTCTAATTTGAGAGAAGCTGTCATTAGTTAAAGGGATTCTTCAGACAGGTCACTGGGAATGTTTTGCCATTCCTCTCTAAGAGAATAATTACATTTTCTACTTAATGAAACGCTTGTGGCTAAAAAGCATCTCAAGTTATAGCCAGGCAAAAACATGAAAGTAAGAGCCGCTTACATAGATATATGAGATTTTATATCTCTTTTATTTTAATTGCTAAACAAATTTTGCAGACTTGAAAAGGGCTGCTTTGACAGCCTTGCAGCAAAAGCCCTTCTTACTCACAGTTGTAGCCTTAACCTATTGAAAGACAACATGAGGTCAAAAAAAAAAAGGAGAGCAACTCTGGGGTTTCTTGGAAGTGGGAATGCGAGAGGTGGTGGATGAAAAGTTGCCCAACAGTCAAGGCAATTACCCGTATCCAGGGGATAGCAAAGTACCCTGTTTTTCATCCCATTTTCTGTCCCCAAGCTGGTAGACATCGTTCTTATATCAGTCAGATAGGCTTGGAGATAAGAGCAGAAGTGTTCTCATCTGAGCCTAACCACCACTCAGGATTTCCCTCCTCTCAGGAATTCATGGGGAAAATTACAATGATTAATTTATGCCCATGGAGGGTGAGACACTCCCAGAAGACAATGAAGGAGGAGGGTTCGACAATGTCCTGGAGAATGTCAGACAGTAGCAGGGACGTCTCCAGCAGTGGCAGAAGCAAGGAAGCTGGGTGGTAGACAGATGAACACCAGCCGATGGAAGCCAAGAGGCCTAGCATGGGGCTTGTCTTCTAATCATATTCAAACCTACACCTTGCCAGAAAGCCACGTCCTAAACTCTCCAAATAATGCTTGCTTCGGGGGTCAATTTTTCCAAATGCTTTCCGTGAAAAGATTTTAAATGGAAATATAAGCTTCATGTGAGCAATAAGAAAAAAAAATGTAAATCTCTTCTCCACCTTGCACTCACTTTTCCTGCTGTGTTTAAGGCAAAAGAAAAACTCATCAGAAATGACTCCAGAGCCCAGACTCTGACCTCCTTAGATCCTGCTCCCTCTAATCAGGCCACAGTTGACTGACAGTCAGGAAATAAACTCTTCTTTGAAGGTACAGCTGGAGCAAATTTACAGCAAATGACTAATATGATCTAATCTTCCAGCAATTTCAACAGTTTTCAATTCTGGAAGATTCATATATGTCTGTTTAACTTTCTGATTCTGTCCTGTGACTGCTCATTGAATTATCCTTCAAGATTCAATCTTCTCAAATATTGCAACCTTTTTCATTATCAAACTCCAGTGTAATATCAGGATCCACCATGTGCCTCAGCCCCAAAACACACATCTGGGAGACATTGAAAAGCCAAAGGGAAAGCCTACCTGCCAAAGCCCTACTGGTAGAAGGAGAAGATAACCACCTATCCAATTAACAGATCCTCACTGCACTTGGTGGGCCGGCCATTGTGGTAAGGATCCCTGATGGTACAGTCATCCACCAATTTCTGAAATACCAAAATCTACCTTCCCCACAAGCTCGCTGATGCCTAAAATCTCTCTAACAAGGGACAGAGTCTTTAATCCCATAATTGGAGATAAACCTTAGAGGAATGCTCCCTGTGAGAGGGAAGGAAGTTGATTTAAATCCATACTGAGTCAGAAATGACTGATATCAGTGCCACTCCTCAGAGCCCATTGAGTAGGAAGGAAGAAAGAGAAGAGGCAGTACTGGAAGCCTGAAAGGAGGGGAAAGGGGAGGCCAGGGGAAGTGAGGGAAGGGAAGATAACACGAAGAGAAAAGCGGACAGAGTAAGGAAGCTGGAAGCTTTAAAAACCAACTTTACCAACTACACCATCCTACCAGAGCCAATCCAGTCTACAACTCAAGCGAGCAACTAGGGGTCTAAAAAGGGAGATGCCAAATGAAGCTGGTGCCAGCCAGACACTACAAGAATTTTACATTTTCTTTTGAATCCAGTAATCTTATAAACTCAAATGGTCCTGATTGAAATAAAAAACACTGCTTCAAGTGTAAAGAATAAAATTCAAATCTTAAAACTGCAAAGGGTATTAACATGTAAATTAGCTATTCCTAAAAGATTTTCAGACTCACCCATACATATGGTTCGTTTTTACTGGGCCACTTCAATCACCTTTTACATTTAGAGCTCCATGTGAAACTTCACTATCAAATCAAGTTTTTTATTTGTTTTGTTTACAATTTTGATGGGTAGGGCACTGAAATTTCCTAATATACAGTTCAGGCCCCATCCATACTTCTATTTTAATTTTCAATGGACTATGCAAGTGTTTATGCTTCCATAGCATGTAGGCTCTGCTAGAGAGGAAGGGTGTGTGTGTGTGTGTGTGTGTGTGTGTGTGTGTGTGTGTGTAGTGGAGATAGGAGTTTTTGGATTCTAACAGAGTGCATCTTTCAAATGGGGACCCAAATGAAAGCGTAGTCACAAAGCAGGAGACCACATTCTACATTGATCTAGCAGGTTCTCTAAAGCTTACCACCCTGCCAGAGGAGACTACCATGGGGCTGACACATTGCTGCATTCATGATTCCATTCCCCTCTAATTAGGTGTTGGGACTGCAGTGTTCAGCCAGTTTCTTAGAATTATTATGCTCTTTTTGTTCCCTTACTGGGGTTTTTAGAACCTAAGGGTAGTTGGTAGAAAGAATGCTCATATATAGCTGACAACATGAAGGGCCTTTATGAGCTCCATGGGAAGGAGACACTTCATAACTAAAGAAGGAAAAATTAGAAGAGAGTTTTTGTCCTCTCTGTCATTTCTCTGATAGACAGTAATGTCTCTCCTGCTGGTAGCCTTCAGGACAAGGAGATTTGTGTGAGTTGCCATGAAATTCATTATCATACACTCATGCTTTAAAAGTGCAATAGGAGCCACTCTTCATGTGTGCCACATTTATAATTATCCCAATAAAACCCTATCCAACTAAATGACTAACAAGAGCTGCAAGTGGGAAAAGAGATGTATTTTCCATTATTGGATCATATCTCAGAGCTGAGGACAATCATAGTCATAAGCCAAGTACAGCAGAACATAGCCTTCTCACAGGTGGCACAATTACCTTTCCAGTTGAGTATGCCCACCTCTAGCCAAAAGGGCTTTCCAAGCAAGGTCCATTTGACAAATCAGTTCACAATCCACCCAGTTCACCTGAGCTTTCACACTTCTTCACAGCACTGAAGAAACAGCAGAAATATGAGAGTTAGAGACTTAGGGGTCTGGGTCTGGCTTTGTGAGTGATCAGTGATATGACTTTAACGGGTCTCAGCTTTCTTCTCCATACAACAAAGCAAGCAGCACTACTTGAACTTGATAACACTTGAGCTTCCTGTTCCACAAAAGTTCAAATGTGGTAATGAATATTGTTTTATGTGGTAATGAATACTAAAACAATTTTTAATGTATAATGTATAAAATATAATACAAATGCATGATGGATATTCTATTTTCTTCTTACATCCAACATTGCTATTGGGAAGTATGATATCAACCTAATTCTTGTTCTTTTATTGGTATACTCTTTGTTCTTTCAGGGTGCTTTTAGAATATTCTTTTGATGTTCTTAATGTTTGCTATAGAGTACCTCGTACAGGCTTTCCTTATCCCTCCTGTTTGGCACTTTCTTACTCTTCCAAAGGCTTTCATTGTTTTTCAATCCAGAAAATGTATCTCCATTATTTCTTACAGAAGTTAAGAAATAATTTTTGATTTTCTCTATATCATGGACTCCTTTTATTTGATGTTGGAATGTTTACTTCCATTTTCCATATCCCTTAGCTTTTGTTTTACATTTTCTATCTCCTTATCTGTCCCTGCTGCCTTCTGGGCAAGTTCCTCAATTTTATCTTTAACTCACTAATTTGTTCTTTAACTACATTTATCCTTGTCTTGATTCCATCAGTGATATTTTCTATTTCATCTGTTATTTTTTTTAGTAGAATTTCCACTTCCATCAATGACAGACTAATGGCCACTGGACTTTCCTTCCTATCACAAATAACTAGAAAACTGGACAAAATATGGGAAACAATTGTTTTCAGACAGTAGACAACAGGCAGCTCAGGACTGTGCTCTTCGAAAGAATGGAAACAAATAAGATAATGTCCGTGATTGCCCCAGCCTGCAGCCTGCAAGCAATTTCTGTATCATAGTATAAGGATGAAAAGCCCAAGCAGAGCACAGTGATCTTGCTGATTCGAGGAGACAGCAGTCTTTGACATACTGAGCTGTGCATACATAGTATGAAACTCCAGTGAGAATGGGCAAAGGACAACTCCTGGGGAGCTACAAGCTGGACAATTCCCAGAGCTAATTCAGGGCTAGGAAACATATGAGTTCCAACTAGCCAGAGTGGACTAGGGAAGAAGAGTGGGAAGGGAGGGATAAGAGGGTAAAAAGGGCATTACGATTAGCAGACGTAAGGTGGGGGGGCACGGGGAGGGCTGTACAACTCAGAGAAGACAAGGAGTGATTTTTATCTCACTACGCTGATGGACAGTGACTGTAATGGGGTTGGTGGGGGGGACCTGATGAAGAGGGTAGTTTAATCACCATAATATTGCACATGTAATTATAGGTTAATGATACCAAAATAAAATGTAAATTTAAAAAAAAATTTTTTTAAGAATAATATACCTAGGAATAAACCTAACGAAGGAAGTGAAAGACCTATACTCTGAAAACTACAAGACACTCATGAAAGAAATTAAAGAAGATAGCAATAAATGGAAACACAACCTGTGCTCATGGATAGGAAGAATTAATATTGTCAAAATGGCCATCCTGCCCAAAGCAATCTACAGATTCAATGCAATTCCTATCAAAATACCAACAGCATTCTTCAACAAACTGGAACAAATAGTCCTAAAATTCATATGAAACCACTAAAGACCCCGAATAGCCAAAACAATCCTGAGAAAGAATATAGCTGGGGGGATTACGCTCCCCAACTTCAAGCTCTACTACAAAGCCACAGTACTCAAGACAATTTGGTACTGGCACAAGAATGGGCCCATAGACCAATGAAACAGACTAGGGAGCCCTGATATAAACCCAACCATATATGGTCAATTAATATATGATAAAGGAGCCATGGACATACAATGGGGAAATGACAGCCTCTTCAACAGCTGGTGTTGGCAAAACTTGGGAGCTACGTGCAAGAGAATGAAACTGGATTATTGTTTAACCCCATACACAAAAGTAAACTCAAAATGGATCAAGGACATGAATGTAAGTCATGAAACCATAAAACTCTTAGAAGACAATATAGGCAAATATCTCCTGAATATGAGCAACTTCTTCCTGAACGCATCTCCTTGAGCAAGGGAAACAAAAGCAAAAATGAACTCATGGGACTACATCAAACTAAAAAGTTTCTGTACAGCAAAGGACACCATCAGCAGAACAAAAAGGCATCCTTACAGTATGGGAGAATATATTTGTAAATGACATATCCGACAAGGGGTTAACATCCAAAATATATAAAGAACTCACACACCTTAACACCCTAAAAGCAAATAACCTGATTAAAAAATGGGCGGAGTATATGAACAGACAGACATTTCTCCAAAGAAGAAATTCAGATAGCCAATTGGCACATGAAAAGATGCTCCACATCGCTAATTATGAGGGAAATGCAAATTAAAACCACAATGAGATATCACCTCACACTAGTTAGGATGGCCAACATAGAAAAGACTAGGAACAACAAATGCTGGCAAGGATGCGGAGAAAGGGGAACCCTCCTACACTGCTGGTGGGAATGTAAGCTAGTTCAACCATTGTGGAAAGCAATATGGAGGTCTCTCAGAAACTAAAAATAGAAATACCATTTGACCCAGCAATTCCACTCCTAGAAATTTACCCTAAGAATGCAGGAGCCTAGTTTCAAAAAGACATATGTACCCCTATGTTTATTGCAGCACTATTTACAATAGCCAAGATATGGAAGCAAACTAAGTGTCCATCAGTAGATGAATGGATAAAGAATAGGTGGTACATATACACAATGGAATACTATTCAGCCATAAGAATGAAACAAATCCTACCATTTGCAACAACGTGGATGGAGCTAAAGGGTATTATGCTCAGTGAAATAAGTCAGGCAGAAAAGACAAATACCAAATGATTTCCCTCATTTGTGTAGTATAACAATGAAGCAAAACTGAAGGAACAAAATAGCAGCAGACTCACAGACTCCAAGAAGGGACTAGTGGTTACCAAAGGAGAGAGGTGGGAGAGGGCTGGCGGGGATGGAGGGAGAAGGGAATTGTGGGATATCGTGATTGGTGCACATGGTGTGTGTGGGGTCACAGGGAAGACAGTGTAGCTCAAAGAAGACAAATAGGGATTCTGTGGCATCTTACTATGCTGATGGACAATGACTGCAATGGAATATGGGGAAAGACTCGATAATAAGGGAGAATGTAATTGCTTTTCTTATGAAACCTTCATAAGAGTTTATATCAATGATAACTTAATAAAAAATTAAAATAAATAAAATAAGAATAAATAGATTATTCTGAGTCCACCCACACAGAACCACAATCATCTAAGAAAAATTTTTAACAGATGGCACAGATTGGATGCCATCAGTCCAAATGTACCTCAACAAATCTGGTGGCACGAAATCTTCAAGAGATAATTTAAACTTGAGCTTCTCCATCAGCTATACTAAGTGAAGAGCCCTTAGTTGTCCCCAATCATTCTGGAGTCTGGAGTCTGCAAAAGTCAAGGAGGTGGGGGTGCAGGGGCTTTAAAATCCTTGCTCCTCAACATTTGGTTACTAGACTACCAACATAGGCATGACTTGGGAAGTTATTACAAATGCAAGCTCACAGGCCCCACCCCAGCCCGTTATATGGAATCAGAATCTGCATGTTAGCAAGATCGCCAGGTGATTTGTATTAACGTTTAAGAAGCACAGCTCTGCATGTTAGCTGAGAGTTGGGCTTGTCTGATTTCAAGCACCAGAATCGTGCCTCTAGTAGCTTAATCCCAGTATCTGCCTTCATTCCTTGTTCTGACAGCCAAACTCTTAGGGGATACAAGTGCACCTCTGGTGTGTACCCAACAAAGTGCTAGGCCCTCAGAGAGAAACAAAAGACAAGCTCCCCTATTCTCAAGAATTAATTGTCTGGTTGAGGGAAGGGAAGAGAGGCATATAGATGCTGACCCACCTTTCCCTCCCACTCTTTACCCTAATGCATTTCATACTCTAGCCATACCAGGACTGACCCCTAGTTTCCAAACATGTCCTGTGCTTTTCTGTTTCTGTTCTCAACGTTCCCTCTGCCTGGAACTTTTGCTGTCCACCCTCATCTTCAATTGAAATTCTACACACACATCAAGAGCCAGCTCCTGCCTTCCTGAAATTAGTCTGTCTACCATTCCCCCACAGTGCATTCCCATATGTGCACCTTGACCATTATCCAGTAACACTTGGCTTCAGACTAGTCGAAAAGACTGATGAAGCTTTTCTGAAGCAAAAAGGAAACTTCATGCATAATTTCACTGTTTTCCCAGATAAACACAATAACTCCCTTAACCCTTGTGTTTAGGGTTGTCTTTGACCTGCTCTTTTCCCTCTAAATGTTTGTTTCATTTCCAAAGCACTATTGAGGTAAAGCATTGCCAAAATGTCTCTCCTAGCTTTAAATCAAGTTTTAGGACTAAATGGAAATTTTAAATATTTCACTGAGGGATCGAAATATCAGTCCTAAAACACTGGGTTGCACCAAGAATATTGCCCACCTTCCTACATGACTTACACAAAGCAATACACAAACACACAGGAACCCAGAGGCCCTAAACTAGTCTCTGAGCAAGTCACCTAAATTGATGGCAAATGCTGGGTGTAATTTTCAGTGGATACTGTAGATGGTAGCATTGTGCATATTATTCTCTTAATTTTATTGGTTTCCAAATTCATCATTTTATACATCAGGAAAGGCATATGTGGGGAAGGGCAATAGAGAGTCAAATATTAATTATATTAATAGGAATCCATAATGGAGGAAAATTAATAGCAATATTTAAAAGTTTCCAAAATTCTATTGCTTCTTAAGCCAGTTTCCTATTTCTCTTTTCCCTGTTGCTCAAACTCTGAAAATCTCAGTCCTGACCATTGACTCATCTACCTTGCCTCCCACTCATTTGCCTACCCTTTGGGATCTGACTTTATTGCCTGCCCACTCAGTTCTTCGGAAATCTTTATTTATTTAGGATTTCTTGTCATCCTCTGATCCCTAGACCCAATTGTCTCTTCTCAGGGCTCATCCTAACTCATTTATCCAAAACATTTACAAGTGACTATACCTTCCTTGTTTATGCACAATTTTCCCAGGTTCTTTATTTTGAAATTTTTCAAACCTGTATAGAATAGAAAGAATACTACAATAAGCAACCACATCCCCTTCACTTAACTTCCTGGGTTAGCATTCACCATACTTCCTAGATCCCTCCTCCCCTCTCCCCCTCTCTCTTCCCGCGTCCCTCTCCTGGCATCATGACACTTTAAATAATTCAGCATACATTACTAAATTGCAGATATCATTACACTTGAACCCTAAATTCTTCAGCATGCATCTCTTAAGAATAAGATAATCCTCTTAGGACACTCTTCTTGAAACCCTCTGCTCTGACCACCTCTATCTAGGTGCAGAAGGCAGGAGGCAGGGGGGCCTGCAGAGACTGGTCCTGGCTCTGCCACAAACCAGCTCTGTGCTTTGAAAGAAAAAAAGAAAAAACATCTTGCTTAATTATAAAAGAAATATATGCTGATCGTAAGAAACGGGAAATACAAAGTTTAAAGAAAATAAAAAGTTATCTAAACCTGCCATCTGTAGATGATTACTCTACACTTTTTAGTATTTCCCAATGCATAGTTTATATAATTGAACTGGATACAATATTCTATCCTGTTTTTTATTAAGCATTGAAAGTAAGCGTTAAAATTTTTCATAAAACATTTTTATTGGCTACATATTATTCTATTGACTACAGTCTTAAAGAACAGGTAACACTTCCCTTTTAAAAATGAGCAAAGCTCTTAAGCAGGCTATTCATAAAGGAACATGAACTGCCAAAAGTTCATGAGAAAAAGTTTTCAACCTAACTAGTAATCAAAAATAATTTTAAACTAAAATAAGACACGATTATCACTACCAAACTAGCAAAGATGTTTTCATAAAAAATGAATAATCAGGGGTGGGAAAAGGTAAGGGAGAACAGATATGACACAAACACTGCTGATTAGAGTACAAATTAGTATAATTTTTTTCAGATAAAAATTAGCAATATACAATTTCAAAACCTAAAAGGACGCATAAACTTTAACCAGCAAATACACTTGTAGGAATTTATTCTCACAAGATAATTGCACCACAATATATGCACAAAGCTCTTCATAGCAAGGAAATTTATTAGAGATTGTTTCCAATTTATTGCTAAATAAAAAATAACATGAAATTAACTCAGTAGATGATGGTACAGGCATACAACAGAATACTAAGCAGCTATTAAATATATTGTTGTATTAACTATTAATAGAATTATGAGGAATAATAATACTATGTGAAGATTTTGATTTTCGATGTTGAACATTTTTATACTTTTTGAGATTCTTTTTCCAATGAACATGCATTACTTCTGTAATAAGTAGGAAATAAAGATTTTTTTAATGTTATAGAAATATATTTACTAACATGAAATATATTAACAATAAGTTGATAATTGAATTGTCATTTATAGCAAACATGTATGATGTTATTTTTAACAGCTTTAATGAGATGATTTACATACCATAAAATTCACCCATTTAACTGTAAAATTCATGGTTTTTGGTATATTTACAGAGTTGCACAACTATCACCATAATCTAATTTTAGAACATTACAATATCAGTAATTTATCCCTTCTTTGACTGAATGATACACCATTGCACAAATACACCACATTTTATCTACACATCAGCTGATGGACACTTGGCTTCTTTCCATTACTTAGCTATTCTGAATAATGCTGCTATGAATAGTCATGTGCAAGTTTTTGTGTGAACATATGTTTTCATTTCTCTTCAGTAGAGAGGAAGGAGGGGAATTGCTGAAGCCTATGGTTAAACTATGCTTAACTTTTTCAGAAACTGTCAAACTATTTCCCATAGAGGCTGAACCACTTTACATACATATCAGCAATGTATGAGGATTCCAGTTTTTCTACATCTTTGCCAGTACATGTTATCTGCCTGTTATTCTAGCCATTCTACTGTGTGTGAAATGGTATTGCTTTGTGACTTTGATAAGCATTTCTTTTATGAATAGTGATGTTGAGCAATTTTCAATGTGCTCATTAGCCATTTGAATACCTTCTTTGGAGAAATGTCTATTCAAATTCTTTGTCTATTTTTTAAAAATTGCTTTTTTTATCATTGAGTTTTAAGAGTTCTTTAGTATGTTCCAGATACAAGTACCTTGTCAAATACATGACTTTGCAAATATTTTCTTCCAGTCTGTGGATTCTTTTTCTTTTATGGCTGGTACTCTTGATGTCATATCTAGGAAAACAATGCCTAACCCAAGATCATGAATATTTACTCCTATGTCTTCTTGTAAGGGTCTCTTATTTTTAGCTCTTACATTTAAGTCTATGATCCATTATGAGTTAATGTTTGTGTATGGTGTAATGCAGGGGGTCCAAATTCATTCTTTTGTATGTGGTTATCCAGTGGTCTCAGCAGTATTGAAAAGACTGTTCTTTACCCAGTGAGTGAATCGTCATGGCTCCTTTGTAAAAAATCAATTGATCATAAATATTAGGGTATATTTCTGCACAGGCAATTCTATTCCAATGATCTATGCCTCTATTCTATGCCAGCACCACACCGACTTACTATTTTTAACCATATACACATAAGAGAAAAACAGTCTGAAAATAAGTACATGAAATCACTTAAAATATTCTATTGTATGGCTATATTTTGTGTATTTAAGTACTTCTCTCTTGTTAGACATTTTAAGCTGCTTCCACATTTTCACTATTACAAGTAACATTGTGATGAAAATCTCTACACAAAAACTACTGTGTCAGATTACTTCCTTAGGGTAGGTTTCTATCAGTGGACTTACTGAGTAAAAAGTAAGGATATTTTTAAGATTCTAGATAGAAAGGAAGGAGATATATATATATATTTGCATAAAAGCTATATCAATTTACATATCAAACAAGATACTTTATTTGGAGCAAGTCACTTGTCTTCTGTGTGCCTTAGGTTTCTCATCTGTCAAATGAGGTTAACAAAGCTAGCCCCCTTTTGTTTACAAGGATACTGTGAGAATCAAATGAAATCCTTAATACAACAGAGCTTTAACAAGTATTAGAAGTGTTGCAGACATATACGGTATTATTTCCATTTATTTTGTCCAGTTATATTCAACAAGCATTCATAGAGCACCTACTTCCCATGGAGCATTATGACAGACAAAGAAATGAAGGAAAACATAAAAACAAATTAAAAAGTAAAGAAAAAATCTATTTTAGAAATGAAAATTTATTGAACAGATTGTAAGCTGCTTGGGGTCAAAAACCATATCTGGTAGAGGACTTAAGAAAACTTGGAGTACAGGGACTGTGATAGCTGCTATAATAAGCATTATAAACAAAATCCTTTAATTCACAGAAGATGAGGAGATTAGTTTTAGATGGAGAAATGAGAAAACCTTCTCAAGAGAGGTAGTATTTGAGCTAGGAATGGAAATTTGATGGGAGTTCTCATGTTGTGTTCTCATGCTTTATTGAGAAATTTCTGCAAAGAGATGATTCTTATATCGATTCTATTTCTGATTCTGGATTGTTTTTCTTATTCTTATTATTTCCCAGGGTTAAGATGTTCAACTAACTAAAACGTTTGCTTACTGTATCAGACCTGGAGTGGCTAAAGACACCTGATCATCAAATACTCAGGATACAGGGACTTCGGTGTGCTTTCCCCAGCAATTCTACCCTAGCTTGTTATACGATTGAAAAGGTCCACTGTAGAGCTTGACCTCACCCACCATAGGAGGAACCATCAAGACTACTGATTTTGATTGATCAAGTTTTTACTTGTTGTGACTTGAGACTTATTATTATCGTACTCAAGGTATGCTTGTTCTTCAATCCTATCAACATTGTATTATGAGACAATTATCTATGGGTCTCTTATATTCCCACATGTCTTGCAAGCAGAGGCACTGATTATATTTTTTACCATATTTTCAAGGATGCTTATATAGCAAACATCCATGAGAGATATAGTGTCTCCCTCTGGGGTAAAGGCAGATTTATTCATTGTCCAGCACAGTGTAAGTTTTCCTCCCACTCTGCTCACATAGATAAGATCCTATGGCCAAACAACCCTCCTTATCAAAGGGACACAGAACAGTTCCTGCTTATTCCTGAGCAGTGGATTTCAGTCCCCTTCCATCTTGCAGAATTATTCAAACAAGCCAATCACATCTTCCCACAGGAACCAGGGGGCACCTCACCCTTTTGATACCACAAAGCTTGCCTCCCACAGCCCCTAATGGTTAACTCAATTCCTTTGTGCAACCCTGTGTTCGCTGCAAGGCATGTGGTGTCCTTATCCTCTGAGTTGTGAGTATATGTGACTAATACATTGCTGTGGATCTCATCTATCCCATGATGGGTGTCCTGTGTTTGGCCATATCCATAAACATCCTTCACCAATGGGGTGAAGAAAAGGTGATTAAAACTGCCAATATAATAAAAATAAGATTTCCCTTTAGAACAAGTTTGAACATATTAACGTGTATCCCATTATAAAAGATTCAAGTTCCTTAAGTACAGAATTCCTCAGCTCTGATGCAATTCCACTATGTACACCTGGCCCCCTCTGCATGACCCCATGGGAAGGGAGGGGTAGACATGGCAAGGGGATCTGACATGCATACGAAATTGATGCTGCTTGCTGGGCAATAAGTAATGAAGTCCTTTGTCTCTGTTTCAGAAGTTTCGTATCTTCTGCCAGTATATATGAAAATGGCATGGAAGTAGAGTCTCAGAACCTTCATAGTTCTTGACACCTTGTAAAGCCTGATATAACTACCTTACAGTGTTTTTCAGAGTGTCTTTTCTTTACTAATGAACCAGTGCAAACCCATTTTGCAATGGTTCTGGCTGGGTGTGGTCTGGCTCAGCTCAAGCTAAAGACTTTGGTCAATCTGATTCACTGATATTACATGTTTTCTCTCTCATAGATTATTAAGATGTACAGTATTGACTTCCACTAGTTTAAAGATGTCATTGCTACCACTGGGACACAGAAGAATAAATCACTGAAATCATTGACTGTTGCCTATAGTAAAAGAGTAATTAAATAAAGATTGAATTTACTGGGACACACAGAGAGAGGTTCTTATTATCCAAGTATTCATTATCAGAGTCTACACAGGAAGTTCCTGTAGGGAACAAAGTTGCCATAAAGCAAAAGATTTTCATCAGTGAACTAACCATAGTAAAATTAGGACCCATATAAACATCCTTCTTTGACCAGTGCTACTGTCTATCCTTGGCCATAGTAGCAATGGTCTTTCTTTCCTGTAAATATCCAACAATGCACAGTGCAAATCTGCAAAGTGAAATTGAAAATTTTGCAAAAGATGTAGAAATATGAAGTAGATAAAAGATGTTAGTGAACTGCTCAAATAATTCACAAAGTCATTGGCAAATGATGACCTGCCAAAGTTATATCAGTTAACAATTGAAGAAGAGAAAATGGACAAGGATGATGATAGCATTGACATTTTGAAAGGGAATTATTTGAATAATAAAAGCTTAAGAGATGTCCTTGGAAAAAAATGATGCAGCTCTCACACATTTTTGCAAAAATGACCCTCTGATGAAAGTCAAAAGTGAAGTGAAGGATGTTATAATCATGCTATCACATTAAGTTTGTCAGAAAATTACACCCCTAAAGCAACAATTCATTCTGTGCTTTAAGAATTAGAAAATAGTTGAATTTGAACCTGAATTGAGTTAAATGTAAGATAAATCTCTTTTCATTATTGTTGTTTCACTTTCTAAAATCCCAACACAACTTTTATTTTTCCACTATTAATCATGAAATATCCCGTTTCACATGCATTCTCTTTAAATGCCTTTCTCCAGTACCAGTTTGTCCTAGATAATCAGGACTCCTTGTGATCAGTTAACAAATCACCATATCAGGCTCCCTTTGATCCTGGAGTATATATTCTGTTACCACAGTATTTCCTAAAGGTGGTACCTACATCACTGACAGTACACTAGATAATTTAAGGTGATTTGTGAATGATACTTATTCATTTATTTTAATATGTATTAGAAAAAATATAAACAACTGATTAAAACCAAGTTTTCATAGATTATTGTGGCTTAAGACAAGGTTAAATTTCAAAAGGTGAGTTGATTTAAAATTAACTTAAAGACAATATTAATTATTATTTTTGTGTAGATGATAGGTATATATGGCAAAAGTTACAACTGTGGCTCATAAATGACTCCATTTAGGAAGCATTGCACTAGCATAAAAGTAGCAGTCACATATCTCAGGCACCTTCAAAAGATGACACCCAGTGGCCAAGGGTGTGTTGAGCAGGACAGCAGAGCCTCACATTAGTGATGGGACAGGCTCTTCCCTAACATAATTGTTGCAACTGTTCAGACACACTTGAGACTCTTCAGGAAGAATAGTTAAATGTAATTACAAACAGGTTTTTCATCCCCACCTCCCCACTCTGTATGTCACTGCATCTTTCTCTAGTCTCTAAACACTCTAACCCCCTCCAACCCCAGCTCCATTCTTATCCTTCCTACCTGAGGGCTTGGCCCTATCCCACTTTCTTATGGTAATTCAGTCTTGAAGTTCAGAGTACTTGAAAGCCTTAATATTGACCACCTCACCCACCAGGGAAGCAAAATGCCTCTCCCTCTCAGTGCAGGCCTGTGTATGCATGTGTATGTGTTGTGGGAGGTAGTATAGAGGCCATCATAGTCATGGGCTTCTATCTTTATTCTTAGTTGAAATGTCTTTTCCAAAAAGCTAGTTCTTACATATCAAATGATTGGAGGAAAGGGAAGGTCTGATGAATACTTAGCACTAAGGTTTTTGAAGCATTGATAGGGAAGATAGGAAAAAATCTTAATTTTAAAGCTTCACAATATACTGCTTTCAGGAGGTAGAGATCTTTGTGATGGACTACGCCTTTCCAAACTTCAGTGATTTACCCTCTTCCCAGTTTTGCCATGTCTAATTATAACCTGTACTCTAGTTCACATAATATTTCTCTTTAATCTATTAATTTTCTTTACCTTGCCTCATCTTAAGCAACAATAGTTGTGAAATTATTGTTTTATGTCCTAGTTACATTCTTCTATGCAATTTAAAATACATAATATCCAACATTTACTGAATGAGTATTATGAGCCAGGTGGTATAGGTGCTTATATCGATTACCTCATAGAATACTCACATCAAGCCTATGAATTAGATTTTATCATTATTCTCATTTTACAGAATAGGAAACTAAGACACAGAAGATTAAGTTAAATACTAAATGCCACAAGGCTGGAAATCTGTGATAAGTAATTAACAAATTCTGCGAAGCTGTGGGATATAAAATCAACACACCCAAAAATCAGTTGCTTTTCTATACACTAACAATGAAAAATCTGAAAAGGAATTTAAGAAAATAATTCCATTACAATAGAATGAAAAAGAATAAAATACTTAGGAATAAACTTAACTAAGGAGGTGAAAGACTTGTATACTAAAAACTACAAAATGATGCTGAAAGAAATACAAATTAATTAAAAGACATCTGTATTCATGGATTGGAAGACTTAATATTGTTAAGATGTCAATACTGCCAAAAGTGATATACAGCTTCAATGCAATCCCTATCAAAATCCCAATGGCACTCTTTCCAGAAATAGCAAAACACTTTCCAAAATTCATTTGGTATCTCAAAAGACTCCAAATAGCCAAAACAATCTAGGGAAGAAAAATGAAGTTGGAGCTCTCACGCTTCCTATTTTTAAAAATTACTACAAGGCTATAGTAATTGAAACAGTATATTACTTACTGGCATAAAGACAGACATACAGACCAATGGAATAGGAGAGCCCAGAAATAAACCCTCATATATAAGGTCAAATGATTTTTAACAAAGGTGTCAAGACAGTTCAGTGGGGAAAGGACAGTCTTTTCAACAAATGGTGTTGGGGCAAACTGGATATCCACAGATAACAACAAAATGAAGTTGTACCCTTACTTTATATCATATATAAAAATTAATTCAAAATAGATCAAAGACCTAAACATAAGCACCAAAACTATAAAAGTTTTCAAAATTATGAAGATTAACAACAAAAATTCTTCCAAATTAAATGAAACTGATGAGACATAACAATTAAATGCCACATGTGACCCTGGATTGGGAAAAAAAGAGCTGTAAATGACATCATTGAAATACTTGAGAAAATCCAAATTTGGGCTGGAAATTAAATAATAGTATTATATTTTAAAAATAGAATGGTGGTTGCCAAGACTGGGGGAAGAGAGTATGGTGAGTCATTTTTTAATGGGTACAGAGTTTCATTTTAAGAAGAATGAGTTCTGGAGATAAATGGTGGTGGTGGTTGTGCAATAATGTGGGTATATGTCAAATGCCACTGAATTGTACACCTAAATATGGTTTAAGTGGTAAATTTTATGCTATGTATTTTGCCACAAGAAGAAGGAGGAGGCAGGGAGAAGGGGGAAGGGGAAGATGATTCACTTTGAAGAACACTTATAGGACCTAGACTTGCAGATTCAAAACACCTCAGGAAACAGTGGTGAGGCATGGGGCTAATACAGGATGATTAGTTGAAATATCTACATATGAAATGGTTGAGACCACCTGACATTCCAAGCAATTATACCCAAAACCAAAGTATCATTCTATGGAGAAATTGAACCAAAACAGACCTAGTGGAAGGCAGTAGTGGATATGGAAATGATAACAGGTGGACAAAATGAAAGTCTGCATGCTCAATGTGGGACCCCTCAACTCCTGTCCCCTCTACCCTGCTCCAGGAATGCCAGCAGCCAAGCATCTTGCTCCCTAGAAGGTGAATTTTTCTCTTGAGCAATGGAAAGTCCTATAGAATACATGCTTCCAACTCTGGCATTGCAGGATCACTCAATGATAAAAACAACATGCCAGTAACTGGAGGGATTCAAGATGGCAGTGTGAGAGATGAGACAGAGAACTCCTCCCAAAACCACAGATAGTGTGAAAATATAGTTAATACAACTAACCCTAAAACAGCCTGGGACTACTGAACACGTAGCCCTGGAGATCTGCTTTGAGAGCAGAAACCACTCTGTGTGGTGCTCTGGAGGTTGGGGTGCTGGGACAGGCAGAGTGCCTGAGACTGACATTCCAGCCATTTGTGGAAGACGGGATTCACATCCGGCCACTCTGTGACAGAGGAAAGGCAGGCGGTCTGAGGGGCTTCCTAGCAGTGAGAGGGCCGCTGAGGGGGCGGGGGTTGCACGGAGCTTGCTGTGTGGGAGAAGGGAGAGATGAACAAGGTTGTCTGAGCGCGCTCTGCCCAGCAGATTGAGAACTTTGAGGAGCTTCAGGAGCTCCATCCCCCTGGAAGGCTGCTCAGTTCTGAGGCCCCGCCCCCCCCATGACACGCAGTCTGCCGAGCCTTCCTCCTGGCCTGACAGCACTGGCTCGCAAACCAGCAGTCACTGCGCTGGCATCAGGCCAGCCAGAGGGAGGCCCCGCCTACATTAGCTAGAGAGGCTGAGCACAGAGGCTTATGCCGTGTGCTTGGCCCACTGGCTGTGATACTGGAGACAGGCACTGCAGACAGGAATAAGGAAACAGATCTTTCCTCCCCCCAGGCACCAGCTCCTCTCCCTAATGACCACCATCCTCACTCTAAGGGCTGAGCAGCTCCAAAGACTGTAGCTTCTGGGCACTAGAGGGCAACACATAGAAATATGAAATGTCAAAATAACCTGCTTCAGACCCAAATCTCACAAACCCCAGAAAAAGGACCAAATGAAACTGAACACAACAATCTTCTGGGAAGACAGTTTAAAATAAAAATCATAAATATGCTTGTGGAAGTATAGAAAAATATTCAAGAACTCAGGAACGAATTTAAGATGGAGATTCGATCATTAAGAAATTCCATATCTGAAATGAAACTTACGATGGATGGATTTAAAAGCAGATTAGATGTAGTAGAAGAGACGGTAAATGGAATAGAAATTAGAGAAGAGGAATACAAAGAAGCTCAGGCACAGAGGAAAAAAGGAATCTCTAAGAAGGAAAGAATATTGAGAGAACTGTGTGACCAATACAAATGGAACAATATTTGCATTGTAGGGTTACCAGAAGAAGAATAGAGAGAAAAGGGGATAGAAAGTGTCATTGAGGAGGTAATTGCTGAAAACTTCCCCAGTTTGGGGAAGAAAATAGTCTCTCAAGCCATGGAGGTGCACAGATCTCCCAGCACAAGGGACCCAAGGAAGACAACATCAAGACATATAACTAAAATGGCAAATATCAAGGATAAACACAGACTTTTAAAAGCAGCTAGAGAAAGAAAAAAGATCCCATATAAAGCAAAACCCATCAGGCTATCATCAGATTTATCAACAGAAACCTTACAGGCCAGAAGGGAGTGGCATAATATATTTAATGCAATGAAGCAGAAGGGCCTTGAACCAAGAATACTCTACCCAGCAAGGTTATCATTTAAATTTGAAGCAGGGATTAAACAATTTTCAGATAAGCAAAAGCAGAGAGAATTTACCTCCCACAAACCACATTTACAGTGCATTTCAAGGGACTGCTATAGACAGAAGGATTCCTAAGGCAAAATAGATGTCACCCAAGGGATAGACAAATAGTACAGAATATGATTCATAACATATTAAGAATGGAGGAGGAAGAAAAAGGAGGAAAAAAAAGAAAGAATCTTTAGGTTGTGTTTGTTATAGCACATGAAGTGAGTTAAATTAGACTTTTAGACAGTAAGGGAATTACCCTTGAACCTTTGATAGCCACGAATCTAAAGCCTGCAATGGCAATAACTACATACCTATCGATAATCACCCTAAATGTAAATGGTCTGAATGCACCAATCAAAAGACATAGAGTCACTAAATGAATAAAAAAAAAACAAGACCCATCTATATGCTGTCTACAAGAGACTCACTTCAAACCCAAAGACATACACAGACCGAAAGTAAACAGATGGAAAAAGATATTTCATGCAACTACTAAGGAGAAAAAATCAAGAGTTGCAGTACTTGTATCAGACAAAATAGACTTCAAAACAAAGAAAGTAACAAGAGACAAAGAAAGACATTACATAATGATAAAGGGGTCAGAGGATATAACTATTATAAATATCTATGCACCCAATACAGGATCACCTATGTATGTGAAACAAATACTAACAGAATTAAAGGGGGAAATAGAATGCACTGCATTCATTTTAGGAGACTTCAACACACCACTCACTCAAAAGGACAGAGCAACCAGACAGAAAATAAGTAAAGAGACAGAGACACTCAACAACGTATTAGAACAGATGGATGTAATGGACATCTACAGAACACTCCATCCAAAAGTAACAGGGTACACATTCTTCTCAAGTGCACATGGAACATTTTCAAGAATAGATCATATACTAGGCCACAAAATGAACCTCAGTAAATTCAAAAAGATTGAAGTTGTACCAACAAGCTTCTCAGATCACAAAGGTATGAAACTAGAAATAAATTACTCAAAGAAAACAAAAAAGCCCCCAAACACATGCAGGCTTAATAGCATGCTCCTAAATAATCAATGCACCAGTGACCAAATAAAAACAGTGATCAAGCAATATATGGAGACAAATGACTACAATAGTTCAACAACACAAAAACTATGGGACACAGCAAAGGCCATGCTAAGAGGGAAATATATTGCAATACAGATCTACCTCAGGAAAGAAGAACAACCCCAAATGAACAGTCTAAACTCACAATTAATGAAACTAGAAAAGGAAGAACAAATGAGGTCCAAAATCAGTAGAAGAAGGGACATAATAAAGATTAAAGCAGAAATAAATAAAATTGAGAAGAATAAAATAATAGAAAGAATCAATGAAAGCAGGAGCTGGTTCTTTGAGAAAGTAAACAAAATAGATAAACCTGTACCCAGACTTATCAAGAAAAACAGAGAGTCTACACACATAAACAGAATAAGAAATGTGAAAGGAAAAATCAGTACAGACACCACAGAAATACAAAGAATTATGAGAAAATAGTATGAAAAATTAAATGGTAACAAACTGGATAACATAGAAGAAATGTACAACTTTGTAGAAAAATACAACCTTCCAAGGCTGACCCAGCAAGAAACAGAAAATATGAATAGACCAATTACCAGCAAAGAAATTGAATTAGTAATCAAAAAACTACCTAAGAACAAAACCCCTGAACCAGAGGGTTTCACTGCTGAATTTTATCAAACATTTAGTGAATACTTAATACCCATCCTCCTTAAAGTTTTCCAAAAAGTAGAAGAAGAAGGAATACACCCAAACTCATTCTACAATGCCAGCATCACTCTAACACCAAAACCAGGCAAAGACACCACAAAAAAAGAAAATTAAAGACCAATATCCCTGATGAACATACATGAAAAAATACTCAACAAAATATTAGCAAACTGAATTAAAAACACATCAAAAAGATCATCCATCATGATCAAGTGGGGTTTATCCCAGGGATGTAAGGATGGTACAACATTTGAAAATCCATCAACATCATCCACCACATCTACAAAAAGAAGGACAAAAACCACATGATCATCTCCATAGATGCTGAAAAAGCATCCAACAAAATTCAACATCCATTCATGATAAAAATTCTCAACAAAATGGGTATAGAGGGTAAGTATGTGAACATAATAAAGGCCATATACAACAAACCCACCGCCAACATTATACTTAACAGTGAGAAGTTGAAAGCCTTTTCTTTAAGATTGTGAACAAGACAAGGATGCCCACTCTCCCCACTTTTATTCAACATAGTTCTGGAGATCCTAGCCAGGGCAATCACACAATACAAAGAAATAAAGGCATCCAGATCAGCAAGGAATAACTCAAACCGTCCCTGTTTGCAGATGACATGATATTGTACATAAAAACAATAAAGAATCCACTCCAAAACTATTAGAACTAATATCTGAATTCAGCAAAGTTGCAGGATACAAAATTAATACACAGAAATCTGTTGCATTCATATACACTAATGATGAACTAGCAGAAAAAGAAATCAGGAAAACAATTCCATCCACAATTGCATGAAAAAGAGTAAAATACCTAGGAATAAACCTAACCGAGGAAGTGAAAGACTTATACTCTGAAAACTACAAGACACTCATGAGAGAAATTAAAGAAGAAACCAATAAATGGAAACATATCCCATGCTCATGGATAGGAAGAATTAATACTGTCAAAATGGCCATCCTGCCTAAAGCAATCTACAGATTCAATGCAATCCCTATCAAAATACCAACAACATTCTTCAATGAACTAGAGCAAATACTTCTAAAATTCATATGGAACCACAAAGGACCCCGAATAGCCAAAGTAATCCTGAGAACGAAGAATGAAGCAGGGGGAATTACACTCCCTCACTTCAAGCCCCAGTATTCAAGACAATTTGGTACTAGCACAAGAACAGACCTATAGACCAATGGAACAGACTAGAGAGCCAGATATAAACCCAAGCATATATTGTCAATTAATATACGATAAAGGAGCAATGGATATACAATTGGGGAAATGACAGCCTCTTCAACAACTGGTGTTGGCAAAACCTGACAGCTACATGTAAGAGACTGAAGCTGGATTATTGTCTAACCCAGTACACAAAAGTAAACTCAAAATGGATCAAAGACCTGAATGTAAGTCATGAAACCATAAAAATCTTAGTAAAAAACATAGGCAAAATTTCTTGGACATAAACATGATCAACTTCTTCATGAACATATCTCCCCAGGCAAGGGAAACAAAAGCAAAAATGAACAAGTGGGACTATATCAAACTAAAAAGCTTCTATACAGCAAAGGATACCATCAGTAGAACAAAAAGACATCCTACAGTATTGGAGAATATATTCATAAATGACATATCTGATAAGGGGTTGACATCCAAATTATATAAAGAGCTCATGCACCTCAACAAACAAAAAGCAAATAAGCCAATTAAAAAATGGGCAGAGGAGCTGAAGAGACACTTCTCCAAAGAAGAAATTCAGATGGCCAACAGGCACATGAAAAGATGCTCCACATCACTAATCATCAAAGAAATGAAAATTAAAATCACAATGAGATATTACCTCATACCTGTTAGGATGGCTAACATCCAAAGGCAAACCACAACAAGCAACCTAAGTGTCCATCAGTAGATGAATGAATAAAGAAGATGTGGTACATATACACAATGGAATATTATTCAGCCATAAGAGGAAAACAAATCCTACCATTTGCAAAAACATGGATGGAGTTAGAGGGTATTATGCTCAGTGAAATAAGCCAGGCAGAGAAAGACAAGTATCAAATTATTTCACTCATCTGTGGAGTATAAGAACAAAGCAAAAACTGGAGGAACAAAACAGCAGCAGACTCACAGAACCCAAGAATGGACTACCAGTTACCAAAGGGGAAAGGACTTGGGAAGATGGGTGGGAAAGGAGGGATAAGAGGGAAAAAGGGGTATTATGACTAGCACACATAATGTAGTGGAGGGGGATATGGGGAAGGCAGTATAGCACAGAGAAGAGAAGTATTGATTCAATAGCATCTTACTATGCTGATGGATAGTGACTGTAATGGGGTATGTTGTGGGGACTTGATAATAGGGGGAGTCTAGTAACCATAATGTTGCTCATGTAAGTGTACATTAATTATAGCAAAATTAAAAATAAAAAAAAGCTAAAATGAGTTTCTTCAGAGAATTAAGAAATTATTGCATCCACAGAACAGGAGCAGGATTCTATGGGAAAAGAAAAAAGAACAAGATGATACTTCTGAAACTTAAAAATACCAGGTTGGATATTTAATTAAAATATTGGAAGATAAGTAGAGGAGATCTCCCTTTTAAAAAGCAAAATAACCAAGAGTTATAGAAGAAGAAATAACTTATTTTAGTTGTATTACATCTATTAAAAGAATTGAGTCAATGATTAATAATCTTCCAAACTACAGGGTACCAGGTCCAGCTGAGTTCACTGGTGAACTTTACCAAACTTTAAAGGAAGAAATTATACAAATTCTGTATGCCCTTTTCCATGGGAGAGAAGCAGAGGGAATACTTCTTAATTCATTCTTTGAGGCCAGCCACACCCTAATACAAATATCAGACAAAGACATTACAAGAAAAGAAATTTACAGACTAATATCTTTCATGAACACAGATACAAAACTCCTCAACAAAATATTAGCAAGTCAAATCCAACAATGTACAAAAATGATTTTACACAACAGCCAAGTAGGATTTCTTCCAGGTATGATCCAAGGCTTGTATAACATTCAAAAATCAATTAATGTAATCCATCACTTCAACAGGCTACAAAAGAAAAATCAAATCATATGAATAGATGCAAACAAAGTATTTAACAAAATCCAACAGTCACTCATGATTAAAAATTCTCAGCAAACAGGAACAGAGTGTAACTCAATAAAAAGTAAAACTCTACAAAAACTTTACAGCTATCATCATATTTGATGGTGAAAAAACAGAAGCTTTTTCACTATGATCAGGAAAAAGACAAGGATTTTACCTTTTCAACATTGTACTGGAAGTTCTCATCAGTGTAATAAGACAAGAAAAGGATATCAAAGGTATTTTGATTGGGAAGGAAGAAATAAAACTGTCATTGTTCACAGATGACATGACTGTTGATGTAGAAAATCCAAAAAAATTGACCAAAAATACTCGAATTAATAAGCAATGATTGCAAGGATGCAGGATTCAAGGTTAATATAGAAAAGTCAATTACTTTCCTATATACCATCAATAAACAAAAGAATTTGAAATTCAAAACACAATACCATTTGCTTTAACATCCAAAAAAATGAAATACTTATTTATAAATCTAACAAATATGTACAAAATAGTTATGAGCAAGACTATAAAACTCTGATGAAGATATTACAAAGAACTAAATAAATGGAGAGACAGTCCATGTTCATGGATAGGAAGATTCAATAGCATCAAGATGTCAGTTCTTTCCAACTTCATCTATATATTCAATACAATCCCAGTCAAAACACCACATTATTTTGTGTATACTGACAAATTGATTCTAAAGTTTATATAGAGAGGCAAAAGACCCAGAATGGCCAACACAGTATTGAAGGAAAAGAACAAAGTTGGAGGACTGACACTATCCAACTTTCAGACTTATTATAAGGCTACAGTAGTCTGTGTGCTACTGGCAAAAGTATAGACAAATAGATCAATGAACCAGAATAAAGAGCCCATAAATAGACCTACATAAACATAAGCAAATGATCTTTGACAAAGGAACAAATGCAATATAATGGAGCAAAGATCATCTCTTTAATAAATGATGCTGGAATAACTGGACACGCACATGTAAAAATAAAAAATAAATCTAGACACAGACCTAACACTCTTTCCAAAAATTAACTCAAAATGGATCATAAACCAACATGTAAAATGAAAAACTAGAAAACTCCTAGAAGATAACACAGGAAGAAACCTAAATAACCTTAGATATAGTGATGTCTTTTTACGTACAATACTAAAAGCACAATTCATGAAAAAACAGTATTGATAAGCTGGACTTATTATATTATAATGAGAAAACTTCTGCTCTATGAAAGATACTGTCAAGAGAATGAGACCAACCACAAAGTGGAACAAAATATTTGCAGAAGACATATCTGATAATACTGTTATCCAAAATGCACAAAGAATTCTTAAAACTCAACAATTAGAAAACAAACAATCCAATTAAACAATGGGTCAAAGATCTTAACAGACCTCACCAAAGAAGATATAGATATGGCAAATAAGCATATGAAAAGATGCTGCACATAATATGTCAGAGAAATGCAAATTCAAGCAACAAATGAAATACCACCATACACTTATTAGAATGGCCAAAATCCAAAACACTGACAACACTGAATGCTGACAAGGTTAGTGAGCACCAGGAGTTCTCGTTCATTGCTGGTGGGAATGCAAAGTGATACAGCCACTTTGGAAGACAGTTTGGCAGTTTCTTACAAAACTAAACATATTCTTACCATATAATCAAGCAATTGCACTCATTGGAATTTACCCAAAGGAGATGAAAAAAAGTCCACACAAAAACCTGGACATGGATGTTTATAGCAGCTTTATTCATAATTGCCAAAACATGGAAACAACTAAGATGTCCTTCAATAAGTGAATGTACAAGTACACTGTGGTACATCCATACAATTAAATATTATTATGGACTAAATAGAAGTGAGCCATTAAGCCATGAAAAGACATGGAAGAATCTTAAATGCATATTGTTAAGTGAAAAAAGCCAATCTGAAAATACTACATATTATATGATTCAAACAATATGACATTCTGGAAAACCCAAAACTATGGAGACAGTGAAAGAATCAGAGGATGCCAGGAGTTAGAAGGGAAGGAAGGATTAATAGGCATATCAGAGAGGATTTAAGGGCAGTGAAATACTGTGTATGATACTATAATGGTGGATACATGTCACTATACATTTGTGAAAACCCACAGTATGTACAACACCAAGCATGAACGCAATGCAAACTCTGGACTTTGGGTAATTATGATGCCCATGATAGGTTCATCAGTTGTAAAAAGTGTGCTAGTCTGGTGTGGAATTTTGAGAGTGAGAGAGGTCGTGCTTACATGAGGGCAGGGGGGTATACGGGTAATCTTTGTAACTTCCACTAACTTTTACAGTAAACCTAAAACTGTTCTAAAAAATAAAGTATTTTTTTAAAAAGCAAAACCAAAATGTAAAGCAAAAAACTGAGAGAGTAAAGATAATAAAATTTAAGGATTAGTCCAGAGGCCTAGTATCTACCTAATTGGAGTTCAGGAAGAGAGAAAATGTAGGATATGAAATTATCAAATAAACAGTACAAGAAAATTTTTCAGAAGTGAGGGATACAAATCCCTAAAGTACATGGTGGGTACTTGCTGAGGCCACCCAGTGCCCACCAAATGCACAAAAAGAGACTAATCACTCTGAAATTATTTGCTTATCATCAAAGGGAGATGATCTATAGTAAGCTTATGTTGTGAAAGATACTCTTCTTTCTCAGTAGCTCTAATTTAAGGCATGGGAATCCATTATATCCACATCAGGGGAGCTTTTATTAGAATAAAGTGGCTGAGCCAAGGTGCTAATGAGGCTCTAGTCATGGGCCTAACCCCTAAGTGGGCCAGTCCATTTATTCTGTTTTCTGGCCAGCCTCTTAGCACTGAACCTGAGAGAGAGACAGGGTTAGAAAGTACAAACGGGTTGATAATAAACCACCCCCAGTATGAAAAAATAAGGAAAAAAATCACCTAAATAACTGTCCTAGTGGAAGTTCCATATCTTCATATATAAAAGACAGCCTTCTCATTTAGGATACCCAAACTTCACAAATTATTTTATGTAGTCAATTACTATCCATACACTAGGCTGGATCTGGGCCTTAAAATATTCTCTGGAGAAGAAAATTGTTGGGTTCTCTGTGTTTTTTTGATAGTTTCCTAGTTTTCTTAATTCACATAAAAATTCAAGCAAGAGCCCAAAAGTAATTTTTCAAGCTAGTATTTCCAGGCACATGCATTTTATTTGCCAGTCAAATTTATTGTAATAGGAGTAGAATTAATTCAGTCAGCTGCTTCTAGATGATTTTATGATTGATTTTCCAGAGCACCTTGGAGGCTGCCCATTTATCTCCTACTGTTCTTAGTAAAAACAAAAAAATGTAAAAAGCTCTTTGGCCAGGCACATGCTATTTTCCACCTACCCTCCTTGGCGCCTACACTGCACAGGACCACATGTTCTTTCCACACCAACTGCTTGACTTCAGCACGTCTCCCTGAGGTTCTTTTCTCCCTATGGTCAGTGCTCTTTTGTCAAATTCCCTTTGAATGATCTCTTTCTTTCTTTTCCTGACTCTCTTTTTCATGCCCACTTTCTAATGACTCTTGGCAATATCTGAAAGACTTATTTAGAAAGGAAAAAGATCGGTACGGAGAAAAATATCATCTCTTATTCCAAATCTTTCTCCCATTTTAAAATATGATATTCTATTCATCTTGGTGAGGTTTTTAAGTTCTCAAAAGTGAATATTAATCAAGCCACAGTATGAGGCAGTGAGGAGTCCATTCACCTTCCTATGCCTCAATCTTATCCTTTGTAAAAGGCAATCACAAAGTTGCCCATAGTTCATACCCCTTGAATATAAGTAACTTTTTTTTTAAGTCACTGCTTTCTCATTGGTCCCTGCATAAGCACTCTGAGAAAAGTTCTTCCTGTCAAATGAAGAAACTAAGGGACATAGCCTAGTTGTTATTTGATGAGGGTCACATGGCATGCAGAAATATCCCGGTAAACCCAATACACCAGACAGTCTTCCCACTTAATTGTAAATCATTTAAACTCAGATTTAAGTATAATACCTTGTCTTGGTCTCAGTGCCACAGCAGTCATTTTATTGTTTCTGGCAGAGAAGGGGGGAAAAAATGAAAACTAATATAGTGGTTGAAAACTAAATCTCTTTAACAGACTAAACTTAAAAAGAAACTCACTATTTTCTTTCAGTTCTTTCTTTTTCACCCCAGATTTTGTCCTGTTTGAAGAACATATGAAAAATTATTAGTTTGTCTTCTCTGGGGATAACTATATCAGCTATAGTGGAAAGAGCCCTGAAAAAGGCATCAGAAGCCCCAGGTGCTAGTTCTAGCTGGATCACTAACTTGCTGTGTTACATTGGGCAAGTTGTTTCATGACTCAGGCCTTCAGTTTTCATACCTGTAAAAATAAGGGTTGGAGCAGATAATCTCCAAAGTCATTTTAGTCCCAACTTTCCATGATTCTATGATCAGTAAAAAAAAAAAAAAAAAAAAAAACACACTGAATGAGCACCTAAAGTAAATAGGGAAGTAAGAAAAGAGACTAACTGGATGATAAGACAGGAGACAGTGCACAAAATGAAAATCCGAGAACACATGAAGCTGAAAAATATGAGATGCTGCTAGCAACCTAGGAATGGATTTAGATACTGTTTGATGTAGGTCAGTCATTTTACACAGAACCTGAAGACTTGGATTAGATGGCCAGTTTTCACCCTTATGCTGTCGCTTTTTGTGGGTTGATGTAGTTGCCAATGAATGGGGATATAGGATGGGCTGAAAGCAAGGAATCCTGATCTTAAGAGGTGAAACATGAAATCTAACCAATGAAAGACCTCAGCATCACTCAGTAACCTACAGAGGATGGGCACCATTGCTTCAGTCAAACAGTGATGACATCATCGGTAACGTAACAGAACATTTGACACTTGGCAAACATTTTCTGCGCCTGCTCATCCACACAAAGGTAGCCAAATAAACTCATGTTGCTATAATCAGTGTCTTATTTGTGTAGGCCTGCTCTCTGTTACATGGGAGTAAAAGAGTCAGCTTCACTAATTTTTCGAAGGTGATTCATCCAGAACCGTGCTTCTCAAATTTAGGTATGTATTAGAATTATCTGAAGGAAGTTGTTAAAATGCAGGTTCCATTGTACCACTCCTGGAATTGTGATTAAGTAGGTAATTACACCCACCAATCCGTATCTGTAAAAGTATTGCTGGTGATCCTAATGCAAGTCAGAGCATACTTTGAGAAACTCTGCTGTAGAGAGAAGAGATCAGGCCTTTTCTGCCTAGAACCTGCTCGTATACAGCCTTTAGAACAAGGTCTCCCAAAATTAATTCCCTACAGTGAGTTTTCTACTACATCAAAAAGGCATAAGCAATACACAGAAAATTCAAGTATAATCCAAATCCAAAGAAAATATTTACTGACAAAGAAGTACAGGCTGCTGATTATTTTCTCTGTCTTTAAAATCTTCACCATCACCTTTACTGGTTTTGTATCTTGACCATTTTAACATCCTCTAATCTACCCCAGACATTATTTTGTTAAGCTTTTCAGCAGCATTTGAAACATTTCATATCTCCCAAACTAATGACCATTCCCACTTTTTCAAAACTCTTTCTCCCCTTGACTTTATGACATCATGCTCTCAAGATTTAACTCTTATTTTTCCAGCAATGACTACTCAGTTTGCTTTGTGATCTTCTCATCCCCGTGGAGATATTGTTCTTGGTTCTAGGCCCTTTTCTTGTTCTAAACACTCCTCTTGAGTAAGGTCACCTTTTCAAGGGGCTTCAATTAACAGCTGTATGTTAATATCTACTAAATCTGAATCTCCAGACCAGATCTCTCTCCTGACCTGAATAATAAATGATCTACTTGATTTCTCCACTTGAATGGTGCCCAAGCACTTCTAACTCACCATGTCCATAACTGAATTTGCAAGACTCACTGGTTCTACTGGAGGACCTAGTCAAGAAATGAGGCAAAGAAAAGAAATAAAATGCATCAGAATTGTGGCATATTTCCTGGATTAAAGATGGCAGTGTGAGAGGTGAGACAGAGGCCTCCTCCTAAAACTACATATAATATGAAAATATAATTAATACAACTAATCCTGAAAGAGCAACAGGAAAGAAGTCTGTGCCAGACTGCATACATCTGGAGAAAAGAACAGACCTCATGAAACAGGGTAATGTACCAAAGCTGTGACCTGGTGGGACCCAAGTCCTTCCCCCACCCAGCTCACCAGCGAGAGGAAGAGAAACGGAGCAGGGAGGGAGTGGAATACTGGGACTGCTGAACACCTAGCTCTGGAGATATGCTCTGGGAGCACAAACCTACATTGCATGGAGCTCTGGTGATTAGGGGGGTTGGAAAGCTAAGTAGGGCAGAATACCTGGAGAGACTGAGATTCCAGCCACTTGTGGAAAACAGGGATCCATATCCGGATGCTCTGGGACAAAAGAAAGGCAGGCAGTCTGAGAGACTTCCTAACAGTGAGAGGGCTGCTAAAGGGGCAAGGATTGCACAGAGTTAGCTGCTCAGCAGAAAGGACAGATAGACAAAATTGTTCAGGTGCATTCTGCCCAGCAGGTTGGGAACTTTCACGATCTTCAGGTGCTCCAGCCCCCTGGCTGGTTACGCAGCTCCAAGGCCCTCCACCATGATATGCAGCCTGCTGCGCCTTCCTCACAGCCAGCCCACATCTGGATCACAAACTGGCAAACCCTGCCCTGTCATCAGGCCAGCCAGAGAGAAGCCCTGCCTACAGCAGCTACAAACGCAAAGCATAAAGGCTTATACCTGTGGGCTCAGCCCATTGATTCTGGCAGGGGAGACAGGCATAGCAGCCTGGATGCAGGAAACAGCTCTTTCCTCCCTGCAGGCACCAACACCACTCCCCTGTGACCCCCGACATTGCTTCAAGGGCTGAGCCGCTCCAGAGAGTAGAGCTTCTGGGCACTAAAGGGAGCCACATACAAATATGAAACATCAAAGGAGCCTGGTTCAAAGTAAAATCCTACAGAAACCAGAAAAAGAGTCAAATGAAACCAATCTCATGAATCTTCCTGAAAGATATTTCAAAATAAAAATCATAAACACACTCATGCAGGAAAAGAAAAATATTCAAGAACTCAGGAATGAATTCCAGTCAGAGATCCAATCATTACACTATCAGAAATGAAACATACAATGGAAGGTTTAAAAGCATATAAGATATGGTGGAAGAGACGATAAATGAAAAAGAAATTAGAGAAGAGGAATGCAAAGAAGCTGAGGCACAGAGAGAAAAAAGGATCCCTAAGAATGAAAGAATATTGAGAGAAATGTGTGACCAATAAAAACAGAACAATGTTCTTATTAGAGGGGTACCAGAAGAAGAGAGAGAAAAGGGGATAGGAAGTGTCTTTGAGGAGGTAATTGCTGAAAACTTCCCCAATCTAGGAAAGGAGATAGTCTCTCAGGCCATGGTGGTACACAGATCTTGCAACAGAAGTGACCCAAGGAAGACAACACCAAGACATATAATTAAAATGGCAAAGATCAAGGATAAGGACAGACTATTAAAAGCAGCCAGAGACAGAAATAAGATCACATACAAAGAAAAGCCCATCAGGCTATCATCAGACTTCTCAGCAGAAACCTTACAGGCCAGAAGGGAGTGGCATGATATATTTAATGTAATGAAGCAGAAGGGCCTTGAACCAAGAATACTTTACCTGGCAATATTATCATTTAAATTTGAAGGAGGGAGTGAACAATTTCCAGATGATCAAAAGCTGAGAGAATTGACCTCCCACAAACCAACTCTACAGTGTATTTTAGAGTGACTGCTATTGATGGAAGTGTTCCTTAGGTTTAATAGCTGTCACCAGAGGTAATAAAACCACAGTAAAGAAAGTAGAAGAGTTAATTACTAAGCAAATGCAAAATTAAATCAAGTATCCCCAAAGTTAGTCAAAGGATAGACAAAGAGTACAGAATATGAAACCTAATATATAAAGAATGGAGGAGGAAGAAAAAGGAGGAGAAAAAAAGAACCTTTAGATTGTGTTTGTAATAGCATATTAAGTGAGCTAAGTTAAACTCTTAGATAGTAAGGAAGTTAACCTTGAACCTTTGGTAACTACGAATCTAAAGCCTGCAATGCCAATATGTACATACCTATCTATAATCACCCTAAACGTAAATGGTCTGAATGCACCAATCAAAAGACATAGAGTCACTGAATGGATAAAAAACAAGACCCATCTATATGCTGCCTACAAGAGACTCACTTCAAACCCAAAGACATGCACAGACTAAAAGTAAAGGGATGGAAAAAGTTATTTCATGTAACTAATAGGGAGAAAAAAGCAGGAGTTGCAGTACTTGTATCAGACAATATAGACTTCAAAACAAAGAAAGTCACAAGAGACAAAGAAGGACATTATATAATGATAAAGGGGTCAATCCAACAAGAATATATAATGATTATAAACATCTATGCACCCAACACAGGATCACCTACATAGGTCAAACAAATACTAACAGAATTAAAAGGGGAAATAGAATGCAATACATTCATTCTAGGAGACTTCAACACTCCACTCACTCTAAAGGACAGATCAACCAGACAGAAAATAAGTAAGGAGACAGAGGCACTGAACAACACATTAGAACAGATGGACCTAACAGACATCTACAGAACTCTACACCCAAAAGCAGCAGAATACACATTATTCTCAAGTCTATATTTTCAAGAATAGATCATATACTAGGCCACAAAAAGAGCCTCAGTAAATTCAAAAAGACTGAAAATGTACCAACCAGCTTCTCAGACCACAAAGGTATGAAAATGGAAATAAATTACTCAAAGAAAATGAAAAATACCACAAACACAGGGAGGTTTAACAACATGTTCCTAAATAATCAATGGATCAATGACCAAATAAAAACAGAGATCAAGCAATATATGGAGACAAATTAATTCAACATGGCAAAATCTGTGGAACACAGCAAAACCCGTGCTAAGATGGATGTATATTTCAATACAGGCCTACCTCAGGAAAGAAGAACAATCCCATATGAACAGTCTAAACTCACATTAACGAAACTAGAAAAAGAAGAACAAATGAGGCCCAACGTCAGTAGAAGAAGGGACGTAATAAAGATTAGAGCAGAAATAAATAAAATCGAGAAGAATAAAACAATATAAAGAATCAATGAAAGCAGGAGCTGATTCTTTGAGCAAATAAACAAAATAGGTAAACCCCTAGCCATACTTATCAAGAAAAAAAGAGAGTTTACACACCTAAACAGAATCAGAAATGAGAAAGGAAAAATCACTATGGATAACACAGATATACAAAGAATTATGAGAGAATACTATGAAAAATTATATGCTAACAAACTGGAAAACCTAGAATAAATGGACAACTTTCTAGAAAAATACAACCTTCCAAGGCTGACCCAGGAAGAAACAGATAATCTGAACAGACCAATTTCCAGCAATGAAACTGAATTGGTAATCAAAAAACTAAGAACAAAGCACCTTGACCAGATGGCTTCACCACTGAATTTTATCAAACATTTAGTGAAGACCTAATACCCACCCTCCTTAAAGTTTTCCAAAATCAGAAGAAGAGGGAATACTTCCAAACTCATTTTTGAGGCCAGTATCACTCTAAAACCAAAACAAGGCAGACACCACAAAAAAAGAAAATTACAGACCAATATCCCTAATGAACATAGATGCAAAAATGCTCAACAAAATATTAGTAAACTGAATTCAAAAATACATCAAAAAGATCATCCACCATTATCATGTAGGATTTATTCCAGGGATGCAAGGTTGGTACAATATTAGAAAATCCATCAACATCATCCACCACATCAACAAAAAGAAGGACATCTCCATAGATGCTAAAAAAGCATTTGACAAAATTCCACATCAATTCATGATAAAAACTCTCAACAAAATGGGTATAGAGGGCAAGTACCTGAACATAATAAAGGCCATATATGACAAACCCACAGTCAACATCATATTCAACAGTGAGAAGCTGAAAGCCTTTCCATTAAGATCAGGAACAAGACAAGGATGCTCACTCGCCCCACTTTCATTCAACATAGTTCAGGAGGTCCTCGCCACAGCAATTAGACAACACAAAGAAATAAATGGCATCCATATTGGTAAGGAAGAAGTTAAACTGTCCTTGTTTGCAGATGACATGATATTGTACATAAAACACCCTAAAGAATCCACTGTAAAACTATTAGTTCTAATATCTGAATTCAGCAAAGTAGCAGGATACAAAATTAATTTACAGAAATCTGTTGCTTTCCTATACACTAATGATGAACTAACAGAAAGAGAAATCAGAAAAACAATTCCATTCACAATTGCATCAAAAAGAATAAAATACCTAGGAATAAACCTAATCAAGGAAGTGAAAGACTTATACTCTGAAAACTACAAGGTACTCATGAGAGAAATTAAAGAAGATACCAATAAATGGAAACACATCCTGTGCTCAACGATAGGAAGAATTAATATTGTCAAAATGGCCATCCTGCCTAAAGCAATCTACAGATTCAAAGCAATCCCTACCAAAGTACCAACAGCATTCTTCAATGAACTAGATCAAATCGTTCCAAAATTCATATGGAACCACAAAAGACCCCAAACAGCCAAAGCAATCCTGAGAAGGAAAAATAAAGTTGGGGGGATTTACGCTCCCCAACTTCAAGCTCTACTACAAAGCCACAGTAATCAAGACAATTTGGTTCTGGCACAAGAACGGACCCATAGACCAATGGAACAAACTAGAGAGCCCAGATATAAACCCAAGCTTATATGGTCAATTAATAGAAGATAAAGGATCTATGGACATACAATGGGGAAATGACAGCCTCTTCAAAAACTGGTGTTGGCAAAATTGGACAGCTATGTGCAAGAGAACGAAACTGAATTGTTGTTCAACCCCATACACAAAAGTAAACTCAAAATGGATCAAGAAACTGAATGTAAGTCATGAAACCATAGAACTCTTAGAAAACAACATAGGCAAAAATCTCCTGAATATAAACATGAGCAACTTCTTCCTGAATGCATCTCCTCGAGTGAGGGAAACAAAAGCAAAAATGAACTCATGGGACTACATCAAACTAAAAAGCTTCTGTACAGCAAAGGACACCATCAATAGAACAAAAAGGTATGGGAGAATATATTTATATATGACATATCGGACAAGGGGTTAACATCTAAAATATATAAACTCACACATCTCAACACCAAAAAAGCAAATAACCTGATTAAAAAATGGGCAGACGATATGAACAGACAATTATCCAAAGACGAAATTCAGATGGCCAACAGACACATGAAAAGATGCTCCACATCACTAATCATCAGAGAGAAATGCAAATTAAAACCACAATGATATATCACCTCACACTAGTAAGGATGGCCAGCATCGAAAATACTAAGAACAACAAGTGCTGGTGAGGATGCAGAGAAAGGGGAACCTCCTACACTGCTGGTGGGAATGTCAATTAGTTCAACCACTGTGGAAAGCATTATGGAGGTTCCTCAAAAAACTAAAAATAGAAATACCATTTGACCCGGGAATCCCACTCCTAGGAATTTACCCAAAGAATACAGGTTCTCAGATTCAAAAAGACATATACACCCCCATGTATATCGCAGCACTATTTACAATAGCCAAGATATGGAAGCAACTTAAGTGTCCATCAGTAGATGAATGGATAAAGAAGAGGTGGTACATATATACAATGGAATATTACTCAGCCATAAGAAAGAAACAAATCTACCATTTGCAAATGGATAGAGGTGGAGGATATTATGCTCAGTGAAATAAGCCACGCGGAGAAAGACAAGTGCCAAATGATTTCCCTCGTTTGTGGAGTATAATCACGAAGCAAAACTGAAGGAACAAACCAGCAGCAGACTCACAGACTCCAAGAAGGGACTGGTGGTTACCAAAGAGTAGGGGTGTGGGAGGGCAGGTGGGGAGGGAGGGAGAAGCAGATTAAGGGGTATTATATTTAGTACACATGGTGTGGGGGTCACGGGAAGACAGTGTAGCACAGAGAAGGCAAATAGCGAATCTGTGGCATCTTAGTACACTGGTGGACAGTGACTGCATTGGGGACTTGATAATATGGGTGAATGTAGTAACCACATTATTTTTCATGTGAAACATTCATAAGAGTGTGTATCAATAGTGCCTTAATAAAAATAAAAATATTAAAATAAATAAAAGATTTTCTAAATAATGAATCAGAATTGGGAAGGAAGAATTAATCCTTAAACTATCTCTATTTGCAAATGACATGATCCTATAGTAGAAAACCTAAAGAATCCACTAAAAAACTATTGGAGCTAATAAACAAGTTCAGCAAGGTTTCAAGATACAAGACTAATATACACAACCACTTGTATTTCTATATACTAGCATGAGTCATCCAAAAATAAAATTAAGAAAACAATTTCATTTGTAATAGGATCAAGAAGCATAAAATCTTAGGAATAAATTTAATCAAAGAAGTACAAGACTAGTACACTGGAAACTAAAAGACATATTTGAAAAACATTAAGACCGACCTAAATAATGAAAACACACCATCCTACGTTTTTGGATTGGAAGACAATATTGTTAAGATAGCAATACTCCCCACATTGATCTACACATTCAAAGAAGTTCCCATCAAATTTTCAACTGCCTCTTTTGGAGAAATTGAAAGGCTAATCCTAAAACTTATATGAAAATGCAAGGGACCCATGATAGTCAAAATCATCTTGATAAAAAGTGAACAAAGGTTGAAAGAGTCACATCTTATGACTTAAAAACTTACTACAGAGCCACAGTAATCAAAACAGTGTGATACTGTCATAGGGATAGACATATAGACCAATGGAACAGAATTGAGAGTCAAGAAATAAACTCACTATGGTCAATTGATTTTTGACAAGGGTGCTAAGACCATTCAATGGAGAAGGACAGTCTTTTCAATAAATGGTTTTGTGAAAACTGGATATTCACATGTAAAAGAATGAATTTGGATCCTTACCTTATACCATACACAAAAACTAACTCAAAATGCATCAATGACCTAATGTAAGAGCTAAAACAATAAAACTCTTAGAAGAAAATATAGGTATAAATCTTCATGACCTCAGACTTGGCAATGGAGTCTTAGGAATGATGCCAACAGCATTAGCAACAAAAGAAAACATATAAATTGTAATTCATCAAAATTAAAACTTTTGTGCATCAAATGACAATATCAAGAAATAATAAGGCCACCTGTACAATGGGAGAACATCTTTGAAAATCATATGCCTAATAAGGGAATTGTACCCAGAATACATTAGAAAATCTCTTATAACTCAATAATAAAAAGACAATGCAATTTAAAAATGACAAAAGATTTGAATAGACATTAAGAAGAAGCTACAAAAGTCCAATAAACACATGAAAAATGCTCAACATCATGACTAGGGAAGTGCAAATCAAAACCAGTGAAATATCACTTCACATTAGGATGTCCATAATAAAAGAAAAAACGATATTAACAATTCTTGGCAAGGATGTGGAGAAATTGGAACCCTCATACATTGATTGTGGGCATGTAAACGGTGCAGCCACTGTGGAAACACTTTGGTGGTTCCTCAAAAAGTTAAACAGAGTTACCAGATGACCCAGAAATTTTACTCCTACATATAAACCAAGAGGATTTAAAAGCATATGTTCACACAAAATCTTATACATGAATGTTCATAACAACATTACTCACAATAATCAAAATGTGGAAATAAACCAAATGTCCATCAACAGATGAATGATTAAACAGAGTGTAGTATGTTCGTGCAATGGAATATTGTTAGACAATAAAGAAAAATGAAATGCTTATACATGCTACAACATGGATGAACCTTGAAAACACTATGCTAAATGACAGAAGTCAAACACAAAAGTTACATAACATAATTCCATTTGAATAGGCAAATTCATAGACACAAAATTAGATCAGAGGCTGTCCAGGGCTGGGGGAAGGGAGAAATGGTAAGTGATTGGTAATGGATACAAGGTTTCTTTCGGGGATGATGAAAATGTTTTGAATTAGATAGTGTTGATGATTGTACAATTCTTGAATATAATAAAAACTGCTGAATTGTACAATTTTAAGTGGTGCATTTTTGTAGTAAGTGAATTATATCTCAATAGAAAAAGCAATAGAACTGGGAAAGAGATATTAACAAGCAAGTCACAGAAGAAAATGAGACTACAGTTTAAATGAGATGTAATTTTTTCGGCCTAAATCCAATGACTGCCATCCTTATAAGGAAAGGGAGATTTGGAGATACACAAATCCACATACAAAGGGAATAATCCCATGTGAAGATGCATCTACAAATAAAGGAATGCCAAGGGTTGCCCAAAGCTCAGAATCAAGGAAGACCTGTGAGAGAATAAATTTCTATTATTTTAGCCCACCAAGTTTGTGATTTTTTTATGGAAGCCCTAAGAAACTAATACAGCCTCCTAAGGATCTATCCTATGGAAATGCTTATAGAAATGGACAAAGATATTTATAATATACCACTGGGCTCATTGCAGCATTATTTATCAAGTCAAAAGCTAGAGGTAACCTAAATCTCCATCAGCAGATAACCAATTAAATAAATTACAGTATATTCCATTGTATATGGAATGTTATTCAGAATGAGTTTTTGTACTGACAAGGGAGGATTTCTATGATATATTTCTAAGTGGCAAGTTCAAGTAGCAGACAAATATATGAATGTTTTTGAAAGATGGCATATTTTAAAAACTATTAATACTATATGCATACACACATGCATGTATATGTGAATGTGTATTTTCACTTGAATAGTAAAGGATACGAAATAATACTCATTAAACTGTTAACAGCTGGTTAATACTGAGGACTTGTAGAGGTAGGGAAAAACTTTGATTTTTTTACTTCTTACTTTTGATAGACTATTGCCAGTGAGCATGTACTTCTTTGTAATGGAAAAATACTTAAACACTCTGTATATGAAAATTCTTTCAAGTTGCTCAAACATTCCATTTTCTTTCACATTTTCAGGAATTTGTCCATGATTTCCCTCTGCCTGGACAATGTCTTTGCTGACACCTTCGCCCGGCTATTCATCTTGCAAGTCTCTATTTTTATCACTTTCTCCCGGAAGCCTGCCCTAAGCACTCCTTCCCTCTCTATAACCTTGCAAAGCTCAGTTAATTGCCCTCCTGTGGCCCCCAGCACCCTGTACTGCCCTAAGAGAGCACTTAAAACATACCAGGTTGTGATGGTTTACACGTCTCCCCCACTACACTGTTTTATGTACCATAGTATTCCCATCCAATATTCAATATTTATTGAGTTAATTAATTGGTTTATGAATAGAACATTACTGAAAAATCCAATTCCTTTTATTCCAAAGAAAAAAAAGTAGAGAAATATGGAAGACATTAAAACAGAGAGCAAAAGAAAGGTAACTCAGAGATATTTTTCTTTAATCCAGATGAAGGGCAATCTAGGTGGAAAGGCCGAAGGAAAAAACAAGGCAGCCTGAGAGAAAAAAAGACCTGGGTTACTTGATCTGTCATAGCCTCACGTCTTTCCATGCAATCAGTATTCCACCCGCAATGACTGCATCATAGTCCCACATGCCAAGCAAATACTTATGTACATGTATAACTTTGCTCATGTAATTGCAGCCTAGAATGTTCTTCAACATTTCCCCACACACAAATACTATTTTTCAGAGCCTTTCAATCTTGCAGAACTTCTGGGAGAGTTCATTACTGTCTCCTTTATCAAACGCACTCTTTTCTTGGCTTTTGTGGCATCTCAGTATTTTCCTCCCATTTTCCTGGCCACTCTTTCAACCTCATTTGCCAGCTCCTCATCCATCATCTGACTTCTAATGCTGGAATTTCTACAATGAAATCCAGCCAGCCAAAGGATGAATGGAGAGGCTGCATTAAAGGACCAGTGTCACCCACAAAGCCAAAGGAATATGGAGCAATAGTGACAAACTCCCGAGGGAACCATAGTGTGACCCAAGAATTTTATATCTTAGCATTTTGCTCTTCAACAGACAGATATTCATTCTAAAGCATGCAAAAGTTCAAGAAATGCAACACTTATGACAAAGTGCATCCTTACGACAAAATGCAACACTTTCAACAAAACTAGTAGATGACAACATCTAGACAACCAAGAGATATATCAAAGCAAATAACTCAGGAATAAAAAAGCTGAGATAAAAGGACTAGTGATAAGCCCTGAATTCATTTAAACACAGAACCAAGACCAAACAACTTTAAGAATTCTTGAGGGAGAGCTGAATGTAAACATTATAAACTATAAGAAGGTAAAAATATCAAATGATCTCACTCATATGTGGAGTATAAGAACAAAGAAAAAAACTGAAGGAACAAAACAGCAGCAGACTCACAGAACCCAAGAATGGACTAATAGTTACCAAAGGGAAAGGGACTGGGAAGAAGGGCTGGAAGGGAGGGATAAGAGGTTAAAAGGGGCATTACGATTGGCAGACATAAGGTGGGGGGGGCACGGGGAGGACTGTACAACTCAGAGAAGACAAGTAGGGATTCTCATCTCACTACACTGATGGACAGTGACTGTAATAGGGTTGGTGGGGGGGACCTGAGGAAGGGGGTAGTTTAATCACCACAATATTGCTCATGTAATTGTAGGTTAATGATACCAAAATAAATTGTAAAAAAAAAAAAAGGTAAAAATAATAACATAGCTAACAAAAATCAGGATAAGGGAGGGGAGGAACAGGGGGGCTCATTTCACCGTAATCATAATGATAGCTCATTTCCTCATATTTATAATAATAGTTTATTAAGTACCAGACACTGTGCCAAGCATTTTATCTGTATTAAGTCTTTTATTCCTCACGACTCAATGAGGTAGGCAGTTTTAAATGTCCTTTCTACAAATGAGAAAACTGAGGCACATAGAGATTAAATAATTTGCCCACTTTATAGCTGGTAAGTGGCAGAACTGATTTGAACCCAAGCAAGTTATCTCCAGAATCCATGCTCCTAACCAATTACCTGGGGAATCAGTCAACACTATCAAAAATTGAAACATGTAGATAAAAATATAATGACTACAACCTCTTTGTATTTTTCAAATCTTTGATCTTAACTTTAAAATATTCTTTCAGAGACTAGTATTTTTGAGGGGAGAGAAATACTTATCTGAAGTTTATCAATTCCTTTACTTTTACTTTGATTTATTTTTCTTTTGTTCAACTCAAGCATTTTCAAAAATTTCATACTTTTTAAAATAGCATTATATTATTTCTATTAAAATTTTTCTATCTATATATTTATTAATCCTATATAATAAAACTGATGCTCAGGATAATCTCCATTAACCTTAGCAGCTAATATGAATTATTTGCTCTCTGCTACATAGCAGAGTAAATACTTTAATGAACTATATCATTAAGTTATCACAACAATCTTATGAATAGGTACTATTTTTATCCCCTTTATTCAGGTAAGGAAACTGAGGCAAAATAATGGTTATTCCTGGTTGGTGCACACTTGAAGGTATTTTTTCCCATCTTTTTAGCATGTTTCTATATTGCTTGCTTATTTTATAATGAATATGTATCTTTTTTTATAAAAATTCTGAAAGTATATTTTTAAATAAGTAACTGTGAAACTGCCCCAAGACTCATTCTTAAGCCTTTTCCTCTTTCTAGTCCACACTCTCTCTCTAGAACATGTCATCGGCTTTCATTTCTTTGAATACCATTCACAGGCAAATGATTCCCAAATCTATATTTCCACTCCTGGGCCTGTATTGTAAGCTCCAGACACATATGCCCAACTGCCATCTAGACATCTCCTTTTGTATGCTTCATACAACTCAAATTCAACATGTTCAAAACCATACTCATTACCCCAAACTGGTCCTCCTCCATGTTTCCTAATCCCAGTGAATTGTGCCACTCTACACCGGAACACACACAAACCACAAATACGTTAATCATTTTTTATTCACCCCTTTTTCTCACCCTGTATATCCAATCTATCACCAAGTACATGCTTCCTCTAAAATATATCCCAAATCTACTTCTCTCCATCTCTACTACTACTTCCTTAATCCAAGCCACCATCATCTCTTGCAATTACCTTCTAACTGACCAACGTTTTAAAATTCTTGCTCCCCTACAATTTATTCCCCTTACAGAAGCCAGAGAGATGCTAGTAAACACAAATGGAATTGCGTGTCTCCCCAAATTAAAAGCCTTCAATGAATTTCCATTGTTCTTAGAATACACCTCAAACCCCTTTCCCATGACCCTTGCTGCAGACATTTTAAATTGCTTATCCAATATGTTTCCACCTTCTATAGCAAAACCAGGAATTTTTTAGGAGGAGTAAGAGGCTGAGTTGAAATAGAAACACCCCCAGACTCCATTATAGCTAGGGATAGCCACTGAACCCAATTCTAACAATGAGATAAGTAGAAATCTACAGGCTAGGACTTCCAGTTACTTTCCTGATTAGAAGAGATAGACTCACCTATCACATGTCCTTTGACCTTTTCATGCTCTCCTTTTTCCTGACTGGAGGTAGAATGGCCATCTTGGAAGCATGTAGGTAGAGGTCATGCCTAAAGGATTATAGAACAAAAAGATGGGATCTTTGGGTTCTCAAATTTGCACATGACCTGGACAACTGACACCAAAGGCTCTATTATGTCAGAAAAATAAACTCTTACTTTGTTAAACCATCATAACTTGGTTTCATTACATGCAGCCAAAAACAGTCCTACTAGATACAATCTTATATATGGTCCCTGACTATCCCTTCAGCCTTATCTCTTCTCATTCACTGTATTATAGCTACACTGACTTTCCTTTTACTCTTCAAACACAGTCTCTTCTGCTTAAGGTTATTTGCATATGCTGTTCCCTCTGCCTTTAATAATCTTTTCCCACTCTTCACCAGCTAACTTTTACTTATTATTCAGGTCTGAGCTTAAAAGACATTTCCTCAGCATGGACTTCCCTGACCACCCCCCCAAATCCAAATTGGGTGCTTTCATAGCACCCTAAACTTTTCCTTCTTAGCATGCATCATGATTTACATTTTTTTATTTATTTACAGGATTTTCTTCCTTTTAATGTCTGTCTACCCAACTAGACTCTGAGCTATGATGTTAGAGACCATGTTTGTCTTGTCCACTACTAAATACATTTCCAGCTGCTATAAAAGTGCCTGCCACAGAGAGAGCACTGAATAAACCGTGCTAATGAATGAACAATTTATTGAAATTCCATGTGCTTTGTGCCATTTTCCCTGCTCTTCTCAATCAAAATGAATCACTCCTCCTTTTATGCTTCCATGGCATATTGCTTTGACCTCTATTTTAATTCATTCCTCTTAACAAATAAGGCATGTTCTACAGGCTCCCAAGGTCTGTTCAGGAGAAAAACACATAAAAACTAATTATAATACAGCATAATAAGTGCCACATTTGAAGTTACAAGATACAAAAATAAAACAAGAAAATGGATGATGAACTCAGTGAAGTGGTAGAGATGAGACCAGGGAAGGCTTTTAGGAGCTAGTAACATTTAGGCAGCATTTTGAAGGGTGAATGGGAATTTTCCAGGTAGAAAGGGGAGGAAGGGAAATCCAAGCAATGAATAAAGCATGTGCAAATACCCTGTAGTGTAGGAATAAAAAGGCAGAATGTGCTCAATAGCAATAAAATGTAAAGTGTTAGGAGGACATTGGAGGAATAGTGTGAGTAACATTGTTGAGGGGGAATCATTTAACACAGTAAACATAGGTTTCTCCTTGAGACTGTGCTTATGACTTTTTTTAAAAAGTTTGGCCAAAGAATTGTAGAACAAATAGAACTATAACTTAATAAGTTACATAATCAATTCCATGTTTGATCATGTCTGCAACAATTAGAAAATTACTTTCCTTCGAGACATTAGGATGTGAATGAAGTCACATGTGCATGCCCTATGGCCCGGCCCAGCTGCAGCCCCCAGATGGCTCCATCTCTGTGGAGAAAATTGTCCAAAATCAAGGCTAGAGAAATAGCACCCAAACCAAGAAGCGCCTATGATGTCACCATAAGCGGCTTTGATTTTTATAGACAATGAATAGACATGGAAGGATTTTAAAGAGGAGAGAGATTATCCTCAGATTTGAGTCTTAGAAAGATCACTTTGAAGGCAGTCGATGGGAGGCAGGGAGATCAGTGAGGATTCTATTATAACAGTAAAACTAACTGTGAGAACCTCAACTAAGGCAATGACAATTGAGGATGGAGAAAATAGAATTGAAGAGATAAGTCAGAAGCAAAATTGACTGGACTTAATAACTGATCAGGCATGGGGGTGAACAAGAGAGGAAGAAATCAAGGATCACTTGAGATTTCTATTCTGATCATCACATCCTTTAGTGAGAGAGGTAATACAGAAAGGAAAGTTTGTTTGGAAGGCGAGATAATTCATTCAGTTTGGGACATGCGGTATTTGAGGTGCCTGTGGGATATCCAAGTGTAGATGCCTAGCAGGTTAAATGGATGCATGAACCTGAAGCCCTAAGAGAGTAGCCTGTGTTAAAGATACGGATTTGAGATTTATCAGAGAAGATGACAACTAAGACATTAGTAGTCCACATAGAGAGGGAAGAATGGCTTTGAAAGATAATAGAATTTAGAATTGAGAAGACTGGGTGTGAAGGCGATTTGGCTGAGATGTCTGTCACCCCATTGATCACCAGGGTTGATCCGGCTGATAGGGCTGACTAGGTGAGTGTCTCCTTCCTCCCTCACCACTCCCTGTGCATACCCTTCAAAGCTGCCCACTTGGTCAAAGAGGACAACCTTCCCCAATAGAGGAAGACAGTCCTTAAGTCAAGGGTATATGAGCAACTGTGTTCCTTTGGTAGAACCTCCAAACAAACTCTCAAAACCTGGTGACTGGTTGGATAAAGGCAATGAGAAAAAGAGAGGGGAGCCTAGGACAAACCTCAGGTTTCTGGTTTCAGAGCCTGAGTGGGTGACGGTTCAACTGTTATGGGCTGAATTGTGTCTCTTCCCTCCTAATTCATATGTTGAAGCCCTAATACCCATTATCTTAGACTAGGCCTTTAAAGGTAAGGCCTTAAAAAGGTAATTAAGGAAAAAGTATTATGGGTGGGACCTAATCCAGTATCGCTGATGTCCTTATTAAGAAGAGGAGATTAGGACATAGATATGTACAGAGGGAGAAGGCCATGTGAACATGAAAAAGGCCACCTACAAGGCCAGGAGAGAAGTCTCAGAAGAAACCAACTCTGCTGGTACCTTGATCTTAGACTTTCAGCCTCCAGAGCTGTGAGAATGTACATTTCTGTTGTTTAAGCCCCCAAGTCTGTGGTTGTGATGGCAGCTCTCACGACGTAATAGAGCCACTAAGCAAGATTAGGACTATGGGAAAGAAAGCATCCTGGGGGCAGGGGTGTTGAAAGAAGAGTTTCATGTGGAGCACGTTGAATTTGAGATTCCCAGGGTATAACCAGGTAGACATATTCAAATGGCTCTGAAATTCAAGAGATAGAATGGGGTTATAGAGGCAGATTTAGAAATCATTTATATATAGGTGATATTTTAAACTGTAAGAGTGGGCGAGATCATCTGAGAAGTGTATATAGAGTGGGAAGATCATGAAGGATAGAGACATAAGGAATATCAACATTAAGGAACAGACTGAGGAAGAGAACCTAGGAAAGGAAAGTTATGAGAGAGATAAGATGAAGAGAGAGAGAAAACTTATATTTAACCTTCTGAAGCCTGTTTTTAATCATAATTAGTTGAGTACATATTGATCTGACTCGTCAAAGATCTTTAACACAGTGAAAGAGGCAAGACCTTATTCATTTCTGAGTCTTCAAGGCCAAGCACAGTGCCTGACATTTAATATTCCTGAAATACATATTTGTTAAATTGAATGGAATTGAAATTAGGACTTCATTCCCCTTTTTGTTTTGTTTGATTATTTTGGGAGCGTGCAGCATGTATTGCCACTGATATTTAAAGTTCAGAGTGAAAAATCATTTCAATGTGTCCTAGGCTTGCTTCCCTTCCAGACCAATCCCCAGGACAATAGTTTTCATTATAACCTTCTGTCTTTGCCATTCTGGATGGAATTCTGCGCACAGAAGTTATATACATATATGGGTATATCTATGTAACAAATTGCAACACAGGAGCCCCCTGGGCTCCCTCAGGCTCTGGTATGACATATTTGAGCCATATAAATTCCACTTCTCCTCTGGCATCTGTTAGCTGAGTCTCTTGCAACTCCACCTCAGCAATAGTTGCTCAGTCCTGTCAGAGCAAGGAAAGAGCACTGTGTGCTGAGAGAGCATGGCAAAGAACCCTCCAGAGAACTGTGAGGACTGTCACATTCTAAATGTAAGTTGATTCATTTTTTTCCATTTTGAGCAGAAGCATGGTTTCACAGATTTATTGTATTGCAATGTGAACATGAGAAAGTGAAATCAAAGGTGACTTTGAATTATGGCTTGCTATTTTAAGGGCTATCCCGTATTGTTTTATTTTCTCTGTTGTTTGCTTAGGCAGAAGCTTTTAAATCCAAGAAGGTATGCAAATCAGTTAAGATTTGTGGATTGGTGTTTGGTATCCTGGCCGTAACTCTTATTGTCCTGTTTTGGGGGAGCAAGCATTTCTGGCCGGCAACACCCAAAAAAGTAAGTAAATGTGCACTGTTACCCAAAGCTTCCGTATTGAGTTTGTGATGTTATCTCACAAATGGAATTTAATTTGTGATTGACATGTATATTACTCTGAAAATGAAAATCACTAAGTGACTTTCCTGTTTACTTCCTGGTAGTACGAAAAACTGATTTTGCTCTCTTTTATTTGCCTATTTTGGTAAGGGAAGAAAATGTATTTTCTGTATTTTGGTTAGTAATGGTAGAATGTAGAATTATCCATTCTTTTATAATTCTCAGCTTTTAGGAGTTAAGACTCCTCCTAGAAGCAAAATTCTTATTGTAGGAAAAAATGCTTTCCATCTTTTTTTCAATTATCTGGGCAGAAACTGCTGGAAAAGTAGTTATACTACCACATAAGAAGAAACCACCAGAAATGGCAGAAAAGGACTTATGGGGATTATGTTTCTGACTGAACGCATCTGCTTGTGAGGACTGGCAGCCAGCTCCTCAGAAGAAGCAGTCCTCATACCTGAGTTCACATTTATTTATGACTTAAAAAAAAAGTGGATTTGTTCAGCTCCTCACCAGCCACCATCATCGCTGTCTCACTGAGATAGTAATGTCACAACGTAGAAATAACACCAAGTCATTAATCACAGGTGTTTCAGAAAGCTATGAGTATTAGGGTCATTTGGTGCAGCGTAGCTGCCAGTTATAGTTGGTATTAGTGTACCTAGGCGGTCTTGTTACTCCTCCATTCACACACAATGGGCACGTTTAGATGTGACCCAAAGAAAATCAGTCTCTTCATGCTAACAATTTCCATTTGAGAGAGAATCAATAAATGTACATAGGTGTGAAGATGGTTTCCTGTCTTTTGCAACATTTTCTGCCTGTGAGTTGTTGTTGTTACTGTTGTTATTAATTTGTTTTCATGAGATGCTCATTTCTATTTGATAACAGATGTAGGAAGGGAAAGCACAAATCCAGGAGGGAGGATGAGAGACAAGAAGAAAATGGGTTCGTGCAGACCATTAGGAACCAAAGAAGTGGTGGGAGCTGAGAGGAAAGAATATGGATCAATGAGGAAGGAGAGGTAGAGGGGTAGAAAATAGAAAATCTACCAGACAAGTGTCCAAAAGAAAACAGACGAGTAACACATAACCCCCCTTCAATTTTTACCTCTGCTGCTATACCCACCTCCATTTGGTCCACCTTATCAAGTTAAAGTAGAAGGGAGAATGAAGAGCAAACCAGCCTACTTTGTTTGTTTACCTTTGTATTTACACCTTGTTCCAGAAAAGATCAAGGCCTTACCCAATGCCTATAATTAACCTGTTCTCTCCCCCCTATAATTACCTCCCCATACAGCCCCCCACCTTTCTCTCTCTCTCTCAGTCTCTCTCACTGCTCCCTGCTTCTGAACTACTTAAACTGTCTACCTGTCTTTCTAGAGAAGCTTCCTATGTTCGGGATAGCAGGGTGGTCAAAGCAATCAAGAGCAATAAGGAAACAGCAAATGAGTAACAGTGCCAAATGCATTCCAATCCACTTAGCTAATTCCCAAGGTCGCATGGTGCCCCACAAATTGAATCTTGGATCCTCTTGACAATTACCAGTCAGAGGCCAATAAACACTTTTGTTCTTCAAGACCATAATGTAATTAACTGACTGTGGTAGGTTGCTAGCCTTTCAGACCACCATAAATACCTGCCTAGGTATGGAGCAAGATCGGCTTCCTTGTTTTATTTTTGTTGTTTGTATTCCAAATGCTATTCTGAAAGACTTTATGCGTTTTTCTAGACTTAAAATGCTATTTGCCTCAGTGCAACAGAATAGGCCTAGGTGGGGACCTTGCTTTTATCTTGCAAGGTGCCAATCTCACTAACAGGGCCCATAGGCCCCTCTGCTTCTGTATTATATCATCTTTACTTCTCACTCCAATTCTCTTTTTAGTGGATTATAAGGAAATTCTTCTGATCCCTCAAACCTAAAGTAAAACCTATTCAGTGCATACACAGAAGTGGGGTGTGCTCCCATATAATGTTCATTGAAAATCAAATCTCTTGTGAAGTAATCCATCTTGGGATGTAATTTTCAGCAAAGGTATTCTCAGAAATGAACAGGTATTATGAAGTAATCCAGTAAAAGGCAACACCTGTCTCCAGGGACAATTTTTTCCACAAACAAACGTTGTTTCTCCTGTAGTCCAACAGGGAGTTGCAATTTATTGTCTTTGATATTTAAATCTTGGCCATCACCACAAGACCAAGCTGGGTCCATTGGAAGCTAAGGAACCAGCTAGAGATGTAGATGCTTCACTTGGTCTTTTACTACCTTGAGTTCCCAGACAGAGCCCAAGAGACTATTTGTGTTTCCAATGGCTTGGACTGCCAATAAGCCTGCCTTGGAGCTCACTTACAAATCCTCGGATAAGAAGAATAGTCAGATTAGTCTTGAAAGAAGATTAGCAGAGGAAAAGAATCCAAGCATCTTGCACAAATTAAAGACTCTCCTGTTAAGAGTATGCTGTACCAAGAAACAACAGCAGATTAAAATCCAGGCTCTTCTGGACTTTCCTTACAAGCCTATGGGACCTATGGTGGCCGTGTACCCTTGGCCAAGAGGACTGTTGATGCTGTTGTGCTCAGGGCTGGAGTGATTTTTTTGCTGTTCTGGGGCCTCCTCCAAGCTCTTGGGGTAAGCTTCTGCCCTCCCTTACAGGCTCCAGGCCCCCTAACCCACACTCCTGTATAGAAGCCACCTGAGCTGAATGAAAGCCAGTCCACTCAGCTCTGTATTCAGCCTCCTCAACCAAGCAGAGGGGACTTACTCAGTCCCAGAGATTTTGAGAGAGCATTACTTTGAGAGATTTTGAGGCTCCACTTTCAGGCAGTGACCACCCATGGATCTTTGAAGCAGATTCCCTAGTGAAACATTCTTGCCTGAAGCCCCCTGTATTACACATTTAACATGAAACAATTAGAAGCCAACTCGGCAGATAATTAATCCAACATGGGGAAAACAAGTCAGAAAATTCCCAGCCCCCAAACCAACAGTTTAAAAACACAGACCTTGTAGCTTATCCCCTTTAGTCTTTTCTAGAATGAAGCAGAAGAATAATAAACAAATGAAATGGTGTCCTTCTTGCCATATGTAGGAAGTTCCTAGTGACTTTAAGGCTTCTTGGGAACCATTAGTCCTAAGGCCCACACAGCATCAACAGACTCCTCGGGATGTCCCTCAGCTTCTTCATACTACCAACATGACATGAGGAGTGGCAGGGATAGGCGGGCATCCTTCTGCCTTCCCTGACCCCGCCTCAATTACAGATGACCATTCAAACAGTCTCATTCAGGATTTCAAGCCCAATATCATTCTAGGCTGAAAATCCTTTGCTCAGAAAAAGCACTTTCTTGATATATCTGGATCCAGCTTTCCTGTGACTATCTCTCTAATGCCAGCCTCGGCCACAGACCAACTTTTTTCACTCCTCTTCTAGGCACACAGGGGATACAATTTCCTCTCCAAGTTCCCTGGGCTTTCCTACACAGCAGTTTGGTGGATGAAATGTGGGTCTAGACAAGCACTGATACCCTCAAGGAACAAGCTGGACTTGTAGCTGAAATCTCTTTAGCTGGGGGACTCAGCTTCACCAGACAGTGCCACAATGGCACTTTCAAATAGAAGTCTTCTCTTCATTTTATTTTCCTCCCAAACCATCACAGGAGCAAACTCTTCCCTGGTACAGCAACTCTCACTAGGCCAGCTCTTGCTCTGGGCTATTCAGGGGCAGCACCGGTTGTGCAGAGTCCTCCAGTTATGCAGAGCAGTACTCTGGCTACTACGAGCACATTATTTTTCAGTCTTTTCATTCTCTGAAGCCAATATTTGCTGAGCAACTTGTGGGGCACCATCAAGGAAAGCCTGGGTCTTCAAAGGCACTTCCCTTTAGTGGCTGGGTGTGTGACTGGGGCTGCCAGGGGAAAGCAGCCCAGGTGATCAATGGGTGGTAGGATTCTCATGATCAACCTAATCGGTGTCAGCCAAATTGGAGCAGAATTGATTTTGTCAGATGTTCAGCCTTACATCTGGCAAGGAGTACAAGATAAAGATGGAAACTCAGCTACCAGAGGTACTTGGTGACTTGCCCCAAGTCACACAGCTTGTATGTGACAGAGTTGAGGCTAAGACTAGAACCTGGTCTATGGATTCTCCCCACTCTTCTCCAGCTAAATTTAAGAGTAAGGGCTGGTAGGGGTTATGGGTAGGGGAAAACTACCCAGCCAGCTTGAGTCTATAGATGAAAAAAATGGAGTTTCTCTTGTTGAAAAAGAGGAATGTCTGTGCTACTTATGCCAATTTTTTTCAGAGATGAGAACTGGTGATCAAAGATGCAGAAGTCCAGCTTTACATAAGAAACAATGTGTCTGCTCTGTGTTGGTAAAGAAATTCCCACAGGCCAAGTTGGTAATAATATGGTACAAATGCATTCGCTTCCCTTCTTTCCAGCCTACACACCTGCTAGCCAGCAATTCTGAGCATGTCTCACCTTTGGAGAGCATACCTCATCAACAGACAGTAAAGGATGAAGGTGGAGAGAAGAGCAGCCAGATTAATGACAGGCTTCAAAAAACAAACATCAGCCAAATGTTCTCAAATCCCGTTCAGGACAGGCTAAAGCTACTTGCCCCCAAAAGAGATCCATCACGCTGAGATCTGAGGCAGCTTTACTCTTTATAAAAAGCTTTCTTTTCTGATCTTAGAGATTGCCACAAATTGAGGCAAGAAAACAGGGAAAACTGTGAAAGGCAGACGTTAGGGCTCATTTGCTGCCTGAGTAGAGGATTTAACTGGACTGGAGAAAGAATTCATGGGCAGGGAAGAGAAATGAATTTGTGTTCTCTCCATGTGCTGGCAGTGTGATCTTCTTACATCTCTTACTGCCTGGGCTTAACCATTTCACTTCTGAGTGATATTATCCTCCACTGCCTTCCCTGTCTCACTCCAGTGGTCTGGTCCTTATACTTAAGACAAGGCTTAAGAGTGGGTGAAGTAGGAACCCATTTGAGTGGTGCTAAAAAGATGCCCTTGACCCCCCAGATATCTACTATTCCTGCTGCCATTGTGCTTAAAATCACCATTAGTAATTCATTCCTCTGAATTAAGTATTGCACTCATGTCTTTTTTTTTTAGCAAATACCCAATACTAGCATCTTAGTGTGAGAACATCTGTCAGATTGATTTCTTCTTTGACATAAGATACCAGAGGCACCACAAAATTCCCAGATGTCTATACAGGAGACAGAAGGATAGAGGGAGACTGGAAAAGAAGGAAGGACTAGGAGGGTACAAAGTGAACAGGATATGAGAGAACAGAAAAGGGAAGCTAGAAGCACCGAAGATTGGCTTTCCCTGTTTGCCAACTTGGCAGAAGTGTACTCCTCACTTTACTCTGTCCTTGGTCTGTCCTTCCTGGAATAAAGCTGAGTTGGGGGCAGTCTGCTGTGAGGTACTTTGAGTCCCCTCACACCCCTCTCAGGCCAGTCATCCTGTCTCTGCATTAGTTTGTGCCTAGAGAAAACAAAACCATTCATTCCTTCATCTCCAGAAAGACCTGCAGTCCCTGAGCCAGTGAACTTAGTAGAGAGAAAAGTACTCTAAGGCCAAAGCCATGAGCTCATCTTCATATGGGTCAGTAAAGCTTGCATAGCCATTACCCAGGCAATGTTCTCCACAGGGACCAAGGTGAGACAGTGTGTCTGGACTTGCTCGAACCCATCCCCAAAGAGTCCAAAGTGGACCACCAACATCATCTTCCTAGACAAAGGACAGTCTGTTCCAAGAGGACACCTTTGATAGTGGAGTTCCATCTGAATGAACATATAGCTCCCTACCCCCACCCCCGCCCAGGATTCACACACAAATGAAGTCATTCTGATCCCACTCTATTTAGCAACCTAAGACAAAAACAAAAAGCTAGCTAATGAATACAAGCAGAATAGATCCCTTCTCCTCCACTGAAAAACTCTTTGAAGGAATGTCGAAAATAATCAAGATCTGCTGAGCTTGGTGGTTTCCAATAGTTTTCATCTAGCAAGGTGTCCAAGTGAAGTGCATTGCCAACAGTGCAGGAAAACTCATTCCACAAAAGTACACTGAAATTCTAAATGTCACCAGTATGGTTCCATAGTCTTCTACCAATGATTGAAAACACAGCCTGTATTTTCTCTTTTGCCCAGGTAGGCAGCGTTCCAACATCCCCTAGTCTCTAACCTCATTTTTCCATGCAATAATCCATCAGTGGTGCTCCTGATGAAACAATCATCCCACCCCACCCCCAAAGACTAGTGGTGTCAACATTTGTCTCAACAATGGATAGTATTTCTAAAGAAACTCCCCCCCATTGGGAGATCTGACAAGACTGGATCTGAAGTAGACGCCTCTCTCCTCTACTTAGATAGAGCCGACTGAGAGCTCAATTTGTTGCCATCGGTAGAACTTTCTCAAGCTGGCTGCAGAGCTGGAATTGAGGACATATTTATAACTAGAAGCAAACAACAAGCCTAAAGGAATTTGCTACCTGTCACAAACCAGGCCAAACTTCCTGAGTTAACTCTGCAGTTGCTGGAAGCTTCTAAATACTGCTTTCCTTCCCCTTTTAAAATACAGTCTCTTAAAAGAGCTTGTCAATGCTCAGAATCTGTCTTTAGGAAGATGAGAATTTGCAATTGGTGGGAAAAATTTATTCAACAAAAATACTTAAGCACTAGCCATGTCCAGGCACTGAGGGCTAGCAAGGGTTAACTGACATCGTCTCTTGTTTTCTCATTCGGCAACTACACAGCTTTTCACATTTGAAGTGACGTTGATTCCACAAACCCTTCTAACTTGTTTTTCTACTTGAGTTAGGGAACATTTGACCAGGTTAAACTAACATTCAGTCACAGACAAAGGCAGACATTAAAAAACAACCCAACGCTGTACAAGCGGTAAAGGGCTGCCACTGGGAGCCGTATCATTAGAAAGCAATGTTGGCTCTATAGATGGCTTGCTTTTTGGGGCATTTAGTTTGCCAACTTTTTTTTTGGAAAGACAAATGAGTATGAAGAAAAGTGATGATCAAAGGCTTCCTGCCAGCAGGGATCAGACGGACTTCACATGGCCCCATCAGGTCTGGCCTGGTTTGTGACAGATAGCAAATTCCTTTTAGCTTCTTATTTGCTTCTAGCTATAAATATGTCCTCAGTTATAGGTCATGGGCTTACTCCTAAACTGAGACACTCTATGGGACTGGTCCTCTTGGTCCTTAGAAAGAGAACTGTCTCCTGTAGAAGGCAGGAGAGAGTCTGGGGTTTGTTTCAACCACTCAAGAGCAACCTGATAAGCAGCCTTCCCAAGGCACTCTTCTTGGGACCCTCTGTATTACTTACTGCAAGGGACCCGACACAGTTGTTGAACTCTATATACAGGAGAATCTGGAGAACTTGAAGCACCCTTAATCTGTTCGGTTTGCAAAACAAAACTCAGGAATAAACGGACAGGCGTTGGTTAGCTCATAAAAGAGAAGGTTAGGGGAGGGCAAGAAATATTTCCTGGAGTTTAAAGGGCAAAAGGAAGCAATTGAAGTCAGGTTATGACTATAACTGAAAATCGGCTAGGGAGAATGGGCTTCGGAGTTTAAAAAGGACATTCCCAAAACTGTTGAGGCAATAGAGAAGGCCTGATGAGAGAAGGAGAAAAAGAACAACACCTCTGCGTCCTGACCTCTTTCTCATCCCCAGTGAATTTCATAGGGAGTGAAGAGGTGACCGCTGCTCACTTGGAAAGGGAAGTGGTAACTTAAAGACACAGCATAGGCTTTAGGTGCTCTTCTGCTCAACACAAGGGAAAAATACAGGCTGGTTTGCAAAATATCATTTGCTATTTAGTCGAGGCTGCCAAGAAAACTGTTGGAATTCTTGGTAATTAGTTCAGCAACTTGGCTTGAATACAAAATACTGGCTCTGAAGGGATCCCCATGTCAGCTCCAGTGCCAAAAAGCACCTCACTTTAATTTCGAGTCTCAGAGAATTCCCAGCGGCAAGCTGCTGAGATGGTACCTCACTACAAAGACTCTGGAAAGAGAAGGTACCCCAGATACTACCCAATTAAAGTGTCTTATAAAGAGACACACTGAGTATCTCAGAGCTTGTTTTCTTCTGTTCTCCCAGACATATGACATGGAACACACTTTCTACAGCAACGGAGAGAAGAAGAAGATTTTCATGGAAATTGATCCTGTGACCAGAACTGAAATATTCCGAAGTGGAAATGGCACTGATGAAACCTTGGAAGTACATGATTTTAAAAATGTAAGTTGGACATTTTCCCCCTAAGGCTTCCCACTTAAAATATTAGAACATTTGAGTCAAGTTAAAAATAGTTTCTAGACTCCATTTACTTTATAAGATAAAGCTTCCCCTTTGAACTCAAATTTTGCCAGCCTGGGGTCCTGACAGATCATGGAACTCACTCACTGTGGTTATTTCAGGAGGTTTTGGGTTTTTTTTTTTTATCTGTTTTATAGGGATACACTGGCATCTACTTTGTAGGTCTTCAAAAATGCTTCATCAAAACTCAGATTAAAGTGATTCCTGAATTTTCTGAACCAGAAGAGGAAATAGATGAGGTATGTATGAATAGTGATAGTAAAAGCCACCATTTGTTGGGTGCTAACTATGTGCCTGACATAGTACTAAATGCTTTACACTCGTTTGATTCTTAAAAAGACTCTATAAAAAGGTACTATAACTATCCCTATTTTCAGATCAGGAAACTGAGTATCAGAACCAGAAAGTGACTTGCCCAAAATCACACAGCTGGATTGGGAGGAGCAGATTGGGATCATGAACCTAAGTCTTTCAAGAAACTAAAGTTCATGCTTTTAGGCGCAACACTATATTCTTATACCTGGATAGCTGTCAACATTATTTACGTGTGCTCTCAAACCAAAGATTCCTAGGAAGAGGAGCGAGCCAGAGGAACAAAATAAATCCTGCCCAAGATAAAGTCCTAAAAAGAATAGCTCCAAAGCCATATGGGATCCTTGCCACTTCCGTCACACTGTGGCATTCACCTATTTCAAAATTTTCAGTTCATCCACCTTATCATTTTATGCTGGCTGCTAATAGAATCATTTACACTTAATCTCACTAGGAAAGGCAAAAGCAAATAAGGTGATAACTGCAGTGTAATAAAAATTCTTGGAAAACACACTGCTAGGTAACCTGGGTGAGGTAACCTGGGGTACTGGTATAATGACTGAATAATCCCTGAAAGCCAGTAAGAGATGGAGGATTATTGACTAAAATACAGCCATCAATAAAGCCCTTGAGGTTCTTACTTTGTCTGTAATTTAATTACAAATTATGAATACACATAGTCTGTCTGTAATTATAGTATGTTGCTATCCCTGGAGGAAGAAGGGGAACCTTGGCTAAGGCCATCTTGTGATAACATACTCCGCACTCTAGCTGGGAAGAAATAAACGTTCATTTGGCTCATTTGGTTTTGGTTCAGTGTTTAGCCAGCAAGTCTAAAATGACATTAGGGCGATGGTACCGTGGCCTCCCTATAGACTCTAAATGCCTCTTCTCTTTCTTCTCTCTCTCCTCTATATTTTATCACTTTCCTCCTACCTAACTCTATCCATCTTAATTCTCATTTGCCCATTTATCTTTTTCTTTTCCTTTTCTTATTTTGTGGGGGGTGAGGTGAGGTGGGGAGCACTTTTCTCTTACCCAAGCCCCCCTTTCCCATTGGCTCCTCCAGACATGCTACTGGTCTCCTCGTGGCCAGAGAAATTACAAGCCTTTGTTACTAGAATTTCCAAGAAAAGGAATAAAATTTCCCCAAAGACAATGCTCTACCCCCAAGGTGTATGGTGTTGAAACATTTTGGAGATTTATTTTTAAATAAGCATAAGTTAGACAGATGCTTCGGAGGAACAGAACAACTTCCAGGATATTTGGAATTATTACAGGAGGTATGGTAAGATGAAAGGAGAGTCAATAGAATAAAAAGTTACCATGTCCAATATAATATGCAGTTTGTTACAGAAAATAATGTAGGGCCAGCCAGCAATGAGAGCTCATACTGACACAACAGGACTTATTTTTCTGAAAAAGATAAAGGCAAACTATCAGAATGTCTCATTTTGGCTCTAATTTAGTCTTCAGTTCATATTTCCGAATCTTTTAAATAACGCAAGTATTCACCTAGTGGTAGCGAGATCACTTTATCATCAAGAAAATCCTTTTCTTGTATTCAGGCTACAGATTTTTTTTTATGAGACAAATTTGTGGTTCGGAATAACAAAAACTCTCTTATTCTCTACTGCCTTCACCCCTGTATCCATGGTTGGCGCATGTTAAACATGCCGAGCAGGTATATAAATAGCCCTGATTTTGCTAACAAAGCTAGCTGGCATACCACCCTCATTTTCTACAGTCCCTTTCAACGTATCCCAAGGTCTTTACAGATGCAAGGGCAAAGGAGCTACGACTTGAGAGTTTTAAATGGCTCGGGGAAAAATTGTACAAAAGCATATTTCAGAGAATAAATAAAAACCCTGAAATCATAAAGCTAGAAAGAAACAAAAAGAAAAGGAAAAGCCTTATTAAGAGAAGGCGGGAAACGTTGAAGCCCCAAAGAAAAGTGAGTAAGAACCATGGACACACAACAAGTATTATGCTTTCAAAGAACAAACTGCACAGAAGCCGCGGCTCTTGGCAAGGTAAGAAAGGCTACCTAGCCCTTTCTTATATTTGTCTAAGTTTGTCTCTGAGACAAACTAACTAACAATCAGAATGAAAGGAGGAAAACAGAGGTAAGGCTAATGAAGTCACAAACTGGAGACTTGACTTTAAGACAAAAAAGGCGTCTTTTGTACTACAACTAGCTGCCATTAAAAGGCAAATCCTGTAAAACCAAAACATTAGGCTCTGTTGCTATTTACTTGATCTACTTGGATTATAGCTTTTTCAGCCTGAGATCAAATCGTGCGTGCAGCCCTAGTTGCAAGAAACCTAAACAAGGCATGTACTCCCAACATCCCTTCAGAAGACAGAAACATACATGGCCTGGTGGGTGGCCCAGAAAAAAAATGTTGGAAAGCCTTCTGAACTTTCAGTGAAATCATAGCAGGAAAGGCTCCTGTTTTGGTGAGCAGCCTTTCTGTTAGACCCCAGGAGGGAGGGATCAGTTGCTAACTCTCCAAAGGGCACTTACTGTATGCAAGGCCCAGGGCTAGTTCACTAGTGGGCAACCCTGGGATTGGAATTGTTATTCAGACTCAAAATACAGTGTTTTCCAGTATCCCATAATGTCTCACTTATTTTATGAATTTCTCTGCCTCTTCCCATTCTGAACTACTTTCTTCTCTCAGAATGAAGAAATTACCACAACTTTCTTTGAACAGTCAGTGATTTGGGTCCCAGCAGAAAAGCCTATTGAAAACCGAGACTTTCTTAAAAATTCCAAAATTCTGGAGATTTGTGATAATGTGACTATGTATTGGATCAATCCCACTCTAATAGCAGGTATGGCTGCTGGCCTCTCCTCCTCGCCCTCCTCCTTTCTCACTCCTCTTCCTTCTCCTCTTTCCAAAAGCAGTAACAGGTTAATATTCGCAGCATTCAGAGACAGCATTTCTAAGAAAAAAAGGATCTGCTTACATCTTCTTAGATGAAACTGTATATGCTGACTGCCAATGAGGAGGGAACTTTTCACAGCCAAGTTATAAATCAGATAAAGTAATGCTGACAGTCTTTTAAATATCCCAGCAAAGGTAACACCACCTTCGTGTGACCAGTGATGGCATAAAGCTAATCTGTCTTTCTTTTTACATCGGTACTCACTGCCGTTGAGATACCAGACCACTGCTCAAACCACTGTGTGCTCAACGAACAGAGGAGAGAAGAGCCCCAACGATGCTCTGTTGTCTCAAGAAGGATGCCATATGGTGCCATTCTCCCCAGAAAATAGGACAGTCACTGCAATATGAATTCCTCGTAGCTGTTTTAGGAATCACTGTAAGAATAATTGAGGGCCAGAGGGCCAGAGCAGAGGAGTCCAGCTTTCAACTTCCACTGAGCCCATAGAGAAGGCAAAGGTCCCTGGACAACTTTGCCCAGCTACAGGGAATTTGACCTTCCTCATTCTGGACAGTATGGATCACTGTATTACCCAAGAGAGGTCACTCTAACCAATGCAGGCATTTATTGGTTCTCTTTGGCCTTAAAAACAAAAGGCAGCTAAATGCAAGGTGGTATCGTAGATTGGATGCTACAGCTTCTGCTTCAGCATCCTTTTTCTAAAGGCCATTAGTAGAAATTATGATATCTGAAAAAAGTCCATAGTTTAGTTAATAGAATTGTACCAGTGACAATTTCTTAGTTTTGATAATTGTCCCTTCCCCACCCTATCCAACTGTTCACTGGGAAACATTGCTAATAGTTGCTACCCACACAATGGGTGGAGGGTGCTGAGAGAGGGCTGCACTGTGCACCTTGGTGTGGATTGGAGCATCTTCCTCTGAGGATCTTGTACAGGGCTCTTCCAGCCTTGGCAAGCAGCCTCCAGATCCAGGCAGGCTGCCCACCCACACTAGTATCTCTCCTGGGCCCCAGCATTGGTATATGTAAGATACTAATGTTGGGGGAAACTGAATGAAGGGTATGTAGGAACTCTACTATCTTTGCAACTTCTCTGTAAATCTAAGATTAATTTCTAAATAGTAAGTTTAAAAAAGTTTAAGAAAGAGAAGGAAAGAAGGAGGACACAGAGCACCAAATCAAATCAGGCAACCAAAAAATATTTACTCAGCACCTATCGTGGGTAAAACCATTGTAGGAGAGAACAAAAGTCACCTGTTCTCAATTTTTTACTTCATATGCAAATAAGGCAGAGTGATAACTGATGCCAAAGAGAGAAGAGGTCTGTGTATCTGGGAATAATCATATTTGTTTTGGAAAAATCTCCTTAAAATATCAGCTGAAGGAGCTTGGAAAAGTGGTCCCTGCATGCCTAAATGATGGCAGTGAACAGATGCAATGTCAATCCCCAAGCACTTCTTTCAAAAGTGTTTGCAAAGCTGTGAAATCGCAACTTTGTCTTTATTAACTTAGTTTCAGAGTTACAAGAATTTGAGGAGGACAGTGAAGATCTTCACCTTCCAACCAATGAAAAAAAAGGCATTGAACAAAATGAGCAGTGGGTGGTCCCCCAAGTGAAGGTGGAGAAGACACGTCATGCAAGGCAAGCAAGTGAGGAAGAACTTCCAATAAATGACTATGTGAGTTATGTTCATGCTACTCTTGTTAGAGGAAAAGCAAATAGCCCTCACAAAACTCACTACCCCTCAGATCAAAGTCCTTGAAAGTAGCTTGGTCATTTTTCTAACCAAAAAAAAAATTTAAGAAATGTGGAATCCCTAGGAAGCTCATTCAAAATCAATCCTGATCAATTTTGATCAAGCTAAGAAACTTAATTTCTCACCAGCCCCCCCAACTCATATGGTTGTATAGTCTTCCCCCCACTTGGTGGACCTCTTCCTAGTGAACTTTCCCCTCCAACACTGGTTCCTTCTTTTTTCAGACTGAAAATGGAATAGAATTTGACCCCATGCTGGATGAGAGAGGTTATTGTTGTATTTACTGCCGTCGAGGCAACCGCTACTGCCGCCGCGTCTGTGAACCTTTACTAGGTTACTACCCGTATCCATACTGCTACCAAGGAGGGCGGGTTATCTGTCGTGTCATCATGCCTTGCAACTGGTGGGTGGCCCGCATGCTGGGGAGGGTCTAATAGCAAGTTTCAGCTCAAGTGCTTAAACTTCTGGCAGCCAACATATAATAAATGCATGCTATTCAATGAATTTCTGCCTATGAGGCATTTGGCTCCTGGTAGCCAGTACTCTGGAATTACTTGTAGGTAATTCCTCTCTTCATGTTCTAATAAACTTCTACATCATCATCAATGGCCTGATTGCTGCTGAACACACTGGGTAAGTGTTTCCTAAGAATATTTCCTGCAACTGAAATGGAGCAACCTGTCTAACATGGATGACAGCAATGGAAACTTACATTTCATCAGGTTTGGGGAATGGAAAAGGGCAAAGCATAAGGATTGGTAAACACCATATTTTACTATGCTGTACTGAGAAAGTGGAAATGAGAGGCTGATGATAAAATGTTCCTTTAACTGATGCATAAAAATGTGTCCTTTTGTGCATAGCCCCAGTGTTTAATTGTCTGAGAGACATATTGTGGACTTGCTTAAGCATCTATTAAGCTGCTGGACAGGCAGTGAGTCACAGCAGGCCAACACTAAAATATTCCAAGTGCTCAGACTAAGAAAAGGAGAAAGCTAAGCTAGCAAAAAGGGTCCCAGGCTCTTCTCCTGTGAACAGGAACTCAACTTTGGACAAATTCAACACTTCATAACCTCCAGGTCTGACTTCTGTTTTGATTACTGTCTGGTTATGTAAATTTCCAAGGTGATTGTCTGGAAAAGGGGGACTTACAAATATCACTCATAGAAATGGACATCATAGGAAATTACTGAGGTAAGGAAACAAGTGGAATATTTTCTTTCCCTCCAAAACCACCAGGAACTACCAGTATGCCACTTTCTTAAAGGAAGAGTAAGTCCTAGTTCTCGATCATCTGCTATTTTGATATTTTGGGAAAGAAAAAAGAGACAAAGGGGAGAGGGAAAGAAGTGGTCAGAAGGTAATGTTAACCTTGATGTCCCAGCCAGTTCTAGTTTCAAAATTCCTTTTCTACCAATCTAACACCCCACTAGTTTCATTTGAAGGTAGCCCCTTCATTACTCAAAGTTATTGTGTCATGAAAATATCTGCCTGGCACTTCCCATCAGAAAAGAATTTTCAAAAAGTAAAAATCTTCACCAAGATGTCTGTAGACCAGGAGTCATTTCCCCCCATTTAACAGGTGAAGAAGCAAATGGAAACGGATTTGCCCAGGGCTGAATTAAGATTAGCTTGTCGTTAATCGATAATTAGCATACATGCCATACTTAGGTTACCAATTTTCACAGAATGAGAGCGTGATAAAATATATCTAACAACTCAACATTACCGAAAATATTTTTTTTATTAATGATTTAGAAGACATCTGATAATTTTGGAGTACTTCAGTAATCCTAATAGACATTAATTTACAGTTGAAATAGAAAAATGTAAAAGATATGAGATTAATTTGAGGTTGTATGAACTTTATGATGTTCTCTATCATTGTTTTTTAATAAATTATTCATTTTTAACATTGGTTTTTAAGATCAGCCAATAATTTTTAATTCTTGCTCAATTTTATGCAGTCTACATTGTACTGTATATACTGTGCTCTGTGGAGGGATACAAATGAAGGAGAAGGTATAGTTCTTATTGACAAAGAAAAATAAGACAGCCCAAATAAGTAAGCCCTAGTACAGAAACTTATACACAACTAACTATAATTGTGTATGGTATGCTATTATATACATGTGCAAACACACACATGTGTGTGCCCATATGAGGTATAGAAAATTACATGTGATATATTAGGGCTAAGAGTTCCTACTCACATTATTTTAATTCAGGAAGCATTTTTTGTTCAAATGAGATACTTCGACCTCCATGTAATTTCACTTTGGGCAAGTGAGATCCCCTTAATGAGGCAGACCATGAGTTCAAAAGAAAATGCAAGGACACGCTTAAAGAGACATTCAAATCATCTAACTCTTAGGAAAAAAGCAAACAAACCAACCCGAATTAGTCTGTCACTTCATATAGGCCCCGGCCAGGTTGGAAAATGAGAATGTGTAATAACACACTCTTGTCATAGATTTTTGCCCCTCCTTTGAGCCCTGCGCAGACTCCTTACATCATGCCCAGTCCCCCTGAGGCAGGGACCATGGGCTTAGACAGAACAGGGTGAGGGCCTCCGGAAAAAGCAAGGCAGGATATTTGCAGTCAGAGCAATGTAACTACATGCAAGGAAACCCCCTACCAAAACTCTGTGTTAAATATTAAGCTCCAGGGTCATTCTTCAGAAAGATCAGTTAGTGTTCCCCAGATAAAGAAGAGTAACACATGTTTTTATTCTGCTAATCATTTGTAATCATGTGTAAGATTCACTTCAGCATGCTGAAAGGCCCAGGCCTATGTGCTGTCTTTCGTCTTTCAGATCTGATGGGGTGGTTTTGCAAACCAGGCAACTAATTTAGCATGCAGACCCAGCTGTAAACAACATAGTAAAAGGCAGGGAAGATTCCACCTCAAAGATAAGATTGCATTTTAACACCCAGGAAGATTAAGAAGAAAGATTCTTAACTTACTCTTTAGCAAACAGACAATACCTCAGCCCACCTTGGGGGCTGGGCAGGCCTCCTTTTGATATGCCCCTAGACCAAGACGCCAGTATCCCAGAGAGAAATCAAGGCAGGAAATTCCTTATGTTAAGTTATTTGTAAATATTCTAGGACTGCTTAATAAGTCCACACCCCTAAGCTTTCTTCATGTTCTCAAAAAATCCTCATCTGCCTATAAAACCCCTAGACAACGCAGCACACCGGACTCTCTTGTCCCCTCCTGGCGTGAGCTGGGAGCTCTGTCCTATCACTTTATTTCTAAATAAAAGCCTGTACCTCGCTCTCCTACCTTGAGTGTTTTTGAAGCTCATTCTTTGGCTTTGTGAACAAGAACCCCAGCATCACCCCCATCAGACCAAGCTCATTGAAGCTAGAACTGTCTCTCTTCCTTCAATCACCCTTCCCTAAATCCAGTCTCCCCATCTCCAGGAGTGACAACCAAGTAACTCTGACCTCCCCAGCCAGAGACCCTGCAGTAATTCTAACATATCCCTGTCCTCCACTCCAGTCTCCCGCCACATACTTTCATCTTGTCTCCTAAACCACCCCTCGGTTATGCTTATGATCCAGGTCAGGGGCTATTTCTTAGCACAGCTCTTATACCTCTTCCCCGCTGAAGTTCCCAGGCTGTAGACTGAAGTTGGGATAAATGCTTTCACACAGTTTATTTTTCACTTACAGTTTTTATGAATGCCATTTCCTTTCCTCATAGTCTCTAATAGTTATTTAACTACATTAAGGATCAGGCCTAACTTGCATTCAAATAGTCCTTCCTCAAACCACCCTTAATCCCCCAGCCCATGAATTCAAAAGAAAATACAAAGGCACTTCTTAAAGAAGCTTTCAAATCATCCCCCGCTAAGAAAAAAGCAAACCACAACAGCAAACCAACCGACACCAATACATCAGTCTGTCACTTCCCATAGGCCCAGGCCAGGTTGGAAAAGAAGAAAGTGTGATATCCCTGTTTTCCTCCCACTGAGCTACCCACTTCTTTCGCTTGTCTCAGGCATGTGAGCTCTCTGCTCTATTCATGGAGCCATCTCATCTCCTTTACAGTTTTCTCTCACTAATTCGAAGAGATTAAAAAATCCTATTTTCCTCACACCTAAACATGAAACCTAAATCCTCTCTACATCATTCTATCCTGTGTAAGTTAATATATCACTCAGTGCACATACATTTACATATGAATTTAACCTGCAAGTTACATAGGAGGGTCTGTACTCTCCCATTTTGCTCTATCCAGAGCCTACCACGGTATTGAAAGCCTCCAAGTAGCCTTTACTTGTTTTTTTTTATTTTGGTAGAAGATAACAAGAGACAAGAGGGAAGGTTGAAGAAAAAAGAAGAGGTTGTAAAAGAAAACAGCTATAAGGCTCTTTAGAACATTATTACAAAAGGTTGGCCTTCGGTTCTGTTGACATTGGGGATGAAAGTTCTTATCATACTTAAATCCATTTTTTGTATTGCTTATCTTTTGACACAGTCCATTTCTACAAGTCTGAAGAATTCTTCTAATCCTAGAATGATCAAAAGCATCAATGATTGCCCACAACTCGATTATCTATTTCCATTAGAAAAATGCAGGCTTTTTAAATTTTCTTTCCAATTTTCAATGATTCCATGTAGAAAAAAAAAAAGGCAAAAAGCACATCTGCTATGAAATCATAAGAAATATCCTATTACCTTTCAGATTCTTTGGGGATCTAAATTCCAATCAGGAAAAATTAGGTAAGGCAAAGCCATCCATTGCTCCCCCTCAGCATTACTGTGCTCAGCGCCTTCCAGCACACCTAAAATGGCTCTTTGGCAGGACTAGGGGCAAAGGAAATCTATTTTGAGTCTTTATATGTAAGGCTGTCTGTCTGGCTGAGTCCAAAACTGTCACTTTGGCTCCTAAAGTCTAACGCTGAAAGCTTACTGAGATAAATATGGACTTTCTCATTCAGGCTGTCAGGAAATGCATGGATCTATTTTATTTATACCCTTAAAAAATGATTTCATTTTGGCTTTCCTTTTTTGAAGAAGCTTCATTCTAGGGCTTAATTTTGCTGACAACATGCTGTTCCCTAACAAGAAAGAAAAGTGGCTCCATATTAAAAACCAGGTATGAATGTATACACAAAATTATTGTCTATGGCTCAGTCCAAAGTCCTGCTAAGTCTCTTCCAGTATCTTTAGTTAATTCCCATGGAAGTTACTAACCCAAGGACTGAATTGGCAATTTATTTAGATCAATAGTCAACTCTGGCATTTGTGCCCTACTGAGGGGAATAGTCACTATGTACTTACTGCTTTGATATTTGGGTTCCGTTTGCCTATCTTTTCTTCCATTACTTATTTGACACTCAGGCCTATTGTCCTTGCTGAAAGGGCTCAGAAAGAGAGAGGCAGATTGAATGGAGGGAAACAGACCAAGCCACAATAAATCTCTCAACGGAAACAAAGAAAGAAAGAAAGAGCAGCAACTCCATGGTGCTGAGATGATCTCTGTCTGACAGCGACATGAATATCTGTTTATATTTATCCTTCCCTGCTGATGCTATCATTTGCCATTCTGAATTTTCCACTGACAGCAGTATTTCTGCTGGTCTTACAGAGATGCTGGCTACTAAAACACAGTTCAGGCTCATACCCACATCAATCATCAGTGAACCAAGAACAAGACACTTGCCAAAGGTAGGGGATTGAGGGTATGGGCCCTAGCTATATAGTAGCTGCTGAAACAGAGAGTAAAAAAGCATCAGTGTGACGGTAGAAATTGAATGCAGGGATTTGAGTTTGTTTATTTTGCAAAGGGGCCCATGTGGCATGTTGACTCGCAAATTCACTGTGTCCACTGAAATCCATTCCTTGGGGGGTGGGGGTCACCTCTTCACAGAAGTGTTGCTCTAGCTGTGTGTATCTAATTGGTACACCCTGTGATGCAAATCCTCTGTGCTCCCAATAATAGCTTTTGATGTTTTGGTTATGCTACATCATATCATGTTCAAATCAGAACGGTTTGTGGGTTGGCCTTTTACATTTCCTGTTCCTCCAAACTACCTCTGTCTTTGACAGTGTCTTTCTACAAGGACATATCAATCTAGGGTGATTGTTACAGTAATATGATCAACAAGTTATGAAGAACCCGACATTCCACTCTGCTAGACACTGTGGCATGGCAGTTAGTGAATATCAGGGTATCTTCTCTGTTGTCTAGTAATTGACAATATATTTGGCCTGATAAGATCTATGCCTTCTAAACAAAGTATGAGACAGAATTTTTTTTTCAGAAGGATTCAGGACAGCAAGGATTCTCCATGTGCTTCTCAGAGATAGAGAACTTCCTTTTCAAAAGCCAACAGTGATGGCTTTCTCAGAATTAGCTTACCACTTTTGCTGAGAGATACTGCAAAGCCCTGATTTTCCAAAGGCATTTGTCTTCTGTTTCCTTAGGATCAAGTGCAGCTGCATATAACAGAAAATCCCCAAATGACATGACTTAAACAAGGCAGAAGTAGTCCAGCTACCTGAGCCAGGCACTTATCTTTCAGCTCCACCATCATCAGCATGTGGTTTCCATCCTCAAGGTCATCTCATGATCTGAGCTAACTCCAGTTCTAGCCATGATGTTCACATTCCAGACTGGCATCATAAAGGAGGGCAGGACAAAAGGCCACCCTCTATCTTTTAGGGAGACTTCTCCTTACATGTTATAAGTCGGAACTTAGCCACATGACCAAATGTAGCTTCAAAGGAAACTGGGAATAGTCTTTGGTCTGGCTGCATTATCACACCAAATGAAATCACAATTCCGTTATTTAGGAAGAAAGCAAGAAGTCATGCTAGGGGAGGCAGTTGCCAATAAGGGCCACACCTAGTAATTTGCTACAGGATTTAGAATCTCTATTATTAGTCATCCCTTTTGTACTAAGTTGCTGTCTCTCAAAATCTCTGTTAAGTGCAAATCATGCATATTACATGGAAAGTAGGAGAAGATTAACAAATTAAGACCCATTCTTATTTGATCACAAACCAGTCTGTGAGACTAAGTTTTGTTTTGAAGAATGTGACCAAAAGCAAAGGGAACTAATAACACTAATGGGGAAACAAATAAAGGCTATACTAAGGGAAAGCATCCACAGGAAGGTCAAGGCACTAGGGTCAAAAGGCCGAGTATAGGGAGAGAGCCAAAATCAATTTTGCTTAGTTCAGTTTTGGCGAACACTAAGTCCAAACACCCAGGTTGATACAATGGTGTGTAGTTGCTGTAGCCTGTACATTATACCCAAAGATAGGATATCACAAAGCAAATAATTCCATTGACTATTATCTTCTGTGAGGCTCTATTTGTTTTCATTTTACCAGTGAAAGGGGTGGGGAGTGGTGCTAGGAGATTTAGAACTGATTGGAAAAAGGAGAGAAGCGTTCCAATAACTATATCTCTTATTTTGAATCAGAATAGAGCACCGTTTCAAAGAAAAGTGTGAGGACAGGTTTCACTTTTCAAAACTCCTCATCAGTTTTTGGAGTAAGACCTTTATAAAATGAATATTATTCATCAAAGAGGTTTTGTTTTGACAGGCTTAAATTGACTAGAGAAAGTTCATCTTCTACATTATGGGGAATCAAAATGTGTCTAGTAGAGCAGAGTAAATTTCCCGACACATCACACAGAGAGCAGATGTAAGAATTTAAGGCCAGAAAAAACAAGTTCTATTTTACTGTCACCCAGGGAAATTTCCCTTTTCTTTCAAGTAGCTGATAATCCACACTTATTTTTCTAAATCTTCATTTTTTTATACCATCAATGGATCACATCCATCATCCCAATGAATATGGCTTTCGATATATAAAAGGCTGTAACCAATTTATAGGCCAATCCCAGGAGCATAAGCCTTTATATTCAGAGAAACTATAGTGACTAAGCCACTAGAGAAAAATAAAGAAAAAATTATTAGTTTGAAACTTATTCACAGTCTTCAGGCCACCCCACACAAACTGATTCCCTACAGCACATTCATTCTGGACATTCAATAAATACTAACCAACATTCCCCAGTGTTTTGACCCACTATTATATTTAGGTATCTTGAGAATGAACCCACTTCAAGTACTGAGAGAATTCTTCACAGAAATTCTACTTGTCTTGATATTCAATGCAGTTTTTTTTTCTAAAACTTGTTTTCCTAGTGTCTACATTTTATTAATGATCTAATCCTCCCCTTTAAGTTTATGAAAATGTGTACAGAAAACCAGAGACGGGTTTTCATTTAAGAGTATTGCATTCATGTTCTCAGATATTTTGACTTTGAGGGATGGTGGGAGAAGGGGAGGGAAAGCTGATCTGTATTTTAGCTTTTACCCAAAAGCCTCAAACCCTTGCCCTCCCTGTTCCTTTTAGATAATAAAACGGTCTGTAGGAGCTAAGAAAAAAAAATACCTGGTATCACAGAAAATTGAAATTCATCTTTCATGAAGTAGTCAGGTATTTATTTCCCTCCAGGTATATAATTCCACATGCCAAAGCACGTTATTTTCAAAAATAGAAAAATTCAACATCACATCACTTTTCGCACACGTTTCTCTACATTTCACACCCTAGTCCAAAGGGCTCAACTGGAATGCATGTTACTCCTGAAAGAAGGACTCTATTTTACAGAGTGGCATGTCTAGGAGACCGTATTTCTCAGATAAAAAAGTTTTAGATCAAAAAGTTTCATTCTGTGTCATCTTTGAAAAATGAGCAATCCCACCCCAAGGGTCACATTCATACCCCACACAGAAGTGGCCCTTGTCTCTTATTATCCAACTCCCAGGAAAAGATTTCCACACTAAAATTGAAAAAAGACCACCTCAGACTTCTTTGTTTTACAAAGCCTAAGATCAGTAGACTGATTGTGCCCCCTACTGGTAAAATCGAGAGCTACAGCCAGCATCAAGAATTTGACAAGAGCCATATAGAACTAGGAATTTAAAATTTGTTTACTATGCCCAGGAGCAGAATATCTTGCCACCTGAATTCATAAATTAAGAGAAGAGATTACTAATTTTCCTGAGAGCAGAATCAAGTGAAATCAGAGCAGCTCCTGGGTCAAAGTGAATATGGATTCATGTACTAGAACCATGAACCATTTGACATTATTATTGGTCTTACTAGCTGCTTACTGCGTTCTGACCAAACCATACACAGTGGTTCTCAAGCTTCAGTCTGAATCAGAAGCTCTTGGGGTTCCTGTCAAAAATGTACAATGTACAGTCTTAGGTCTGAGGCCCAGAAATTCAGATTCTGCACATCTGGGATAAAGCTCTGGAATCCCCTTCTTCCCTCCCCTGGTGATTTTGATGCAAGTAATTCAAGGAATACATTTTGCCTAACACTGACATATTCTGTACAAAACACCCAGACAGTATAGTCAGCAACACCATCATCAGGACTATGCTCTCCCTGGTGGGACTTGAGGAAAGCCCCCAGTCTCCTTGCTCTCATATAGACCAGCTCTCTGCCTCTACCTGTCTTGCTGGCTCCTCTTAGGTGCCCGGGCAAAGGAGAGCATTTTAAATTAAGAATAATAACAATAATAGTTAACATCTATTAAATGCTTTCTACTTGCCCTGGATTCAGTGCTTTTCTTATTCAGGTTTCCCCGCTCTCTGAAAGTAGAGGGTTCCCACGAAACCTTTCCTAAACCAAAATGGCAGAAAGCGAAGACACAATTACCAAAATGTATATGGAAAGACTTTGTGAGCCTCCCCACACTCAAAAAATAACCTCTCTTAGGCTTTTTCTAATACCTTTGGATGCATCTTGCTAACGGATACATGAAACAAATTTTAAAAATAATAAACTAAAGCACAGATGCTCACACAGTTCAAAGCTCCTGCTACCTGATGCTGGGATGCTGAGTGGTTTCCAGAGAAGGAGTTGGCAGGTCACTCACTGCTCTGGGCTTTTAAGGGCTGCCTGAAAAACAAACACTGAATGCTGTTTTCACCTTTCGCCTTTTTTCATAAAAGCAAAAACCCTCTTTGGACTTCCTTCCGTTAGTGAAAACTCGTACTAATGCTGGTCTTTCATAAAAGTGAAGTGGCCTAATGCGAACCTTCAAAAAGTGGGGGACACCTGTATTAACCAACTTACTCCTCGTGTTAATCCTATGGGTGGGGTAGGAATGATTATTATTCTTATTTTACAAATGAAGAAACTCCTAAGGTCATACACCCCCATAAGTGACAGAGCCACAATATGAAGGCAGAATTAACCACTATGTAATACTGTCTACATTTAAAAGGGAAAGTACTAGCTTTTTTCTTCTTTATGATTATATAACCTTACTTTATACACTAAGGCACAAAAGTACAAAATTATTGTGAGGAGAAAAAAAGATTTAAAGTATCAGCCTTTGTCAGAGGCTTACCTTCAATCAATCAAGTTCAATTTCCCTGACGAGTAGGTGATCATGATAATGCTCCCTGTAATGCTTTTATAATGCTTTCCATATTCTCTGTTAATTCATTGCCTCACTTAAGAGACATTAAGCAAATCTTCCAAGGTCACCGTGGAGTTGAGGGTGGCAGCACAGTATGAAGTGCTCGTCTTCCCCCACCTCCAGCCACCGCTATACTGCATGCTTCGCACTCAGCTCCTCTGCCTAGTGACCTGGTTTGAGTAGCCTGGGAATGGCCATGTATGAAAGAGGAAAAAGAGCAAGTTGTATATTGAGTAAACTCAGCATGGCTTTCGGAAACAATGCTAGTGTCCAAAAGACAACAAACAAAGCTGAAGACGTCAGCCTAGGCAAAGGAGATGTTTTCTTTACGGCTGTAATAAATCTCTCTCTGAACTTTACCTGGCATTCGGGTATATCAGGCCTTCAAATGCAGACTTGATTTTTTCTCTTTTTTAACCTCACTTTAAACATCACTATTTGGTCTATACATCTCTCACAGAATACTCTGAAGCATCCTGGACATAATAGTATTCTTGTGCCCTCTACAATTTGTGAGCCCAAAGCATGTTCAATTCTTTCTAATTGTAACTGTGAAAGAGAAAGGTCATCGGTAGCTAGCTAAAATGTTTGTGAGCAACTGTGAGTTCCAGCCAGAGCTTACCAGGGCCCCAGAGCAATTTGTGAGAGGGAACCACATTCACTATCCTGTCATTATGCCAAATTCCAACAAGCACCATGAGTCTTAATAGTGTGATGCTATCCAAATCCAGGAAACAATGGCAACCACAGGCCTTGATTGATGTCTTTATCTCCAGAATGGTTTTGTAAACCATTGGAAAAACTGCCTTGGCAATAAGGCACACTCTGTGATGCTCCAACATCTGCACCTGCTTTTCCTCTCTTCCTGCTTACTATAACAAACCCTCAAGCCAAAGGACCTTTCAAACTGTGGGTGTGAGGCAAGCAGATAGTGGGCCTTCTACCAAGATCCTTGATCATATTTACAGCATTAAAACCAAATAAAAAATAAATAAGTGAATTAATGGAATGAGGTACCATTTTCTAAGCTACTGAATTAGCAAAAATTAAGATTCTTGGTGTTGGCAAGTATATGTGAAGAAAGGGACTTTGATATAGTAGTAGAGAGAGTATAATTGGCACAACTATTTTGAGAATAATTTGGCAATATCAATCAAAATTAGAATTGCACATACTATTGGACTAGCTATTCCTCAGTTGGGAATTTAAAGATATATACTTGCAATATATATAAAAGATAATTCAAAAGGGTATTTATTGTGTTGATTTTTATTGCATTAAAAAAAACAAAACGGTCCAGTGTTGGGGCCTGTTTAAATAATGTTGCATCCTTATTCTGGAACAATACAGAAGATCTACATGACCTGATACAGAAAAATCTCCAAGAAGCATTCTTAAGTGGGAAGTTAATAAGACAAATGACCCAGTTTTTTAAATGGACAAAAGACATGAGCAGATGTCTTGCCAACGGGTTTCAGCCCCAAGCAACTTCGCTCTTGATTCAGTGAAACCAAAAAAATGACAGTAGAACGTTCTTGGGGTGAAAGGGTTACACCCAACTTTATTTCCATGGTGGCAGGTCAATCACTAGAATCCCGCCCGCGTCAGAGCGATTCTGCAAGCAGCAAGCCAATCTCTGCCTCTGGGCCTCTCTGCCCCCACAGCCGTCTCAGTCTCTATCCTCGGTTCTACCACCACTCCAGCCTCTGCTCTCCTGCAGCTTTGCAGCCATGCCACTGTGTCACCCGGAGCAAGGGGCAGAGCTCTTTATATAGTCAATAATAACGTATAGCCCACACGTGTGTAATGAGCGACCAACCAGGGCCAGGTGAGAATCCTGGCCATAGGAACTTTCATTTTCCCTATACACACACTGTCTTAAGTGCTTAGCATGTAGCAACACATTTAATCCTCATAACAGCCCTATGAAGGAGGCCAATATTATTTATCCCTCTTTCATAAATTAGGAAACTAAGACACAGAGCAGTCAGATAAGTTGCTGAAGAGCACACAGCCAGTAATTAATAGAGATGGGATCCAAAAGCAGTAGGTCTGGATTCACAATCCAGGATCTTAACCATGGCTTCCATTCATGGGAAAGGAAATACAAAGAATATACAGACACACTTGTATATGGCAATATGTGGAAGTAATAATAAGGAACTTTTATCAGTAATTCCCTCTAGGAAGTGGGAATGAGGGTGGGCAGGAGAGGGAGACAAATTTATTACTTTATACCACTTTGAACTCTGAATTTTTTATATACTTTATAATTCATGCATTCATTTTGTAGATAAGAAACATCTATTTGTAAATCGAAAAATCGGTTATCTTTGATTTGTCAGATTCTTACATTTTTAATTTTCCCTAGCTTTTTGATATTTTCTAAAATCAGGCCAAGTTCTCAAATAATTACCATGACGAGTCTGGGGTCACATTTCATTCCGCCAGTGTCAGAGTTCCAGGATGGGGTTGAGGCCAAGAAGGGTCAGGGTGGAGGCTGAGGAAGACTTGACGACAGAAGGGCCTCTGTTGCTTGCTCCCCTGCTTGAGCCGCCTGTGACTAGCCTGGATTCAGGGCTGCACTGAGCTGTGGTATGCAGTTCTGAACTCTCTAGATGCCCTGGGGTGCACCGTGGGGACTGGCAGCCTCGGAAGCTGCCGCTATCCTGGAGGGGAATAGATTAGCTGCATGCATGTGCACACGTGCAAACGAACGGGTTTAATGGAGATTCGTGTTTGGGTTTTCGCCTGCAGGGCAAGAGTGGTTCTGCCTCTAGCGTATGTGTGCATCTGGGGAGCCGATGTTTTTTTTTGACGTGGGGGGTGTTTCCACCTAATTAAAGATTTTCACTAGGGAATATATTATGAAAGCAGCTAAGTGTTGTGGAGTTTCTTCACTAACATAGGAAATATCAGCTTATAAACTTTAGGAAGCATTCTACTGGGTGACAAGATGCTTAAAAGAAAATGAGAGGGGTTAATGTTTGGACTGGGATTAACTCTGTGTAATCATTTCTTTGGCTCTATAATGCAGGAGCGGGGAGTAACAACAGTGTTTGTTTATTTTTAATAGGTGCTTACTGTAGGCAAACGCCCTACAAGAGCATAGTGTGAGAATATAGGATACTGATTTTCATGAAGGCTTTCCTTTGTACAGAGTTCATAATAAAGGCAGATTAAAATATATTTGGAGGAGAATCTTTTTTTTCCTTACTTCTGTTTTCTGGCTATGGACTACCTGCCACATAATCCCCAGAGCCTTTTTGCTATTAAGATGCAGCAAAATCCAATGAAAGAAGCACTGGCTTGAGAGTCAGACAAGTTTACATTCAAATACCAGACCTGCCACTTCCTCGCTGTGTGACCTTGGGCAACTTATTTAACCAAATCTTCCATTTTTGTGTGGTTTTTCTGAAAAATGGGCATAGCACTGCCTGCCTGCACACTTGACAGAAGCACCTTACATGATGTCTGACAATTAGTAAGTACTCAATAAACATGAGTTCCCTTACCTCCCCTCTGGAGGAGAAGAAACCAAGCAGGAGAAGAAAAAAAAAGACTTGTGCAAAGGGTCTACTTTCTTTTATATGCCGTTTTCCTGCTAAGGAACTGCATGACAGAGTGAAAATGTATGGATGCTGTCCCTCCCTTCAATCTCAAAATCTCTTATACTGTACCCCGGGTGTGTTGCCCTGCATATATAATGTAGCTACACTCTCTTGCCAGCAATGGCTCTGGGTAGTTGTATCCCCTGCTTAGTTGCTATATACACCCATTTGTGAATTGATTGTCTATATCCAGGCAAGCACCGTGCCTATTTGCTTTGCTTTGAAGATGTTGCTGCCAAGCTCGTCTTTTCGTGGAAAAGCTGGTGAGAGCAACTTGTTGGAAGAGAGGAGTCTTTACAAGTCACTGCTTCAGTTTTTTTTTTTTAATAAAAACTTTGAAGACATGGTAATGAAAGCACCACCAGTTGAAGTATTTCAATCTTATCCAAAGAATTCATGCTCACCTTATAAATGTGCTGGGCAGAGTCGACCATAATGAACTCTTAGAGCGACTGGCACATTGCTCCCAGTTTTCATAAACTGTTATTGCTAGTGAAGGAGTTACTTTTGAAGCATTCAGAATGTTAAGCTTTTGAATATTATGGGACTAAGGCATACAAAGACATTGCTATGACCAACACACAACTAAAGTTTCCAACCAGAGGGCAAGCATTTAGGCCTGATGACCACCTACATTTAATTCCTCCAAGGTCAGCATAATCTAAAAGCAGAAAGCCAAATGCAAGCCTTTGGGGGCAGCCACACTTGAAAAGTAGGCAAAATTAAAATAGCAAAGTAAACCAGAAAGAGCAGTAAAAGGGAAGAAAAGCAGAGTATTTATTATAAGGTCAAAATTAAAAACAAAACAAGAATTCGGTGGCATCAAATATAGCAATGAGTTCAAAAAAGAGAAACAGCAAAAATGATTTGACCAGGAGGAAGTTAGCAGTGGTTTCTGAGGTTAAGTGGTTTCTGACCGGGCAGGTGGTTTCTCTCACATAAAGGGAGGGTTCTATGGAACGAGATATTTAGATCAACCACTTTTTTCACACACAACATTTAAGAGCCATTGTAATTAGATTCACTCACTCATTCATTTACTTCATTAGCATTTGCTGCGCTCTTACAAGTGCCAAACTCTACTAAGCTCCATGGGGTAGGGGTAGCTAATAGAGAAGCCATAATTAAGTCATAATGGCTTTCCTCTCACAAGGAACCCAGGTGAAGTTTTAGACTGAAAGGCTCATTTCCCCATTTCAGTTTATGTATTCTTTTCCGATATATTAGCCTTTTCTTTGCCTTTTTGAATTAAAAAATATTGAGTTGGCCACAACACAGACACACATGCAAAGTGTCAACCTCCAAGGGCAAAAAACTTAAAAAAAAAAACCCATAAATCTCAATGTTTCTTATGTGTGCTGTGAGGAAAAGCAAAAATGGTATTTATACCTTGTGTTAGATTTTTTTCTACAAGTATAAACAGAAGCCCACACAGAATAGTTCAAAGGAACCAAAGTTTCCTCAGTTCAGAGAAAAAAAGAAATGCATGCATTGCTTTGCAACCAGTTTGGTTGGCCACATCGCTGGTGAAGCATCAACTTGGATTCTGACAGGAGGTTAAAGACATCAAGGCTCAAAGAACCTGTGTGAGCTCTGAAGAAAAACAGACATGATATTTACACCGTGGATTAGGTATTTATTTCCACAAAAGTTTGATGCCTAGAGCATAAACCCAGCCCTCCAACAGGAACAGGCCAAAGTAGCCAAGTTTTCCACACTTTCAAACAATATACTCATGGAGCCCTGCTTCTCAAAGTGGAGTCTGGAGCCACCTTGCAGAAAGCAACGTGGTGTCTGGAAGTGAGACAGCCCACAGGATACCTTTGGCACATGGAAGGTGGAGGTGAATTTTACACCCCAGTGTGCACACGCACAGAGTAGCTCTAAGGGACTTCTGTAACTGGTCATCCAAAACAGACCTAAATAAATACACCAACACACCTTTAGGGTGGTATGTGTTTTTCTTTCTCTACTTTCCATATTTTCTGTTTCTTTTTTTTTTAATAATATGGGAGACTTTTTAACTTAAAAAAAACTACTTAAAATTTTAAAAGTTTTTGAGCCACCCTAGTGAAAAATACCTATTTGAAAACTGCTCTGATTACCCTTGAAATCTTTGCTTCTTTAGCTTCACTAATCCCAATAGCCAAAAATGTGGAAAGTCACTATTTTTCAACTGTTCTATCACTCTACATGATGTCACAAGTTACCCCTGTCAAATGTTTTGGTGGAGAATGTCTTTCTGCAGTAACTCCAAGCATTTTATAATGTGTAACCCAAAAGTCATCAATCTCATTTGTACTTTTTGTCTACTTTTGTAACTGATTGACACCCGCTTATCACCAAATTCCAGAACTGTGCGGATATATGGCAGTCAAAAATGAGCTAGCTTCTACTAATGGATGTATAAGGAAGCCCAAATCCAAAGAAAAGATTTCCCCATTTCAACTCAAATTTTAATTAATTTCCTTACTACCCTGAGGACACAGGTCACAACTCTCCCTATCTGAACTTCTTACTATAAACTACACAATCAGAAAGGTCTGATCTCTAGCAGAATGCTAAGCATATGCTATTTAATAATAAAGAATGTAATCCTTTCACAGGGATTAGTTTTGTAAACAGGGATTTTTAATGACACAGAGTCAAGACCTTAGTTTTGTATTTCTTATCTAAAACTGTACTCCACATAGAAACGTGGGGCTTAGCTTTCTCAGTGGCAAACAACCATCCCAGCAGATTTTTCTAAAAGCCAATTTAAACATGAATTTAGAGTAAAACAGTATTTATTGCATAAAAGATCTGTATTTATTAATCAAAGCCCCAAACAAAAACTGACTATTAAAGCTGACCATACTATGGACAAGTCGTATCAACCTGGCTACCAGCTCAAGCTAATGAAGATGAGTTGCTTTAAAATTCCCAAGTAAAGTACAATAATTCCAACACTATTAAGAAATAACTAGAACCTTTCAAACAATAGGGAAATATAAACATCAGTATAAACAACTTGATTTGGAGGCAAAGAAATGTCAAATGTTAAGTGTGCTGCGACCCGATGCATCACAAAACACTGCTAATTCTTGGACGGTTACCATCATCTGGCACCTCTAATGATGGTGACATCCAAATACTGGCCAGAGTTAAATTACACGATGTGACCCTGCCTATCAGCAGAACAAAGACTAATGAAAACATCTGAAATTCTTGATGCAGATTATATGATCAAACCAGATAACCTTAGCTGGCAAGGGGCCAGTTCACAGAGGTCAATTCACTATCACACCACATCAGTAGCAAATTCAGAGGGGTCAGTTTTCCATTTAATAACACTCCATTAAAATAGCAAATTCCCACTGCCGTTCAAACACCCCACAGATAAGTCAGGCGGAACACAGTATTTCTTCATTTACATTTACTAGCTCTTCCAGTGTTTCAGAGAATGATATGGGGGTTTCAACCATTCCAACATGAATGCGACAAAAGGTGGACATATACAGAAAAAATGTCCTGATTGAATCAGACTATTGATGTAGTTTTTCAGTCTATTGGTAAGTAGAATCAGGCAGTCTTCCAACCAGGTGATCTCAAAGTTCACAGGGGGTAATGTAAATATCCTAAAATTAAAGAAAAACGGTTAATTTTAACCCAAACGTCAATATCCGTATTCACTTGCAAATATTCCACACGTGTTCCCAGTCAGTGGCTCAATGAAAATTGAAGGATGCCCTAGGGATCGATTCAGCCAGAACCAGTTTTCACATTTTACCACACAAATTCTGAAGTTACTGAAACACATGGTTCCCAGAAATCTGGTTCTGGATTAGGCTAGATGAGTTTATAGACCTAAGAACAGTCCTCCAGAGGATTGTGGTAAATGTGAACTAGGTAAAAACTAAGGAAAACGTGCAGAGCAGAGTGTACTTGCCAGGGAGCCTCATGAGTAAAAGTCACTGTTGGGATTCTTCACTTCTCACCACTAGAGGTCCAAATTTGTTAGAAAGGGGACCACTTAGGATCCTTAGGCTGACATGTGTAGGTAAACCTAGAGAGGTTCTTATGTCCTTTTTGGCCACGCTTTGTATTTAAGAGACCTGATCTGCCTCTGCAGGGCTAACACCGCACCAACAAGATTCGAATGCACTGCTGGACCAGACCTTGGCAAACTCAGTCCATCCATCAGGTGAGAAAGCCACAGTCAGCACCGACTGACAGAGCTGAGGGCCAAAATGGACCTACCTGCAAGCTGGAGAGGAGTTAAGTCCATAATTTACTGGCTACACTATCTCATACTGGTTATTTGTTATGGCGCGAGAGAGGCAGTAGGCTAGGAAGATCCCGATCAGCTGAAAATAAAATACAAACAAAATTAAACAAACACACACACACAAAAGTGCTTAAAGACATCAGAATATAGGTATATTCTCCTTTCACTTCTAATTTATTGATTTCCTAAACAGTTTGATACTCTGCAGTACCTCGATCACATTCAAAGAATGTTAAGTGAAATTTTACTTTTACTGTGACCCAGAATTTTACAACTGTCACTAACAAAAATCACTCAAGGAAAACTCTAAATGTCATTAAGTTTTGGGGAAACTTTTCTTCCTCTTCCTCTCAGTTATCAGAACAAAAAGGACATAGCTTAAAATCGGCATCTCATCAAGGAAATTGCATCTATGAGGGTAGAGGTTTTCTTGGAGAGTCTAGCAATGCTGCAATGATGGAAATGTTCTATAATATCTGTGCTGTCCAGCACGGTAGCCACTAGCCACATGGGGTTTCTGAGCATTTTTTTTCCTTAATAATCAGAACCTTTCAAAGGTGGCCAGTAGCTATTAGACAGTACAAATTCAGACATAGCTATGCCTGCTACTTTGAATGCAAATTAAGCCTAGGTTTCCAAAATAAATTACATAGGTCAAAATGAAGTTAAGAAAAAAAAACATCTCTTTGTATGTTTACAGCCACAATACAAACTTCCATGCTACAGTAAGAGGCAGCACAACTCAGGAAATACAACTTGCCCCACAACACAGCACCTACCCAAAATAACAGGCACATATTGAATGTGGGGTTGTATGATCTAAATGTTAATAGGCTGGAACTTATATGCAGCTCATCAGACAGCTGCAGCCCAAGAAAGAAAAGATCCTGTAACGCTCAGAATCCTGAGTGCCTGCAGAGCAACACAAGGTTCCTATCCAGCTCACGTTTCGTTTAATTAGTGAACTATAATGCTGGGAAGTTGCCCTCTTTCCACAATTAACTGCTTTCAAAAGATGTGTACTGTTAGGAGTTAATTCTAAGTCTTGCATTTTACAGTTTCACAGCACAATTGGCATGGTAAGAGGGATAGGTAAAATGAGAATAAATAATAAATAAATAAACTACTCTAATCTGCAGCTGTGGATCCAAGACATCAAAAATTGGAATGAAAATAGCAAAAGATCCCCTCCCAAATAAAACAAAGCTAAATAAAGACCCGATCAAAATGACTGACTACATACGTTTCAGAGGAGCAACTGAGTTTTGTCAAAAATGTGGCTTCTCGGAAAATAAAGTGAAGTCCTACAAGAATGATGAAACATTTCCTACCTACAAGGATTTACCTGGAAACAAGCAACTCCAAAGGAAATTCCGGCAACAACTCCCATTTCTGACTCTATAATGGTCATCACCTTTATAAAACAACCCTAAAAGGAGAGAAAAAAGAACATTAAGTACAGTACAAGCAATAATAAATATTTTGATTATACCTCACAGCCTTTATTATTTTATTATTTATTCTTTCATATATCAAACCCTGTCTCCTTTCGAGCACAAGGCTTGAGGAAAAGAAGTTCCACCCTTTGCATTAGGCATTTAAAAGTGTTCCTTGCTAGTTGTGTGAACCCAAGTCACTAAATTTCCTGAACTTCAGTTTCCTCTGTTATTCAATGAGAATCACAGCTGCCCCGCCTATTCAGATTGTATTGTGGGCAAGAATTAAAAAACTGTGAGTCAACTCTGTATTCAGTTAATATTTTTTAATAAAAAGTTTTACAAGGCTCCTTACTTCAGTGTTTACTTTATCTGCATCTCTCTGTGGAGAACAATCTTCAGGTTTACAGCAGCTCTTGGGAAATCCTTTTTCTGAGTAATAATTAGTATCCTGCCAATCTCTATAGTTGGTGACACCACAACAATGCAACTGAAAAATATCCAACAAAAGCATTTATAATTCACATTACAACTCTGTAGTCATTTAACCTATCATCTTAAATGGCAATCTGTGCTCAAAACATTTTTTATACTCAGTGATCTCTATCCTAACATTTTAAAGTGGCTGTCCACAATTGGCATTATAATTCAAGAGTTGGCACTTGTTCCTAACACCAAGTGTGACATTTTTGGACGGGCAGCACTTCCGTGCAACATCTGGTACTAATAGTACTTGGTCCACGATGTGAGGAGAATGACATGGAGAACATGGAGATATGTCACTTAGTGTCATTCTGCACTTCTTTCCAGGGACATAGCTCCATTGTCTCCTAATCTAAGATTATAATAAGAATATAGTACAAATGGACAACATCTGGTTGACAGGAACTACCCGACAGGAATGTGCTCTCCTCTTGGGAAGCCGCCACCGACGACCACTTACCGTACTTTGAATCTTGTCTACTGCATGGCTTCTATAATCTCCCGTAGTGTTATACTGCTTTAAAGCTTTCTCATAATTATTCTTAAAGCTGTTCTTAATCTACAGCAAAGAAACACAATACCAGTAAGCAAAGATTCTGGAAAATTGTTTTCATTTCTAAGTCAAATAAGAAATTCCCACATCTGACCAATGGTCACATCTTTGACAGTAGCAACATGTATGGTAATGAATGTCTATGGTCCCATTCTGTTTTCTAAGAGATGTAGTTTAGCTGAGAGGACTACTAAGCAAAACAGTACAATAAAGGAGACTAAGCACTACAAGGTCAAAGTACTGTGGGAGCACATATTTATTCAAGTGACAGCTCCGTACTGCTGAAGCTCCCCACCCCTAAACTTTCTCTACTTTATAAACCGAGTACAAATTTGATGCCAATGGAATTTTTTAGTTATAAAACCCTACTTGGAAAACTCACTGACTGATTTCCCAGCTCCAGGCTTAATACAGTGGAACCCTGATTTCTAATTCAATATTAAGGTTTTGATGATTTGCATTAAGTATATATAATCGTTTCAAAATGCTTGGCTATTAATACGGCATCAATTTTGTGTCATCAATTGCATGTTTTAAATATTTTCCTATCAGTAAAATTATAAATCATACTATCTCCATGTTAATAGGTCCATATACACAGAAAAATGACTGCAAATACGTGTAATCGTGGTTACCCGTGACTCTGGTGATTGTCAGTCTTGACAATTCTCTAAATTTTCTTTTAGATTAAAAGTGGGCTAGAATTTTTACAAGACAACATTATTGCCAGCTATTCATCGTAATCATAGTAAATGATTTTCAAATTATTAAAAGTTGTCTGTTTTACTTAATCCACTTTTACCTCTTAAAGGATAAATTTTGACATATTAAGGTTCCCAAATTCAGACTTACCTCATGTCTGAAAACAAATCCTACAATGGCAGCGACCAGTTCGACCAAAAAAATGAGAGTCAGAAACATTGCATACTGTGGGATAAAAACAAAATCCAGGTCAGCATGAATAAAATACATCACAGCTGTAAAAGGAGTCAAAGAAAAAAAAACGGTCTACTCAATCAGTTCAGCACGTTTTTATTGAAAAGGGCAGGAAAAACACAACAGAAGTGGGAACTGGCAGCTGGACTGTTACTTTTTATAAGGAACAGGAAAAACCATGAAGGGCCATGGCCGGTTCCAAGAAACAAAGCCTACAACATATAAGATTTTTCTAAAACCAAGAATCATTTCTAAGGGAAACAATGACTCACCAGTTTTAGCATCCATGCAGAAGCTCGGCACGTAGCACAACAGCCAAAGGTGCCCAAAAGAATGATGACAGTTCCAGTACCAATGAGCACGAAGGGGACATTGGTAGCCTTCTCATTTAAAAGGGAAAAATAATTCTCCAGGCTCACCTTGCCCCAAATGCCAACGGCAAGAAGGATAACACCAGTGATCTATGTGGCAAATCAGAGAATAGAAAGTTATGCACTGTTTATAGCAGCATCTCCAAACCACAAACCACTAAGTCGTTAAGAAACAATAGATATGAGAATTGATTTAGTAGTCTGTGGCCACAGAGCTGTGGCTGGGATATGGCTGACAAGGGGAGACAGAAGCAGCATAGAAAAGGGATCTGCACGCAGCACAGGCCTTGGTAAGTCCACAGGCTGGATCACTAGGTAGCCCAGGTAGCCAGGGCAAAACCAGGGGACAGCTAGAGAAGCCATCTCAACAAAATACTTAAACATCTGTTTTTCGTGTAAACTCAGGCCTATGACACTTTGTCCCAGGAATCAAAACTTCCTTAACTGTTTTACTCCCGCCTGAGGAAGACAACCTTCCTGGAAATAAAAAAAAGTGTTTTTATGGGTTCCAAAAACTACCCCACCCCGCCCTGCCCCCAGTTCAGAGATGAACACAGGGTACAAAGGGATGGTACACAAAATCAAGCCCAAGGATAGGTTGGCGGGAGTGAAGCCATTACCCTACTTACCTGAGAAAAACTCCCCTCTAAGGAAGCAGTGAAAAGAAAGAGACTATTATGCAAGCAAACCCTCAAGGACCTGCTAGCTTTGCCTTTCCAAGGGTCCGGGGTCATCCGAGCGCGCTCCGTAGCTCCCTCCCTGGGCCCTCCCGCCTCCGCATGGAATTCAAACGCTAGGCACATCTGGGTCTCAGCTCAGCCTGCAGGCTGCCCGCCTCCGGCTCCCCGACCCCGGCGCGGGCGAGATGCCAGAGCTCGACTCCGACCCCAGCAACTCCTCACCAGCGCCGGGGTCCCAGCAGGGACGGCGGCCCAAAGCCCATCCGCGCTTCCCTCCCCCCGGCCGCGACGTGGGCTCCCTCCGCTCAGGGTCACACCCCCCGCCCAAGCCCGGGGGGTCCCCTCCCGTCCCGGGAGCCTCCGTCTCTCACCCAGAAGATGAAAGTATAGATCAAGAGGACGCTCTTGAAACAAGTAATTACTGGTTTTGTCTGCAGCCTCCGAGACGGTGACGCCATGACTAGCTCACGACCCTGCCCCGCCGCACCGGGTGATCGGAACCGAGCGAGCCAGACGCGGAGTTCCCGAGTCCCCCCGGAAACTGCCGGAAACTTATGAGCGTCTACAACTGAGAAAAGCCGGAAACACTGTACAATTTTCTAGAGGGTAGAGTCCGGGATGCTGTCCGGAAAGTGACGACAATTTCCGAGCGCCCCCTGCCGAAAGTTACTGAAAACTACATACAAAGGTTCTACTGCCGGAAATTTCTTGGATCTTCGAGTGGAGCTTGGTTTTTCTCTGAAAGAATCTTTCCCGCCCCGCCCCTCCCCTGACCTTATAGCTTGATCATATTGTTTCTATCACCAGCAACACCAGCAGCCCCCTGATATTCGGCTTGGGCGACCCCTGGTTTCCTAGAAAGAAGGAAAGGAATTAGAAGAGGTTAAAACTGACGCAAGACTGTTTTATTACACGGCAAAATACCCATAAGAGATATATTTCCAAAGAGAACCCAGCGCATCGCAAAGTCACACGTTTTTCAGAACTGAAAGGAAACGTGAAATTTGCCGGAGCGGTGGAATTGGGCTAATTTTTTTCTTCTCACTCTTGCGCTTTTGAATTTTTGAACATTCTTATGTTCAAACCGGTGGGGAGTAAGAGTGAATGGGTTGCGGGGAATAATCACTTGTTGGAAGAATTCCAAAACTGGAGTTTACAGATCTCCATTATCCCTTTCTTGTCCTCTAAGTAATTGGAAAATTGAGGGAAAATGTTTTCAAATTACTAATACTGAATGTAAGTTCAGATATTAGCTGCGAAGTTTTAAAAAGTGAAAGTGTTATGGAGATGGCCAGGTAAAGGTGACTCCGAAAGTCACACAGCTAATAGCAAAGCCAAAACTAGAGATGACTGTGCTTTCCAACCCCCTCTTCTATTACACAAGCTGCCTATGGTATTTGGTTGTGGGGAACTGCCCTAGACAAGTCCTAGAACTTGAGGCTATGTGTTCCTAAGGAGTTAAACTGCTTACAGGATGGGAGTGAATCACTAAAAAATATCCTGTTCCATATGTCCAGAGGCAACCCTGGGTTTTAAAAAGCCCTTTTCATGGTCTCCTAAATGCTGATGATAAAAGCGGAGGCTCTATTTGTTCCAGGCGTTACTTTAGGAATGGTTAAATGTGAAGACAAGTCTCCAGACAGTTGAAAGGCCTAGAAAATGTGGATTATGCAAATCAGCAGAGCCGTAAACAGTATTTTAAGTTCCTTGACACAGCTGTAAAATGGGGATGTCTATTTCAGAAAGGATGTATATGCAAGTGCTTTGCCCAAGTTAATTCTATGCCTCTCATCAAGGGGAAAAAAATAAATGAGCTTAGACATTATAGATACCCACTGTTTCCTGCTTTCTGGCACCTTGTAGGCTTCAAGAGTGACCAAATGAGCCATTCAAATTGCCCCCAATTTAAATAGGTCATTTGCTTCACATAGAAACCTCAGGATAGGGATGTCTTTTTCATCTAGTCAGGTTCAAACACATTCACAAAATAAATACAAATGAATTGATGAAGTGGTGTGGGCATCTTGGTCTCCCATTTTACTCAGGGACTTCAGCCCAATACCCCATTCGTCTTTCTGGAAATACAGGAGAGATGATGTAACCAAGGAGAAAAGAAGATCGGCGTTAGGTGTCAAGACTCCCATTTTCCATTTAGTGGAAACTACATACTTTGTAAACTTTCTCCAGGTCTTCTTGCTCCCTCCATAAAAAAAAATGTACCATATGAGAAAAAAATAGTTACCCCTAGGATATCTGAATTGATACGTAACACTAACAACGCTATAGATTTGTATGCTCCTTTATCTGGATGATGACACCCAGAGCACTGATGTTTCAATCAAAAACAAGTTAACACATAAGCTTATAATGGGATGTTCCTAATAAATTACAGATGGCTTTTCAACTATGGAAGTATAGTATTTTCTTCCTATTAAATCATATATGTAGGTAGCCCCATGATTGCATGTTAGGTATTGTGAAGAGGTTGGTCTATATTGTTAAAGCACAAAGTATGTGTTAAGGTCTGGTTTCTCAACTAGCGTGTAAGCTCTTTGACGGCAGAGACTGGGTGTTGAGTGACTGTTATCTCCACAGGGCTGGGAGAAGAAGATAATATCAGTTCCTATCCAACCCATCACATCATCACTGACACAAACTTAACATCATAAGTGAGACTTTACTGTACTGCTATTGCACAAAGTCATACAAAAGTGAAAGAGAGGTGATGCCTGAAGTTTTCTGCTTGCAATTTTGCTTTAAACATACCACAGACCCAGGAAACAGGAAAATTCCATTAACTTGGTCACACAGAGCTTCCCTGTGGTTTGAATATTGACCTAGGACCAGTTCCTATAGCATCATGCCACATGTCTGAGGTCCAAGAGAGCAACTATTGGAGAATGAATTATTGCACTGCCAGTCTTTATGCTAAAGTTGCATTCTAAAATTAGAAAAGCCTAACACATAAATACGTGGAATGAAAGGGTAAATGATACATCTATACACTTCTAAACACTGAGGCAAGGTCACCAGGAAATAGAACAGACATCAACTTTTAAGAGTTCCACATTTGCCATAGCTACAGGAAATGAGGGTGAGGGGGGCTCTAAGTCTGTGCAAAGCTTTCTTCCTAGGCTAAACACTATCTGAGGGGTTCTCTTATTAAAACAAACAAGTATCAAGGAAAGTCTTGCTAACTCCTTGTCATCCTAAATGGAAGTTTTCTCTGAAGCTTAGATTTGTACCACGTCCTGAAAGGGATTTTCGTTGTGAACCTGAGAGCAAAGAAATGTTTCTGTGGCTGAATAAAAAACACAAAATAGTCAAAGCAAAAGCCGCATCTTATTTCCAAGAATGTGTTGATTTTTCTCCTCTCCCTTCCTCTGCCACTCACAACGCTGCTTTGTTTGAGCAACAGTTGGTGCCAAATTAAACCAAAGGCTGACATGGAATGTAATATTCCTCTGGCCACAACACCTTGAACCACTGCCTGCTACCCGCTACACCCCTTTATCCATCCCCCTGCCATGCCATCAAACCCAGAAGAGTTCAATTCAGTTCAAATGTAGGCCTGGGTCTGGGTCCAAACCCAGACCTAAGGAGCATCTAATCCCATTTAGGCAGTGTAAGAAGTAATTCTCTAGGTCGTAAGATAAACTTATTCTTTAAAGTATCAATAATGACTGTAATATTGAGCATCGACTATGTATCCACCACTGTTGCTAAGCGCCTGACACATTACCTCATGTATACATCACAAAAGCCCTTATTGTGAGGCCAAGGCTATGGCTGCCCACACTGTCCAGAGGAGGAAACAGGTTCAACGAGGCTCAGTAACTTGCCTAGGACTAAGCCCTGCCAACTTCTGTTTCCCTCATCAGAAGCGGGGTGCACTCGGTTATGAGACACGGCTGCCATTGCACAAACAGCAGTCTCGGCTGGGAATAACCCCAGCAAAGACGCCTGTGCTCAGACATTCAGTCACAAACAAGGGCTCTTTAGAGCCCCTGAAGCACAAGAACCTTGATAATTTTCCCCATTCTGCCTTGTACTGGGGTTTTTTTTTTTTCGAGTTTTACTTTTGCCACTACTCCAGTAGCCCGGTCCCCTAGGAAGTCCCCCTGCCCATCCCAGAGTGGCGAGGTGAGGAGTTCAATACTTTCTCTGGCGCAACCTCCTAATTTCTCCCTCTTTCCAATCACAAAAACACATGTTTGAGGCTGAAAATGTAGGAAAAAGTCCTTTAGTATTGTTGCTACTTGTTTTACATTCAAAATTTAGTAGGAATTTGTGTCCCTTCCCCATTAATTTCCTGTAACCTTCAAGATTCAGCTTTAAATGCTTTTCTTTTACACAACTATGCCTCGCCTGACCAAAATGGTAACTTACTCCTTACTGCATTTCCATTGTGAATTTTCTGTTCTACAGTAGGCCAGTTATGATTGTCTTCCCAATAAACAAGGTCTATTCCCCACTCCCTTCCCACTCTGCAACCTCACTCAAAATTCCTGTCCCCTACTTAAGGTTCAGCTCAACCCCCAACTCAGTGAAAGCATCTTCCCCCCACCAACCCCCGCCCCACCCACACACCTATTTCTCTAACATCAGTGCCTATAGTCTCACCACTCACGTTAACACAGACCTTTAGTCAATCACCAAAGTACCTGCTTTCTTCTCTACTTACCTATCCTACTTCCTGCCTACTACATGGTAGGAGACTACTGAGAAGCCAGGATGGCAGGGCCCCTGTGTGCCCTTTTATACTCTCCCCAATACCTTAGGACACAATGCTCAACTGATGCTCAGCTAATCCCGGTTGAGCTCCTTGGTCATAGCTAAGGAGTGATCTCTGAGGCTAGCCACTTAGTAGTGACTCAAGGTTTGATTAACAAAATTAAATAAAAAGCTAAATGTCTAAGCCACCCCAGTATCACACTATCATAAAACAGGAGCATTAAGTTGAGCTTCTGGATAATGTCTTGGGATATTACTATTCCCTGTCTTAGGAACCAGTAAAAGACATCAACCTCTTATCTCTTACTCACATAATGGCCTTACCATTTTCATTTTCTAATACTTTTTCCAGAATCCCTTCAATTACCTTTGGCTGCATGCCTATCATAAAGTTTAAAAGCACCTCCTACTTATTTTCTTAAAATCTCATATTTTACATTACAGCCATCAGATAAACATCACTTAAACAGATAGTTTGAATATGATCATTTAAATAGATCATTCATGAGTACAGTTTTAAAAATCAGTTTCCTGAATAGGAAAACCTTTTTATTCCTGTTGCCTCTTGTGTCTTCTCATTATTCCTTCTTTGAAATTCTCTTCTGTATCTATTTTTCATTCCCTTTGTTTCCATCCACTCCTTTCCATTTCTCCATGAAACCTTTCCTCCCTTTTTAACCCTGATCTTGCCTTCCATAAAATGAGAAATACTCTTGAATGGTATTAAAATTCACAATCCCATGTCAATTTGCCTTAGTCCATTTTCTAAGAAAGTTGTTTCTAGTCTAGCCTTGTTAAGATTTGCTGAGATCTCAGCTAGGCAAGTCAGTTTCCATATCTAATATTTCTCAAAAAAATATGTTCTGCACTGCCAAGGGGCTTCATCTTCATATGAAAAGTCCTGAAGGTGAAAATAGTGCTGAACTTTAAGAACTTTAAGAAATGTGTATTTGTATGTACAGCTGTGATCAGCCTCTCTGTGTGTCTTTGCCTCTGTGTCTCTCTGTGTGTCTTCCCAACCAAGTCATATGGAAAGGTGCTTTATTTAACTTTATATCTCCACAGTGTCTAACATAGTGTTATCCACACATAGTAGGTGCTAAAGAAATGGTTTTTTTAAATTAACCCCACCCATTTGGGGTAAGCTTATTATATTACCCTTCATATTCCCCTTTCCAGAGTGCTGCCCCTCTTGCCTCATTATCCCTTTACTTTGATCTCCCTTTGATTTCCATATTGTCCTCCTCCACTTCCTTCTTTAACCTCTCTGTGCCACCCCTCTGTCCTGCTCCTTCCAGCCCTAAGTGGGACATGAGTCCTTAAGCAGGATGGTCACCCTAGCATGTGCAAGAGTCTGTGTTTGGTGCTGGGGAAATGAAGAAGACTAAGGCAAGGTTCTGGCCCTCTCGGCACTCACAGTCTAGTAGGGGACAGAGGTGAGTCTGAGATGAACAGACTCGCATATTAGGGGATAGAGATTGTCAAGATGAACAGTGACACTCAGTGTGATAAATCTGTGATTGGGACATGTACGAAGTAGCCTGATAGAAAAGGAAGGTGAAGTAAACCAGCTCTGGTTGGAGTGGGCTGAGGGAAGCTCCTCAGCAGCAAAGATGGATGTGGTTTCAAAAGGCCAGGAAAGGGGCTAAAGGAATAGAGGGTAGAGTAGATATGTCTGTGCAAAGGCACTGAGGTATGAAAGGAAGCACCAGACGGTCACTGAGTCCAAAATGAAGAGTCATGGGATGAATGTTTAAAACTAGGCTGACGACATAGGTGGGGTTGGCTTGTGAAAGGGATGATATGCCTTGCTAGGAGCTTGGACTGTACTCTCTGCCAAGAGGGAGCCAGTGAAGGAGGTTTGTTAGAAAGAAAACAGCCCTGGTAGAATAAAATTTATTCCTCTGTGTACTCTCTCTTGCTCTCTCTCCTCTCTTCTCTCTCTCAATTACTCTCTCTCTCTGTCTCTCTCTCTCTCTCTCACACACACACACACACACACACACCTATTTAATAGATTCACCATTTCCTGTCATATGAGTTTAAAATAAACTCCTGTATCTGACTTCAAGGGCCCCACAATATATACAAATGAATACTCTATTTATTCAGCTTGATTCTCCATCACGCCCCCAAGCCCTGTAACCAGTTGCCCACCCCCTCTGACAGGACAGTGGCCTCTTGTTTATTTCACTTCCCCTGCCTGAGAGGAACCCAAGGGCCACTTCCTCCTGCTCACAGTGTCTTCACAGTCTCCAAGACAGTTTTGGGAATCTTGTACAGTATATTGTACTGTTTTCTAATTGTGTAAGAATTACACTACTAAGCATAAACCCTCTGGCAGCTGGAGAGTAAGCTCTAGTTGATCAAATATCACACAATTCTTACCACTGTTCCCTGGCTCTTAGCTTACACTAGATGCCCAATGAAGATTAGTTCCCTAAACACACAATTTTAATCAAGACCATTTTTGTTGAATGTTTGTCTCCCCCATTCCACGAGAACAAGGATTTTTGTCTGTTCTGTTCACTGATACCTCTCAAATACCTAGAATAGCATGTAAGCACATAATAGATGTTCAATAAACATTTGTTGAATTAATTCCAGATTAGGATGGCAGGGATTTTGTCTGCCATCCTTAATACAGTAGATGCGTGATAAATTTACTGAATGAATGAGGCCAAGATCATGTCTTCAGCTTCTTTATACCACTATCACACTGTCGAACACATGGTAGACAATACGTATTTATGATTGATGAACTGGAAATGAAAGAGGCTTGCTACTGAACATTTTATTTATCATAAGCACAATTCTTCCCTACAGAACTGAGAGGGGGTTACCAATTTCCTTGCCACACAGAAAAGAAACTCTATCTACAGCAGCTAAAAAAAATTTCTTCGACAACCACTGATTTTTCAAGGATGGAAATGTCGACTCTTAGGGGAGGGAGAATGTAAGGAGCTGGTCTGCACTATGGCAGAATAGTGTCATTACCAGATACTAAAAAGAAAGCTTGTTTAGTGAAGAGAAACATATCCCTCCATCAGAAGTCACTGGGGAAAAGCTTAGCAATGGCTATAACCTTGCCATGCACAGATCATCCAGATTCACTTAACCAGCCTGACACTAAAGCCTCTCTAAGCATGTTTCCCCTCCACTCTTATTACAGGAAATCAGTCTGGATTCTTCAGCCATGAAGCATGTGGCATTTTTTGTAAACAATATAATCTTATCAGAAACTGAAGTCCATTGAAATTAGGTCATCAGTGAGAGGATTTCAAAGTGCGTCTGACCCTGCACCTGTGGATGGTAAGGCAACTCAAAGTTGGGGACTACTAAGGATTTCCAGGGGGAATCTCCAGGGAATGTCAAAGTCAGCTACACTCTTCCCTTCTCCCTAGAGTTTGTGAAACTTCTTTTAATTCAATCCCGATGTCATGCTGAGTCATATAAAGAAGTGCTCTTCAGTGTACCACATCTCTGGAGGCCCGTTAGCCAGCCTCTGTTAGTCATTACTATACTCACGGGCTTAGGGCCAGGACCATTCACACTTTCCCCCTGCTCTGAAGCAGACGGACGGAGTTCCTCTAATCTTTGTGCTCCTTCTCCCCCACTGCTCTAACACCCTTCTCTGAGGAAGGAACAGCTATAGCACTGGGGATAATATAGCTTTAAGGCAACTTTTGGCACATGCAGATATCCTAACATCTGGGCAGTGTTAACAGAATCCCGAAGGCCGGGACAGACCAGGAGCCACTCGTTCTAGGAATGTTAAAGTAGAAGTTTTTCCGACTGATGAGAAGAGCAGAGAGGAAGGAGAAAGAATAAGCAAGCACAAACCCCCATAAAACAGGTAAGATCTACTGCTTAACCCCTCCACATTACACTACCCTATTTCACAGCCATGGGGGATAAGGAGACCCAGGACCTGGGCAGCATGGCTGGAGGCGGAGGGTGTTCTCTTATGAAACAAGATCATATGCTGCTTTCCTTTTGAGCCATGCCCCGGCTGCAGACACAGGTTTCTACTATGTCCCCTGCCCACAGCAGAGGGAGGGCTGACTCCAGGGAGTCAAGTTTTTAGTCTGTGATTGAGGAGGAGGTGGACAGGCAAGCCGTCACAGACTCAGAGCACTGGGTCTGAAGGGAAAGCTTCTGCTCCAAACCAGGGGCTGCACGGAGGCTGCATGTGGGAGAGGAGTCAGCAGTTAGTTCCCCTCGCTGTGCATTTCCCCAGATCTCTCTTTAAATATCTTCTTTCTCATCCCTTTGTCCCCTCTTTCTGCTTTTATCTCTTTCCTTCCACTCTCGCAGGTTTTCTTTTCTTCCTAGCTTCCTTCCCACATCTTTCCACTTTCCCTGCTTCCCACCCTCAATTGCTGTCACTTTTTCTCTATCCTTCTTCCTTGCTACTCTCTAGACACACACTGAAGCCAAGTCACAGTGAACTGGACAATCGAATTTTTCCCCATTCTTTGGCTTCTCCTGGCCCTGTGGGGACTCTGGCCAGAATCTGCCATCTTTCCATTTCTCCGTTTCTGGGACTGACTCCTCCCCTGAGCATGTCATTCCACTGAGAGCATCCGGGTGAATGGGTGCTTGCTGAAAAGTCCAGTGGTCAGTTTATACCAGTGTGCAGCAATTTTTAATACTGTCATTTATGAAGTATTTGCCTACTGGGAACCACAGACCTCTCATCCCATTAGAGTGAGGACAGGACATTAAGTGAGAGGGCAATTGGTGCTTGCCCACCCTCTCCTCGGCTACTTCAGCAGGTTCTTCCCAATCCTGCTGACTCCCTGATGGCTCAGCAGGGTGAAACTAGAAACTTGAAGGGACAGCTGGACCTGAAAGCCAGAAGCCACTACCAAACCACTAACCCTCAAAACCCAATGCTAAGAACAGAGCCAGGGTATGGTTACTGCCTGAGAAACTAGAGAAGGGAGACATCCAGTCCTGTCCAATATGAAGTTGGTAATAAGAAGACCTAATATATAGTGATTGGTTCTCTATGTGCCAGGAAATAATCTCTATCCTATAATGTAGACACTGTTATTATTCCCATTTTATAGATGAGGAAACTGAGGCTTAGAGAAGTGAAGAAATTTGTCCACGGCCCCATAGCTAGGAGGGACAGAACTGGGTACACATCCAGATACAGGTAACTCCAGAGTTCAAGCTCCTAGTCCATATGTACTAGTGTTTTCCCATATCAGTGGTTAGGGAATACTAGGTACATGAATGATCTGGCAGCCTTTAGATTGCAAGAGTCTCTCTTGGTTCTAGAAGACTTGATGCAGGCCCTTTCCTGATCTTGTTCCTCAATGTCTCTCTCTATTAAGTTAGCCCATGGAACATTTGCATCTGATTTCACCAGGGTCAGTTGAGAACTGATTGCTTTATGTCCTTGTCCTCCTAGGAGAAAGACCATAGATAACGAAGAGTTTTTTTATTCTATAAAGTGGAAGATCCTTACAAAGAGGATGATATAACGGGCATTTGTTAATTGGAAAATCTTCCTTCCTCACAGATGCTGGATTTCAGCTTCCTCTCACTTTTGGAAGCTCATTGATGGCTGATTTCTGAAAGATATTTTCCTTTGCCCTGGTACTTCTGGCCACATACTTCCATTCTTGTCTCCCTAACCTACCCCCACCCCTTTCAAGGATGGCCCGTCAACTAACTCAAAGAGGAGCTCTCTCTCTGCTGCTCTTCCTCACTCAAGCAGTGACACCAACATGGTATGCAGGTAAGTTCCGGGGGCTGCTGCCCATTACTTCCGGGGAAGGCAGAGCCTAGACCAAGTCTTAGAGTCCGACTGAAATAAGAGAGGCTTAAATGAGATACAGAGAACTATTCTCAATCAAAAAGATGGTTAAACATTGCAACTGGCTATGTAGGGAGGCTTTCGAGGCAAACTAACAAAAGATATTTCAAAACAGGCTGCACCAGCATAAAAATGAGAAAGTTGGACAACATGGCTTTCGAGGCCACTGTGTCACCCACTTCTGCATTTAGTTTCCTCCCTCCCTTTTTTCTTTCTCTCTCTCTCCCTCTTTCTCTGCTTCCCTCCCTTTCTCTCTCTCCACCAGATCTTATTTATAGCATGAGATTTTTGTAGCCCCTTGCTGCTGCTGATGTTAATGACAATACAGATCACATTCTCTTAAACATCCCCAGTTACTGCTGGCTTGTTCCTTACTACAGAAGGGATGGAGATTTCTGGATTCCTGCATATTTCATCCCTTGTCCCTGGAGATGTAGGGAATGGAAAAGGACAGACTCAGCGAGGGGAGGTGAAAGGCGAGGGGGAGAAATGAACGAAGGGTAATGAGGAAGCAGGCTGAGGTTTCTGATGGGGCCCAGCTGGCATTCCAAGAACTAAGAATATTCTGTGCCTGCAGTGTCTGCCCTCATGGGGGCTGGGAAGCATAGGGCGAAGAGACAGGTCCAACCAATGAAGTGAGGAAAATATCCAGAGATGAGTAAATAACCAACTGCTTCCATCACAGCCGCAGTCATCACAGCTAAAATTTTCCACATGCCCTGAGCTCCTGGTGGGGGCCTTTGGCAAGAGCTTTGTTTGGAACAGCTGCATCAAGCTTTCAAACAAATATGCAAAATCTTCCCCTCTTTGGCTTAACCTGGCTTTGTATGGGGTAAAGCACAAGGGCTGACACTGAGATGAAGAAATTCAAGTGAAGCCCTTGGCAAAGTACGCACTGTTTGGGGTTAGAGGAGCCCCGAGTGTCCAGGAGGTATGTGCAGCTGTGTCCTTCCCAGCCTCCCCCAGCTTCAGTTCAAATATGCCAGACCAAAATCCGGTCATAGACCGCAGTACTAGGCAGTGGAGACTAGGTGGCTCAAAGACCAATTTTGAACACCTGTGAGAAAACTCAGGGGCTGCCAGAGCCTTTACCTTCACCTTGCCCAGGCTGGGAGCCATTGGAGTCTTCAGGATGGGGCAGGTTTTTTTTAAACTTAGGTTCATGCAAAGCACTCAGAGGGCTGTTTGTAAAGGTGGAATTCCCAACCTGTACGAGAATCACAGGGTCTCCACTCCTTCCAAGGAGTCCAGTCCAATGAGGTCTCTGACAGCCCTGCAGACATGCTCATTCTGGCCTCTTCTGTTCTTAGGAGGCTGCAGGATGAAAGAAATTTGGGAAATAGCCAATAATCCTCCCCTGCATCACTAGCTCAGCTGTCTGAGTTGGCTTCATGGACTTGTTCATTCATTCACTCAAAAAATATTTATTAGCCACTTGCTATGCATGCAGTGCCATTTGTTCACAGCTCTAGCCTTGTCTTCAAATGGGAATGGCCCAAAGAAAGCAGCCAAGTGTAGATTCAGGACTAATCAGAAAAAGGATCCAGGAATAATCAGCAGGGATTGGGAAGAGTTAGGAATATAACTAAAGCAAACAGTGGGTTAAAAGCATGTATTGGTATGTCTGAGCCATTCAGAAAGTCAGCCTGTGTTTGTTGGCATAAGCCAAGCATTAGTGTGGATCTTAAAACCATTTTCAACTATCAGTTACATTTGCAACCATACAGTCATGAAGGGCAGTGCTTAGAGGGTCTCACCATGTTATGGAAGGCAGTCGGAGGAAACCAGTACCACACCACACTGTAACCACTGATTGAGCTGAAGGACCTGATGGCTGCCCAATGCTGCCCAATTCTGTCCCCGCAGAGCTGAGGAGGGACAAGCAGATACAGCAGTGTGCGGAGGGTGCTCCTCTAGCTTCCTACATCTCAGCTCAGTGTCCTAATATTTGCAGAAAATACCCAAAGACAGGCAAAGAGGGGAAATGGAAACGCTTAGAGTGGTAAGGTGGCCCTAGCCCATTTCCATCACAAAGCAACCGGGCACTGGTCCAGCTACCTCGGCGCCCTGCTGGGGACTGTAATTCTCTGACTGACTGAGTCTTCCCCTCAGCTTTACCACATCCCTGCAATTCTGGAATGATGTAAAATGTTTGGTGGCCTTTGATCCCCTGAGATACACAGAGCAAAAAACTCACTCTGCTCCTTAGTAGCTTGGGCTGCTCCCGTGCCTCCTCTGAGCCTGTTTCCTCATCTGTGCATTAGAGAGAATAAGGCTCTCTACCTCACTGAGATGTTAGAGTGACATGATGAGATGCATGACACAGAGTATGTGCTCAGTGATGTTAGCAGTCATTGTGTTTGGTGGTGATTGTCATCCAGCCTCTGACACCCCTGTTTGCTCTTGTGGCAAACAGAGACTTGCTCCCTGCCGGGCATTTCCCCACAAGTGAGCTGTGGAACAAGAGTGTGGGGACGGAATCCCTTAGGGAATCACACACATCTGGCCTCCTGTTTACAGGAGCTATAAGGCTTTGAGGCTAATACTAAATGGAAACAGCTGACAACAATTCTGTGTCCCCCACGCCTCCTGCCCCCCACAACACACACACAGAGAAACCTCCCATGTGGTAAGAGAGCAAAGGAGAGGAGGCCTAAGGAGAAATAAAAGGAAACCAGAAGAACTGAAAAGAGAAAACAGAAATAAATAAATAAATAAAGGGAAAGAGAAAAAATGAACTCTTTCCTTTGGAATGAGGGCAAACCAACGAAGCCATGATTTCATAAGGCAAACTTTCAATTTGATTCATTCCCTTGTTCATCAAGTTGGACTGGTTTCCCAGTCTCCACACCCCCAGTCTGGGCCTGTGGGAATGGAGGAGTTTCATCATGTAGCCCTCTGCTCCACCCCTCAGTGCAGGGAGCTCTGTGCCCCTGCCCAGAGAGGAGACAGGCAAGCTTGCAGTTTTACTGTTTACACAGTCCAAAGGGCTCCAGCATGAAAACCCAGCCCTGTCCTGGAAGGGCACACTCTCCTGGGAATGAGGAATTGTCTGCAGACTTCAGCACAGGCTGGTTGCTCTATTCCTGTGCGTGCATCAGGGCTCAGGGAGGGTGAAAGGAGGGTTTCCGGAAACTTGGCTCCGGAAAGGCCCAAGTTGTATTCCAATTAGTGCGCATTCATGACTGATTTCCTGCCATCTGGTGGAACACACCGTTTAGTCTCCCAGACAGCCATAGACCTGTTTCCACCAGGGCTGGGCCACTTAGCGGAATGGTGGTGGATTGGGAATGCTCTCTATATAGCTCAGCAGCTCCCTTCTAAAGCTCCAGCTGATTAGAGGAACCAGAAATTTCTCCAAAGGACTTTGCCTTTTTTCCTCCAAACTGCTAAGGAGGTAAAACTCTTCTCATTGTCCTTGCCTTGTGAGCCCTCCCCCTTTGCCTTGGCACGCCATCCCCAGCAATGGCAACCAGGTCGCAAAATGCTGGTGCCCCATGGGAGCGACGGAGCTCTAGAAATTGTTTCCTCCTGAGGCCTGTGGCCCTGTTGCTAAAGGCAAGACCCTTACTCAGGCTTTGTTTTTTTCCTCTGATCTGGGACAGTACTCCATTTTCAGTTTGGTCATCAGTGTCTCATCAAAGCTCATGTGCTACATCAAGGAAGTGGGTCATTTATAGCCCAGATTGATGGGATGGATAGGTGGTCAAGAAGTTTGATTGTTTTTCTTTTGGACAGAGAGAGGCCTGTAGCAGCACCAGTAAGCTGCACCCCTTCACCCCAACCATGATCCTGCCCTCTCTGTCCCTGAGGTGTTGAGGTTTCCCCATAATACTTGTGCTGCTTTACAAGGAAGAGTTTTCCTCATTAAATATCCACCCTCTCCCCACCCATGGAGTGTCATGTCCTTAGGAAGGAACCAAGTTGGAAAGGGGGAAAGGCTGGGAAGGACTGGAGTGAGATATCAATATATCATCTTGATACTGTCCTCTTCATTCCAGGTTCAGGGTACTATCCCGATGAAAGCCACAATGAAGTCTATGCTGAAGAGGTTCCGCAGGCCCCCGCCCTAGACTACCGAGGTAATCCTCACTGCTTCTCAGCTCAGAAAGAATCTTATGGGGCCTAAGACATAGGGCCTCCCTGAAGCATGCTCATCCAGCTTGGCTCGTATGTATGCAAACTGCTGCTCAGGGAATCAGGGGTTGGGATTTCCAATCATGAACTTGGTTGCTGACTTGCTGTATGACCTCACCTCTCTAGCACTGAGGTTGCCCATCTATTATTAGTCTTCAAGTATTGACTGAGTGCCTACTGTATGTCTAATCCTGTGCAAGGTAAGCCTATAGGTGATACAAAATCTGAGATAAGGTTTTGTCCCCCTTGAGGTGCTTACATTCTACTGGGGGAGGGCAGATGAGTGAGGAGGCAGTAAAATTAGCACATGTAGGGCAAGTAAGTGTGAAACTATGTGGTAGCAATACATGCAGTAAGAGTTAAGGAAAAGAAGGGAAGGAGTCATGAAAGATGAGACTTAAACCAGGCCTTGAATCATGGGTGATATTGAGAACTGGAAAGGGGAGGGGAGGGCATTCAGCGAAGCATATGACCACAGATACAGAGGTAAGAGCAAACCCATTGGAGAAAGGAGCTAGAAAGAAACCAGCCTGACTGGAGGAGGTGGGACATGGAGGAAGTAGTAGAAAATAAGGTCGAATATAAAGAGTGAGACTAAATTAGGAAAGGCGCCGTGATCTAGGGACCCTTCTAAGGGGAGGCAGGAGGACTATCTGTGAAGAACGCTAAATAGGAATTCCTGCATTAGAAGGAAAGTTAAACCAGGTAGTATGGACTATCCCTTCCATTTCTAAGATTCTTTGTTTCTATGCTTTGCAAGCCATGCAGAAGACTTTAGCTGTTCTGCTAGGAGTTATAAGGAGCCAGTTTATGTTTTTGTCTGGGGGATTGACATGGTAAATGGTAATTTCAGAACACTAACCTAGTTATTGTGTACAGATGGCAGGGGTTTAGGGAGGGGTAGAGCCTGGGTCAGGGGCATTCTCCAGGATTTAGTAACAGTAATGTTGGTTAGAGATGAACCCCAGAGATGTTTCAAAGGATGAGATGACAAGACTTAGTGCAGATTTGATGTACCAAGAGGCTAAGAAATAAATAGATATCCAAAAGCATCTAGTCTGAATACCTGGGAGAACTCTAAGACCCTTCTCAAGAAGACAAGGTTAGGAAAGAAAATTGGTTTGTTGAGGGTGCTCTATAGGCAGTGTGAAGTAGAAGGATGGAGCTTTGTGTCCTCAGTTTAAATGAATGAGCTTTTGAAGGGAGCAGAGTACCAAGGTCAGAGCCTTAGAAGATGTCTAGAGGTGTGACTAGGAGCCAACAGGGTAAGAGAGATAGTAGTGAGTCATGTAGGAGGACATGAGGGTAGTGTCCTTCTTATTACAAAAGCCATGGGAGAAGCATTTTAAGCAAGAAGAAGGGATGAGAGATCTACTGTGTCAAATATTGCAGAGACAAATTGGGGTTATTGCAAACGTGTTTGACAAGAAGAAGGTAAATGGTGACCTTTGAGAAAATAGTTTCAATGGAGAAATGATCAACGCTTTGGGTTCCTCTGTGCTCCTTTCTAGCTACCTGCTACCTATCTTCTCTCTGCCAAATGGCCCACCCACACTGCCTTTCTGTCTCAGCACTCACTAACTCCTAAACTCCCTACAGTCTGTTTCCCACTCACCCACAAATCTCCATGCTAAAAAAATATTCCCTGAAGAGCACACTTCTCTCCCAGTGTCCAAGTCATATGGTCCTTTCTTGAGCTGCAGTCGCCCCAGTCTCTCAGCAGCACTAAGCACCTCTCTTTCTTTTCAACCCTGCTTCCTTGGGCTCCATGACATTTCACTATTCTGATCATAACAGAAGCCGAGAAAGAAGATGGGCTCCCTGGTGGTGATGAGGGAGAGAAGAGGCATGGATGTGAACTTTGGGCAACCCTGACCTATCTCCTGATCCCCTGGACAATCCACTTGGAGATACCTAAACCTAAATTATTTCATCTTCCCTGAGAAAGTAGGAAGATGACCTCCCTACTTTTGATAATTCTCTTAAGTAATTTTGATAATTCTCATCATTCTCTTAAAAATACCTCAATGTCACCTTTAATAGCTCCCTTTCCCTGATTGCCTCTCACCAATCATTTACCAAGAACTGTCATTTCTTATTAACCCATGGGATTAAAACTTTTATTACTTCCCACAGGGATAATGGCAATTGCCTCCTGAGTAGATTCTCTCACTCATGGTTCTCCCTTGCTCAAATCTGTGGCCCACTGTGGCCATTTCTAACAGATTTGGGTCTCAGTCTAGCTACCTAGATTGGCAGCTCATTATCTCTTCTCCCCACATGAAACCTAAGCTTCAGCCAGGCTCATAGAACTCTGTGCTGTTCCCTGATGGCTTTAGCCCACACTGAGCTTTCCCTTATCCAATCATCTATTCAATGAATATTTAATGAGTCCCTACTATGTACCTCTTCTGAAATAAATATTTGTTGTCTGGACCACTCATTTGGCATTCATTATGTACTGCCTTTTTGGTTTACTTTTTATTACCCTTCACAAAGTAGTCACCTATTCAACAGAAGAAGCCATGTATGACAACGCCACAGAGCTATGTAAAACGTAGATGCCCAAGAAATGTTTACTGGCTGGTTGGCATCCAGGGAGCAGAAGCTAGATTATTATAGGAGCCTATAAATGGGAGATGTGGATAGGAAAAAGCAATAGATACAAAATTACTTTCAAGGGGTCTGGCAGCCCTATGATTAATATTAACCTGCCTCATTGGTTATTTTTAAAGGTGCATAAAGCCTTTAGAAGAATACAAACCACATGGTGGCCTTTGGCCTTGAGGCCAAGCGTCCCACAGCTCTTTGGGACTTAGTCTCAGGGCATAAAACTAATTCAGTGAGATTATCAATGTCAAACGGGGAGAGGGTGGCCAGGAAAGTACAACCTGAGGTCCCAGCCAGCTCTGTAAAGTCCTTGTGACCTCATAATCCACAGCTCCGCAACTCTAGTGCAAAAGAGACTTTCTGTAATTTGGGGAATGTGTCTCCAGATGGCAGCAGCATCTTGTTGCTTGAAGCATGATGAGCCAGTAGCTGATTTAGAAAATATCTCTCTCAGGACTACATATATTTCACGTACAAGTTTTCATTTGCTTCTCAAAATAGCTCTATGAAACTGGCTTATTAACCTGTTTGCAGATCAGGAAACTAAGCTCAGGGAAGTTAAATTTAGAGAGTCACAGAGCTTGGAGGTGGCAAGGCAGGAATTTAAAACCCAGGTCTAACTCCAAAGCCATGCTATTCCAACTCTTTCACCAAAAATACAACCCATTGTTTTAAAAAAAGATTTAGAAAAGATGCATTAACCAGTGAACACCAGATCATTATTTTAGAGCAAACTGCCCTTGTAGTATGATGTCATTTCCACTAATCTTGAACTTCCTTTCATTCCCTTATCCTGACTCCTAGCTTGGAGTCAGAAATGCTCCTCTGAAAGATGCCCTCAGTCCTCTGGGCCCTCGTTTTGTCCCCACCCCAGAAGATTATTTCAGCCCTGGACCAGCGGGTAACTCTGAGTTACTTGAAAATAATCACAGACAAGGCCCTTTTAATCATGTTGTTAGCACTTGGCTTTCTTTATAATCCCTAAAAAGAGATGGGTGAATAGCTGCAGAGAGCAGAGGCCATGTGCCTTGTGTTCAAGTCCTAGGTCCTCCACCTCCCGTCTCTCTGATCCTGGACAAGCACCTATTATGTGACAGTCATGGTGCCATGTATTTTTCAAGTGTTATTTCATCTAAAAACATTGCGTGTGTGCTGCGTAGTGATATGGGAAGATCTCTACGATACGTAGTTAAGTTTATTTTATAAAGGACTGGTGGAAAAAACTCAACAATAAAAAACTGCTCTATAATTAAAAAATAAGTAAATAAAAAGCATTGGTGGGAACAGTGGGCATAATATGTTATTCTATGCATTAAAAAGAAAATGAAAATAAGGATCCACACCAAGATTGGCTTTATATGCATAAAGAAACTATTAACAATGGTTCTTATGGGGGGAAGCTAGCATGGTGCTAGCACACCACAGATACTCAATCATGACCTACCAGATAGTCTCCCCAGGTAGTATTTCTCCATGGTCTTAGTGTCAGCTTCCCGTCAGCATCCTTTGGTTTGTTCAGCCAGTTATGGATTTCTGTAACTGTACTGTTACCTCGCCTATATTTCTTTACCTCATCCACATAAATGGCATGAAAGGTATTTTCACATGCCTCACTTACTTCCACATAGTATGGCCACCATTTTGCCTGCTCTGCCAGTCTGGTGGCCATACCCCAAAAGGAAACGAGGTCACTCTGGAATTACTTGTTCTTGCGGGCACCTGGACATTACCAGTTCACTTTCAAATTGCTCAGAAGCCTATGTTTACATATTCTAGAACACTTTGCTCTCAGTCCTGTCAGTCTCATCAGGCTATAGTTCCCAGAGGCAGCCTTCTTCTTCCCTCGGAGGCCCTCATGTACAGCATGATAACTACAGTTACTAACACTACGTTGCAGACTTGAAATGGCTAGAAGGGTACATCTTAAGTGTTCTCACTACAAAAAAAGTGCTAACCATGTGAGGTAACGGGTGTGTTGATTAATTTAACTGCAATAACCATTTCAAAATGTATGTGTATATTGAATCATCCCATTGTACACCTTCAATATGCACAATTTTTTTGTCAACGAATTGTATATCTCAGTAAAGCTGGGGGCAGGGGATAGGAAAGAACATCTGGATAGTGTTTGGGCTCTTTCTAGCCTTCCAGTAATGTTTTCTTTATGCCAGGATTCCTCCAGGCCAGAAAACTCGAACTTATTTACAATCACTAGGCCCTTTCTTACTGTCTCAACATTTGTCCTGAGTTTTTGTATTTCCCTTTACTATGTTTGCTTGTTGTTGACATTCCAATCTGATGTGTGTTTTCTTTGACAGAATATGGGCAAAAAATAACTTGAGAGTGATTGTTGAGGTCCCGGCCTCCTGTGGCGAGTCTTTGTGATGCGTGCTGTGCCTGTGTGATCAATAGCTCTGCAACCTGAGCGCTTAGAGACTTTCTGTAATTTGGAGAATGGTGTCTCCAGATGGTAGCCGTGCGTCACAGCCACAGACTCAAATCTACCACTGGAAGCCACAAGCATGTTGTTGCTCGAAGAATAGTTTTCTCACTGTCATCCGTCTTCATTCTCCAGCCGCCCTCAAGCAGAGGCTCTTGCCTTGCTTTGTTCTTTTAGCTCCTGATGGGCTTTTTTCCAAAGCCCCCTTCTCTTGTCTCTGAGGACTCGGGAACCTAATGAGCTTATGCGGGCTTTAGCCTTCCCTACCTCAGGCTAAAAGATCTCTGTCATCCAGTGTATGCATCCCTGGTCAGGTCGTCCTCTGCCTGTTTATGTGTCCCTTTAAAATCTGAACCCACTAAAGGGTCTTTTGTTTTGTGTAGCTAATGAGGCATCTTATGATGCCTTTATGATTTACAGGCCCTATTAGCTTCTGGGCCCAGTGCAGAACTGGGAGCAGCCTTTGATTTGTAAACAGCCTTCTTTCCTAACGCATTCCCTTCTCTCTACCTTACATCTTTGAATTGTCTTTTAAGAATTATTTTAAATTTATATACTGTAAAAGCCATTCTTTTTGGTTACAGTTCTATGAATTTTGACAAGCACACGGAGTCACGTCACCACTACCATGGTACCAGTTTCATCACCTCAAAATCTTGCCCCTTGGGTCATCTCCAATCTCTGTCCCTGACCTCTGGCAGCCACCACTCTGTCCCTATATGTTTGCCTAATCCAGAATGTCATAGCAATGGAACCCTATGGTCTGCAGCCCAGTCTGGCTTCTTTCACTTCACAAACTGCATGGGAGATTCATCCACGTTATTGTGTGTATCAGCACATCCTTCCTTGGTATGGATAAACCACAAGTGGGTTTAACCATTCACCTATAGGACATTTGAGTTGTTTCCAGCTTTTGGCAATTGTGAATAGAGATTTGTGTACAAAATTTTGTATGAACACAGGTTTTCATTTCACTCGAGTATGTACCTCAAGTGAGATTGCAGAGACTTACAAGTATATTTGTTTACCTTTATATGAAACTACCAAAATATTTTCCAAAGTAGCTGGATCATTTTGTATCTCCCCCAGCAATGTCTGAGTGTTCTGGTTTCTCTTCCTTCTCACCAATGCTTGGTATTACCAGGGTTTTTTTTGTTTTGTTTTGTTTTCAGTTTAGACATGTTAATGTATATATGATGGTATCTTGTTGTGGTTTTAATTTGCATTTCTCTAATCACTACTGATGCTGGACATCTTTTATGTGCTTATTTGCCATCAGTATATCCTCTTCGGTGACATGTTTGTTCATGTCTTTTGCCCACGTTTTAACTGGATTGTTTCCTTTTCTACTGTCGAGGTTTGAAAGAGTTCTTTATATATTCTAGAGACTAGTCCTTTGTCAGATACATGGTTTGTAAATATTTTCTCCCAGTTTGTGTTTGTCTTTCATCTACTAACAGTGTTTTTCACAGAACAAAAGTTTTTAAGACCTCCTTGCCTGGCCTTAGATCCCAGGGATTTTCTTTTATGGCTTTTTCTAAAAGTTTTATAATTTTATTTTTTCACATTGAAGTTCACAATCCATGTTGAGTTAATTTTTATAAAAGGTATGAGCTTTATTTCGAGGTTATTTTTCATTTTCTTTTCCTTTTTTTCTTTTACTTTTGTTTTTGCCTGTGGAGCTTCAGTTGATCCAGCACCATTTGTTTGAAAGGCTGTCTTTCCTGCATTGACTTGCTTTTGCACTCTGTCAAAACTCACTTCAGCATACACACTTATGCAGGCCTATTTCTGGGCTCTCTATTCTGTTCCATTGACCCATGTGTATGTCCTTTCACCAGCACCACACTGTCTTGGTTACTATATTTCTGGCTTATTTTCTTCTATTGCTACAGTCCCCCGATGGTGTTATACATTAAATATCCAGGATGGAGAAGCCACATGCTACTCACCGAGGGGAGGAAACTATCACAGCAGCCTGGGCACTCGTTGTGAGCTCTCCTGTGACCGTGGCTTTCGACTGATCGGTCGGAGGTCGGTGCAGTGTCTGCCGAGTCGCCGTTGGTCTGGAACTGCCTACTGTAGGCGTAAGTGGTGTGTGCATATGCCAACATGTGTAAGTGAGAGAGGTCAGCCAGCCAGCCACTGGGGGTGTATGCCTTGAGGTCTTACTGTACCCTTTGTCAAGTGCAAATTGACAGTTTTCCACCAGCCCAACAGGACCTTTCCCCATCCTAACACTCTAGCTCATTTTCTCTCCCTGCGGTTATTGCACAAGCAATATGTGCATTTAAATAGCAACCAGCCCTTCTAGCCCAGGGGCCCAGGAGTGCATGGAAGGCTTGGGCCTGCGGCCTGGCATGGCCTGGGCCTTCCTCCTGAGCTCTCAAGGGTTTGTGGTCTCACACTTTTTCCTACTTGTGTTAAACTGCTGTACTTCCTGGCCTGAGGCCTTAGAAGGCCTTAGCAGTGAAGCTGTGGGGTATCTGTTATTCTTCATTTTCTTCTGAAAGTTAAGAAGAGTCCCTAGGGCTAGAATGGCGAGCTGCTAATCCATATCCATTCCAAATCATGGTCCCCTCAGCTCCCACATCCCTACCTCTTACTCAAGCACTGTGGCTGACCCCTTTTTAATAGCTGAGCTTTGTCTGTCTATAGGTCCACTACTGAATGCCATTTGTAGCTCGCCCAGGCATGTGGGGCCCTATATCGGTAGCTTCAGGAGTTCAGTCAATTCCTCAGCTCCCCCCAGGCTGTTTACACACTAATGGATAGAAACATAAATGTGTGTACATGAATTCAGTGTAAGTGGACACAGACTGCTGAGCATTTAGATAAAAACGGAATTGGTCAGAAAAGCTGCCATGGAGGAGAGGAGGAGCTTGGTATCCAGAAAAAAGTCCCCACACCCCTCTCACTGACTGTGATGTATTTGTTTAGAACTTAGACCCATCGTTTCCAAAATGAATTTGAATTGGGGTTGCAAAATTAAAATAATGTAAGTCTATAAGTGAACATAAAACCAGTTAAAAAATGGAGACATACATATTTCCAGGTGCCTAGAATGAGTCAATTACTGTATTGGAGCACTGAATCTGGCTTTGTCCTTCCTCATAAGAGACTAAAGGGCAAACACTTCAGATCTCTCATTTTCACTGTCATACAATACTAAGAAAACAAATTCAGCTGAAAAGACGAACCTTTTTTCTTGGCCCTGATTTCAAGGTCAGTTTTGCATGGGTCTTTACATAAAGGATACTAGAAAACATCAATGGAATAATCACAAGTTTGGTTTGGCCAAGAGACAAAGTGAATATAGTTTATGTAGAACCTTTATTCAAAGCTCCAGTAATTGAATTTATGCAGGGCTAGAACTTAGCCAGCCTGTAGGAATATATGGCTAGCCTGCCTCTCTTAAGTATCAGGTATCTCCAACTGGACTTTGGCGAGCACAGGCTCACAATCAGTTCAAGGAAGCAGTCCCCACTTCTGGCGCATGTTTTGTCTAAAGTACATGGATTCCTCTTTTAATCAAATACCATCAAAATCTGGCCCTCGGGCACTGGTCTGACTCATATCTCAGGCAGCCAGAGGGCCAGCCTACTGCCACATGTAAGTGAGCCCCAGCTGAGGCACGCTGGTGGTAACCCCGAAATACACTCAAAAAGGAGCTTTGGATTTGCGCAGGGGCAGCTAGCATTTGAGCAACAAAAGACAGAAACAGCTGCTGTGGCCCTGAATAAGCCTAGAGGTTTATGCACACTGTCTCTTTTAATCTGCATAACAATCCTGTGAAGTATCCATATTTTACTGATGGAAACACAGACTCGGAGATGAGATAACTTGCTAAAACTACAGAGCTAGTAAGAGATGGAGACGGGATGCAGACTCAGGTGTGATTCCGAAGTCCATGCGCTTGGACAAGTAATTTACTTATTTACCGACCCCTCCCCCTAAACCAAGGTGGCTGTGCTTTATAATATGAAAATAAAATGGCAGTTAGGAACCAAGCTGTAAGGTCAGTTCTGAGTAGGGTTTTATGTATCTTATGCTCTCTCTCTGATATGGTTCTCCCTGTGCTAGATGCCCAGGCATCCCCTCCAGAGAATCCCATGGGCCCCTGAGCTTGCCACTTGGTTCTCTCCTAGAGGTGAGATGCCATGCACTGCCATTCATCACTAGTGGCACCTACACCTGCACAAACGGGGTGCTTCCTGACTCCCGCTGTGACTACAGCTGTTCCAGTGGCTACCACCTGGAAGGTGACCGGAGCCGAATCTGCATGGAAGATGGGCAGTGGAGTGGAGGCGAGCCTGTATGTGTAGGTAAATGCTGGTCGCTCCTAGTTGTCCTGGTGCAATGAGCCACCCTGGCATCATAGTATCCACAAAGGATGTGGAATTCTCACTGCAGAAGGCATTCCTGCTCACTAGGAGGGTGGCACCCTGGGCACACGCTTAACAAAGGGATCCCTGGAGCTTCCCCTGGAGCCGGGCTTCCTTCTCCACATTGGTGGAGCATCTTGAACTGAAAGTGCAGTTTTTTACCCACCCAGTAGTGTGGTATTGCTTCTATGGGTTCCCTCCAGGGAAGGCAAGGGACATGAGTCAGCACTTCGTTTCTGATCTTGGCAGACATAGATCCCCCCAAGATCCGCTGTCCCCACTCACGTGAGAAGATGGCAGAGCCAGAGAAACTGACAGCTCGAGTATACTGGGACCCACCCTTGGTGAAAGATTCTGCTGATGGTACCATCACCAGGTGAGTAACAGACGCCCCTCATGCCCCCCAGCATCTTCTCCTAGGTCTGAGGGTGCCCGCCCTGAACTGCACTGGCTGAGACTGCAGTGACGATGCACCCCAAGCCCCAATTCTAAGAGGGTCTTTTTTCAGTGGCACTATCACCGTGTCTCGTGCAGGGTGACACTTCGGGGCCCTGAGCCTGGCTCTCACTTTCCTGAAGGAGACCATGTGATTCGCTATACTGCCTACGATCGAGCCTACAACCGGGCCAGCTGCAAGTTCATTGTGAAAGTACAAGGTCAGAAAGAAGTCTTCCATTTCCACATGGCTCATTATTCCTGCTCTACACTAACTGTCTCGATGCCTACCCCAACCCTCTCCTCTCTATACCTGAAACAGGCACCTCATTTATATGGAGAAGGGAGAAAACAAGTTCACTAAAAGGGGTCGTTAAGGAAGCCTGCATTACACAGGCACGCACATGTCTCAGAAACCCTGACTCGCCAGCAACACGTTCTCCTCCTAAGGCTAGATAAAATTCACAAAGATACTGTGTATCCATTTCTTGTCTTGGCTTTCTTATGAAATCTAACCCGTGTTTCCCCTCTGCTGGAATCAGGGCTGCTGGCATTAATCCTGACACTGCCTCCTTGTTTTGTGCCGTATTGTTTTGCTTTTTTCATTATAAAAATAATTTGTGCTCATTGTCAAACATTTGGGAAATAAAGAAATGCACAAAGGGAAAAACATGTTACCCCATCGTTCAGAGGCAATTGTTAATCTTTTGGTATTTTCCTTCCAGCCTTTTAGATACATGTAGTTTTTTTTTAAATACAGTTGAGGTCATACTGTAGATCACCCGTTTTCACTTTTCATGACAACATAAGTAATTTTGCTGTATTTTTTTTAAATCCTTCAGAAATATGCTTAATGACAGCCTAATATCTACTTCTAAGTATCATCCTTTGCTTTAACACTTCTCCCACTGATGAGTATTTAAGACTCCTCTGGTTTATTTTTGATATTCAAAAGAATTTTGCAAGGTGGTCCTTATGGTGTCCACAGAGTCTGAAAACAAAATGGCATATTTTTTTTGCAGATTGATAAAGTCTCCTGATGCCAATATGTTTACTCACCTGCACTCCCAGATTTTATGAACATCTTTGTCCACATTTCAGATTTAATTCCTTAAAAAAGGAAAATGCTGGCTCCATCCTTGGCTGCCATAAACAGAGAAGCCAGGCATTCTAATGATTCTAGGTCTCCTGGTCTAGAATACCCAGCATGGGTACTCTCTTAGGCTTTTCTTCCTAAAAGAAATGCCAGAGCCCCTAACTTGAACTCTTGTCTGACAGTGAGACGCTGCCCCACTCTGAAGCCACCACAGCATGGTTACCTCACCTGCACCTCAGCAGGGGACAACTATGGTGCCAGCTGTGAATACCACTGCGATGGGGGTTATGACCGCCAAGGGACCCCCTCCCGGGTCTGCCAGTCCAGCCGCCAGTGGTCAGGGTCACCACCCATCTGTACTCGTGAGTGAAACCGGGGATGGGGAGCATGGACGTGAGGATCAGGGCTGCCTTGGGAGAGCCCTGGGTGTGGCTCAGTGGTGTGGCAGCAATGTGTATGATGTGGGAATGGGGGCTTCTTAGATGTGTTTATTTTAAGGGCCAATGTTACCCCATGGAATACTCCTGCTCTAAGAAGGGCTTACAATCTCCAAGTGTTCTTTCAGGATTTCTTCCAAGGAAAAAGAGAAACAACCAAAAAGGGTTAACACGAAATGCTGGAACTCCGCAAGACATTGTTACCCATACTGGGATGGAGGAGAAGGCTGTACTCTGATTGGCCATCTGCTTGTACCCTAGCTATGAAGATTAATGTCAATGTCAACTCGGCTGCTGGTCTCCTGGACCAGTTCTATGAGAAACAGCGACTCCTCATCATCTCCGCTCCTGATCCCTCCAGCCGGTATTATAAAATGCAGATCTCTATGCTACAGGTGAGACCCACTCCTCTAATTAGGGCTTAGCTCCTGTAAATGACCTCTAACCCACCCCCATTACTCTCTCACCTCTTCCAGATCAGTGTTGCTCTTTCTGCAGCACAAACCCTACTTCCTCCAACTTTTTACGGACTATTGATTGGCTTTACTGCAGACAAATTTTGCATATTTTAAAAAACTACTGTTTTACCTGAAAACACAGTGGAGTACCGGAATGGTGACTTGCAGGGCTTGGTTAAGGATGGGAAGGGAGCATGGCAAAGCACTGTGGAGAGACTTATGAGACAGGTGTGATCAAATGTAAATGTTGGGAATTAATTACGTTTATTATGTTTTCAAGGAATAAATAGCACTAACAAACACTTAGATGGTAATTGCTATATAAGTACGTGCTTTACACATATTCCTTTAATTCTCATAACAACCCATATAAAGTAGGTACTATTACTGTCTACATTTTATAGGTGAGGAAACTGAGGCATAGAGAGGTGAGGTGATTTGCCCAAGATCACCAGCTAGTAAATGACCAAGCTGGGACTGAACCAGGCAGTCTGACTGCAGGATATGTGCTCTTAACCATTACTTAGTAGCAGAAGAGAAGGAAAAGTGTGCTATTTCAAAGTAAAACGAAGGAGTTGCATGATGATTTTTAACATACTAAGAGATCCTTAGCCAAAGCCACTTGTCAGGGAGGGAGAGGTGGATGGCCCAGAATAGCTATGACCACTGGGACTATAAAAAGAATAGACTAGCTTCTTGAAGAGCGCTGGGACTCTTCAAGTGAGGACTAAGAGAACTTATTCTGAAGAGCTTCAAAGGGCTGGATACCCAGGTAAGAAAAGAAGCTATATAAGGGGTTTCTAAAAGTTGAGTTTGAGAAGTTGCCAAGTCTAAACCCAAAAGGATCTAGTTTCTCCATGGATCAAAGGCAGACAATCCCTCAATCAAAGCTTGAACAGAAAGGAAGAACAAGAACAGGAACCGGTCAGTGAGGACAGTGCCTCGGGGTCATGACCAGAGGAGCAGCCTGAAGATTAATCAAGAGCTGGGCACCAGGGAGTGTTCACCGCCACTATAAACCTGGCCCCAGGGACCTAGCAAAGCAGCAGCCCCACAGGATGAGGCAGGATGACAAGCCAGGGTGTCTTGCTTGGTTCAAGGAAAGCAACAAAAGACAATGAAAAGAGCACTGGCACTACTCTGGAGAATCCTGGAGACCGAGGGAAGGGCCTGGCCGTGCGGCCTAGTGGTGAGGAGCAGGTACTGGGAACAGGCAGCCTCAGCCCTCAGTTTGAATCTTGGCTCCGTGTTGTATTGTCATGCAAATTTGGGTAAGTTACTTTCTTCTCTTCAGACTAAGAATGATGTCACCTACCTTTTAGGGATGTTGTGAGGATTTAATTGTATTATTCCTGCAAAACATTAGGTATGTGTGTTCAGTAAATAGCCATTATTATCATATCATCATAGCCATCTGTTAAGAACTTATTTATGTAGTTTAAAACCAAGGCAAAACTAACAAGGAGAGATGATGTTCCTGCAAATTATCAATTTACATTTCTTTTTTCTACCCCACAGGGTGTAACAGATTTCATACATTTCATTAGAATAAAGGAAACAGTGTTAGGGAAGAGGTGGTAGGCCCCATGGTGTGATGGGTGGGAGAGAAGCCCCTCCCTTCCCACACTCCTCCATGTAGTCCCAGGAGGACTCAGCCAAGTAGACTTAGTCTGAGTGTGTGTTCCATAAAACCTTCTCTGCCCTCCCAGCAATCCATCTGCGGACTGGACCTGCGGCACGTGACCATCATCGAGCTGGTGGGGCAGCCACCTCAGGAGGTGGGGCGCATCCGGGAGCAACAGCTGTCAGCCAGCATCATCGAGGAGCTCAGGTCCAGACTGGGAGGCCGCCTGGGACGGGTGGGCAGAAACCCTAGGCAGGACACTGGCAACAGGAGTGTTATGGGAGAATCAGCAGACACTTCTCTCTCGGGGCACTACTTGTGTTTGAACTCTTTGGATGCATTAGGTAAGACGAGAGAGGGGCAGGACATCAGGATCAAATGAGGGGCTTAAAATGCAGATGACCAGGCCCCACCCCAACCCACCTCAGGACTGTGCTTTTATAAGGCACCACAGGGGACAGAAGCACAGCCAGAGCTGAGACACAGACCCCAGCACCACCCAGAGTAGCCTCTGAGCTTGTTGTCTCATGGCCCCATCTCTTTGCCTTCAGCCTCCAAAGGAGCAAAAGGCATCTCCAGGCACTGAAATCGGCATCATACTCATCTGCCCCGGGGGAAGACAAGACTATAGTGACAGGTTGTAGGAGTTGACTTTTCTCATTATGTATCTGTTGCCACCCCTCCAACGTCTCCATATATGCACAGAACCAAGAAGGCTATCCCTGCTCTCTGTTCTATAAACAAGACCTGCCTCTAGGGCTCAGTCTCACTGGGGATGGAGAGATTCAGTGCCAGTTAGACACCACTCAGTGGAAGGAGGCTGCGAACCTGCAGTTGCAGATAGAAGAGCTGACCACGTGATATTAGTCAACCCCAGGGCTGCCATGTATGGGTGAGCAGGTTATGAACAGCCTGACTCTAGAAAACACTAGCCATGTCATGGTGCATATTACTGGTGACCCCTGGGGTTATTCTGTGCACCCCACATAGCTATATGTGATATCCCTGCTTACGGGGGCCTATGGGGGAAGCACAGCCTCAGAAGAGCAAAGCCGCTCCATCTGTTATGAGAAAGGGCCAGCTCAGCAGAAGTAGATGCACAGAGACAGCAATAAAGGGGCTTGAGATAGGTGGTGGAGGGGCAAGGGATTGGGTGGGGAAGGCATTAGTCTGTCCGTGGAGCTGTGAAAGATCAGAGAGTAGTAAAGCCTCGTGGAATGGTACCCAGACAAGGTATCACACCTCTCTGGGTTCCTCTCTGCAGGCAATTTCAGCACCTCACTCGCTCCTACTTCAACATGGTGTTGATTGACAAGCAGGGAATTGACCGGGAACGTTACATGGAACCTGTCACCCCTGAGGAAATCTTCACGTTCATTGATGACTACCTACTGAGCAACCAGGAGCTGATCCAGCGCCGGGAGCAACGGGACATGTGCGAGTGAACTTGAGCCAGGACATGGTTGAGGTCAAGGGAAAAATTCCCCTGCTCAGCTGAAACTGGAACCTAATAAAAGGAGGAAATGGTTTCCCACAGTTCTAGGGACAGCACTGTGAGGTGGGTGAGGCTCACCAGTTCTGGGACATTTCTGGGCATCCTTTTAGGGCCTTGTAATAGTTTCCCTCAGCAAGTCTCTGCTTTAAGTAGCACTGGAGGAGCAGAAGTAGCTAGGTAGGGGCAGAGGACAGGCCCTGGGCAGCGGGTTGTGGCTATGTCTTCGTTTCCTAATCTGGGCCGTACCCAGCTCTCCAAAGTCTTCAAGAGAAGTAAATCCTAAATTCATTCACTTAACTGGCTGTTTTAAAAGGTTCCTCTACCCCTGGGTGACAGCAGAGGGCAGCAGCACCACAAAAGACAGGCAGAAGGCTGTAGCAAGTGTTGCTCAAGTTTCCTGAAAGGTTAGCAGTGTCCTCAGAGGTGGGGGGGGGGAGCTTCAAAACATTCTTAAACTTGCTTGACATTTCCCCTTTTAGGGCTTTGGGCTCCAAATGTTATGTTAACCATTGCTTCATCTCAGAGTCCAGAAAAGGCTGCAATGGGAGGGTTCTTGGGAAGAAAACTCAGGCCAGAGCAGACTGCTTTCTCCTGGCCCCTCCAGTTGGCTCACGGGCAACCATCTTTTCTTCCTGAGCCTCCAGTTTCCTAGAAAAAGGTGGCCATTGCTGTCCCTTCCTCAGGGAAACCCCAGCTCATGATATAGGAAACCTCAGCACCACCACTACAAGCCTCTGCAAAACTAAACAGTGGAGAAATTCGGCCTCGTGTACTAACTCACTCAGATGATCACTTTTAAGAGATGAGCACAGGGCAGGGGGAGCTGTGGCAGCACACAGTCAAGCCTTAAGAGCCAGGCCTTAAAGTGAGCTTGAGGCCAGGTGGATGTGAAGAGGAGCCACACTCAGACCCCGCTTCGGGCTTCAGCTGCACTCAACGGTGTGTCGGTGTTTGGAAAAACAGCATTCCTCCCCGTGCTGCTGAGAACCTTCCTTTCTACACTCGTGGAACCCAACGTCATAGTTCAGACCTAGCAGCCTTTCTCCCAAACCTTTTCCTGGGGGGTTATCGGTGGAAAATTACAGGGGAGAAGGGGGCAGGCTGGGTGGAGAGGCAGAGCTAATAATGCTTCAGAATCCTCTGCATGCCAGGGGCCATTCTAAACATCCTATCAATTGACTGAAATTTTCACAAGAAACTTATAAGGTAGGTACTGTTATTAGTCCCGTTTCACAGATGAGGGAATTGAAGCACAGAAAGGCTAGGCAACTTGCCTAAGATCAGACAGCTAGTAAGTGGCAGAGCTGGGATTTACACACCAGCACGGTGGCTCCAGAGTCAATGTTCTTAAACATTATACTATACTGCCTGTACTTTTTCTACTTTTCATTTAAAGACAACTGACAGCTCCAAGCAAGGAGAAAAAAATACATATATTCTATATGTAATCCTACTCAGACATAAGACTCAGAGTGGGGTAAAGGAGGAAAAGAGGGAAATGAAAGTCTTTCAGCCCAAGAAAATTCACTTTCCAAACCAAAGTGATGGGACATTAATCATGAACCCAGAACATATGGGGGTAGTAGTGAGTCAGAGAGGAGCTGTTTCTGCTGGAGGTTGAGTAGAAATCTCAGTTTTAAAATGCAAAACAAAAAGCTAGGCAGTTGCTCAGTGGGACAGGACATTCAGGAAATGATCAAACTTGGAGCAAAAAAGTCCCTTCACCCACTTTCTTCCAGGCGAATGCAGGAGTTATGAAAGGCCGGAGGCAAGTTATGGGCAGAAGGCAACAAAAAATGGGTTAAAGTGGGAAATCTCTGGTCAGACAGGGTCCGTGGCCCCAAAGGCACATCAGGCAAGATGAATGCCCTTCCTTGTCTTGACCATTAACATTTTAAGTGGCAAGTAGGGGCACGCTAGCAGGTCAAATGCCCACATGACAGCATGAAGAGGTCCACCGCTTCCAGAACAGAATTCCCACCTGGGCCTGAATCTCACATATAGACTCCTCTACCTGAAAAGAAATTCGACGAGCTTGTGTTTCATTTTACTGAGCAGTGTTAAAAAACAAAATTCATCCAAGTGAATTTGAAGATCTAATTGGCTTTATTAAGTGATTCATGAGTCAGGCAGCATCTCCTCTCACAGAGAAAGGCTCTGAGGAATTGTATAAAATGGAAGGTTTTTATAGACAAGAGGGTGGAGCAAAGTTATTAGCCAAAGGAAAGAAGGGATTGCTTGGGGCCAGGTCACTTTATCTTAGGGGAAGAGTACGGGGTCTTATGCCGATGACCCCATCTTCTCATAGGGAAGATGGTGAAGGCTCCTGGGACAGATGATCTTATCAGTGATGCTGACCAGACGATTCCTTGACTGACTACATTTCTGGGTACATTGAAATTGTAATTAGGTTTAGTTATTATGCCCCAGTTTGGTGACTTGGCGGAGCAGAAGTGACACCATGTTGGTCCTGTGTCTTTCATTTTAACAGTAGTCAAGGCAAATCAATCTTGTTTTCTTTTTTTTTTTTTTTTTTATGGCTTATTGCCTAAAGTTGTGGAAGCGGTAGCCTAGCAACAGGCCAGTTACATCATCAGGTGGTTTAAGTTCAGTGAGGATCCTGGCCATAGGAACCCCAACTTCCCCACACTCCACCCCTCCAGGATTCTCACCTTACAATCTACACGCTTTCCATCTTCCGCAATGTGCGAGAAAGCTGGAGCAGTATAACCAGATATCACACAGCAACAGAGGACAACAACAACTTAGAGATAATAAAAAATTAAGATACAGGTAACAAAAATTATAATAATCCTCAAGCCAGGGAAGGTTCCTAATAACAAAAATTATAATAATCCTCAAGCCAGAGGAAGTTCCCAATCCACAAAGACTTTAGGGGTGATAAGACACATGTTTTAATGCCACCAACATAGGCAAATCTTGTCCATCAAGTAGGATGCATGCAAGAGAGCGGTCCTGTGATAGGACTGTAGCAGGAAGGGGGTCCCTTCCAGGTCTAGTATACCATAATTTTACTCCTCTCCCCGTGGGGGTTACCAAAGGGTCTATATATAGTGCTACTGGAGGTGCATGCACTGGCTATAATGATAAAACAAAACTCCCCGGTAAGATGCTCCTACCTTCTGGCCGTTCAGGATATACTACTGTGACCTTTGGCGGCCACTCTGCTGTTATTCCAGGAATACACAGGAGGCCAGCTTCCAGGCCTTGTCCCCAAGGTGCCAGGAGAGCCAGCCATCGTTTGTCCGTGTGTCAAAAGGTCCAAGGCCATGTCCACTCAATGGAATCTCCGGGGTTCAGTGCAGTTGGTGCCGGCAGCAAGATGTTATTCTGGTGGCCAAACCTCAGCTTCAGTGAGTCTTCCTTGGTTTGCACTTGCAGTTGTATAGGGGAGGCAGCCATATGTGTTAACATGTCTACGGGGCTCTCTCATTCAAACGCCGTAGCACAGTCCATAAGCGGACTGTCCATCCCCGCAGACTATTGGTATCTGACTTTAGTCCAGATTTTAACAAGCCATTGTGCCTCTCTATTATGCCTGCTGTGGTAGGATTGTATGGCACATGAAACTTCCACTTGACTCCCAGCTGTCACACCCATTCTTGCAGTATATGTCCAGCAAAATGGGTGCCCTGATCACTCTCAATTACTTGTGGTCAGCCACAGGCAGCAAAGAGATGCTCCAGGCCTCTTTTGGTCGTCTGCTGGTCTTCAGCTCAATGCTTCGCAGCTGACGTTCTCGTACCACCTCCACCTGTGCTTCCCTCAGGAGTTCGTCTTTTTCCTTGATGGCCTTTTCCTCCTTCAGAAAACCTGGCAGCACTGCCATCTCATCTCCAATGGCACCTTGCTGCTGGTGCTCTTGTATCAATGCCATGTCTTTCTTCAGGGAATCCACAGAAGTTTTCAGCTCGCGTTCTCATGCCACCATTTCCTCCGGCTTGTTCTCCCGGCGGTAGGTCGAGCACCAGCCTCTCTGCCTCTGCCCAATCTTGTTTTCTTTAGGTAAAGTTTTGCTATAACCTTCTCTGGATTATGATTTTTAAAAATCCTGTTTTAAAGTCAGGGAACGGGGACAGCAGCAGAATCAGACCCACGACTAGACCCAAAGGGGCAGCCCACCCACACCCTTGTGCAAATCTGTTTCTGTTTTCCTCTCTGCCCCTCACTTCTCCCTCTGTCTGTCTGTCTCTCTCTCACACACACCTAGTCAGTCAGTCAGCTGGCTAGGTAACATCCAAAGCATTCTGACTGGACTACTTTGTAAACTAAACTTATTTCTTTGTGATATTTTAGTAGACAGGAGTCGCCCCTTCCTTTGGACCTTCACCCAGAACACACATATCATTCTAGCAGGAGGCGGCATGGTACAGTAGGGTCAGACCTTGATTTAAATCCCAGCTCTGTTGTGTAATAGTGGGCTTAATTTTCCTCATCTGAAAAAGGGGAACATTCCTACTTCATAAAGGCATGGAGAAAATAGGGAAATAACATAGAACATGCCTATCATAAAGCCTTGTATGCAAAACTTATTCAATATATATGAATGTCCTTATTTTTATTTTATTTTTTTTATTAAGGTATCATTGATATACAATCTTATGAGGATTTCACATAAGCAACATTGTGGTTACTACATTCACCCATGTTTTCAAGTCCCCCCCCCACCCCACCACAGTCACTGTCCATCAGTATAGCAACATGCCACAGGGTCACTACTTGTCTTCTCTGTCACACTATCTTCCCTGTGATGCCCCCACACTATGTGTGCCAATCATAATGCCCCTCAATCCCCTTCTCCCTCCCTCCCCATCCACCCTCCCCTACCCCTCCCCTTTGGTAACCGCTAGTCCCTTCTTGGAGTCTGTGAGTCTGCTGCTGTTTTGTTCCTTCTGTTTTGCTTTGTACTTACACTCCACAAATGAGAGAAATCATTTGGTAGTTCTCTTTCTCCACCTGGCTTATTTCACTGAGCAAATACCATCCAGCTTCATCCATGTTGTTGCAAATGGTAGGATTTGTTTTCCTCTTATGGCTGAATTGCGACCATAACTTGGCTATTATAAATAGTGCTGCAATAAACATATGGGTGCGTATGTCTTTTTGAATCTGGGATCTTGTTTTCTTTGGGTAAATTCCTAGGAGAGGAATTCCTCCTTCAAATGGTATTTCTATTTTTAATTTTTTTAAGGAACCTCCATGTTGCTTTCCACAATGGTTGAACTAATTTACATTCCCACCAACAGTGTAGGACGGCTCCGCTTTCTCCACATCCTCGCCAGCATTTGTTGTTCCTAGTCTTTTCGATGGTCATCCTAACTAGTGTGAGGTGATATCTCATTGTAGTTCTAATTAGCATTTGCCTGATAATTAGCAATGTGGAGCATCTTTTCATGTACCTGTTGGTCATCTGAATTTCTTCTTTGGAGAAGTGTCTGTTCATATCCTCTGCCCATTTTTTATTCAGGTTGTTTGCTTTTGGGGGTTGAGGCATGTGAGTTCCTAATATACTTTGAATGTTAACCCCTTGTCGAATATGTCATTTATGAATATATTTTCCCATACCATAGAATGCCTGATGGTGTCCCTTGCTGTACAGAAGCTTTTTAGTTTGATGTAGTCCCATTTTTCATTTTTTATATTGTTCCCTTCCCCAAGGCGATGTGTTCAGAAAAAAGTTGCTCACATTTAGATTTTTTCCTATGTTTTCTTCTAAGAGTTTTATGGTTTTATGACTTTACATTCAGGTCTTTGCTCCACTTTGAGTTTACTTTTGTGTGTGGAGTTAAACAATAATCCAGTTTCATTCTCTTAGATGCAACTTTACAGTTTTGACAACACCAGTTGTTGAAAAGGCTGTCATTTCCCCACTGTATATCCATTGCTCCTTTAGAATATATTAATTGACCATATATACTTTGGTTTATATCTGGGCTCTCTATTCTATTCCATTGATCTATGGGTCTGTTCTTGTGCCCGTACCAAATTTTCTTGATTACTGTGGTCTTGTAGTAGAGCTTGAAGTAGGGGAACGTAATCCCCCAGCTTTGTTCTTCCTTCCCAGGATTGCTTTGGCTATTTGGGGTCTTTTGTGGTTCCATATGAATTTTTCAGCATCTGTGGAGATGATCATGTGATTTTTTTGACCTTCTTTTTGTTGATGTGGTGCATGATATTGATGGATTTTTTAATATTGTACCATCCTTGCATCCCTGGAGTAAATTCCACTTGATCATGATGGATGATCTTTTTGATGTATTTTTTAATTTGGTTTGCTAATATTTTGAGTATTTTTGCATCTATGTTCATCAGGGATATTGGTCTGTAATTTTCTTTTTTTGTGGTGTCTTTGCCTGGTTTTGGTATTAGAGTGATGCTGGCCTCATAGAATGAGTTTGGAAGTATTCCCTCCTCTTCTACTTTTTGGAAAACTTTAAGGAGGATGGGTATTAGGTATTCACTAAATGTTTGATAAAATTCAGCACTGAAAACATCTGGTACAGGAATTTTGTTCTTGGGTAGATTTTGATTACCAATTCAATTTCTTTGCTAGTAATGGGTCTGCTCAGATTTTGTTTCTTCCTGGGTCAGCCTTGGAAGGTTGCATTTTTCTAGAAAATTGTCCATTTCCTCTAGGTTATCCAATTTGTTAGCATATAATTTTTCATAGTATTCTCTCATAATTCTTTGTATTTCTGTGGTGTTCATAGTGATTTCCCTTTCTCATTTCTGATTCTGTTTATGTGAGTAGACTCTCTTTTTTTCTTGATACATCTGGCTAGGGGTTTATCTATTTTGTTTATTTTCTCGAAGAACCAGCTCCTGCTTTCATTGATTCTTTCTATTGTTTTATTCTTCTTGATTTTATTTATTTCTGCTCTGATCTTTACTATGTCCCTCCTTCCACTGACTTTGAGCCTCATTTCTTCTTCTTTTTCTAGTTTCATTCTGAGTTTAGACTGTTCACTTGGGATTGTTCTTTCTTCAGATAACCCTATATTGCAGTATACTTTCCTCTTAGCATAGCATTCGCTGCATCCCACAGATATTGTGGTATTGAGTTGTTGTTTTCATTTGTCTCCATATATTCTTAATCTCTGTTTTTATTTGTGCACTGATCCATTGATTGTATAGGAGTATGTTGTTAAGCTTCCGCATGCTTGTTTTCTTGTTTGTTTTGTTTTCTTTGCATAATTTATTTCTAGTTTCATACCTTTGTGATCTGAGAAGATGGTTGGTACAAATTCAATCTTTTTTGATTTATTGAGGTTCTTTTTGTGACCTAGTATGTGACCTATTCTGGAGGACATTCCATGTGCACTTGAGAGGAATGTGTATCCTGCTACTTTTGAGTGGAGTATTCTGTATACATCTATTAGGTCCACCTGTCTTTTTTTATAGTTTATTTTGGTTTCATTAATCTACAATTACATGTGCAATATTATGGTGATTAAACTACCCCCTTCATCAGGTCCCCCCCAACAAACCCATTACACTCACTGTCCATCAGTGTAGTGAGATGCTATAGAGTCACTACTTGTCTTCTCTGAGTTGTACAGCCCTCCCCGTGCCCCCCCCAACACTATATCTGCTAATTGTAATGCCCCTTTCCCCCTTGTCCCTCCCTTCCCACCCATCCTCACCAGTCCCTTTCCCTTTGGTAACTATTAGTCCGTTCTTGGGTTCTGTGAGTCTGCTGCTGTTTTGTTCCTTCAGTTTTTTCTTTGTTCTTATACTCCACATATGAGTGAAATCATTTGGCACTTGTCTTTTTTGGCTTGGCTTATTTCACTGAGCATAATACCCTCTAGCTCCATCCATGTTGTTGTAAATGGTAGGATTTGTTTTCTTCTTATGGCTGAATAATATTCCATTGTGTATGTACCACCTCTTCTTTATCCATTCATCTACGGATGGACACTTAGGTTGCTTCCATTTCTTGACTATTGTAAATAGTGCTGCGATAAACATAGGGGTGCATATGTGTTTTTCACACTGGGCTGCTGCATTCTTAGGGTAAATTCCTAGGAGTGGAATTCCTGGGTCAAATTGTATTTCTATGTTTAGTTTTTTGAGGAACCTCCATACTGCTTTCCACAATGGTTGAACTAATTTGCATCCCACCAGCAGTGTAGGAGGGTTCCTTTTCTCCACATCCTTGCCAACATTTGTTGTTGTTTGTGTTTTGGATATTGGCCATCGTTATTGTGGTTTTAATCTGCATTTATCTGATGATTAGTGATGTGGAGAATCTTTTCATGTGCCTGTTGGCCATCTGAGTTTCTTCTTTGGAGAAGTGTCTATTCATGTCCTCTGCCTATTTTTTAATCAGATTATTTGCTTTTTGGTTGTTGAGGTGTGTGAGCTCTTTATATATTTTGGATGCCAACCATTTATCAGATATGTCATTTATGAAGATATTCTCCCATACTGTAGGATGCCTTTTTGTTCTACTGATGGTGTCCTTTGCTGTACAGAAGCTTTTCAGCTTGATATAGTACCACTTGTTCATTTTTGCTTTTGTTTCCCTTGCTCAGGGAGATATGTTCATAAAGAAGTTGCTCATGTTTATGTCCAAGAGATTTTTGCCTATATTTTTTTCTAAGAGTTTTATGGTTTCATGACTTACATTCAGGTCTTTGATCCACCTTGAGTTTACCTTTGTGTATGGGGCTAGACAGTAGTCCAGTTTCATTCTCTTACATGTAGCTGTCCAGTTTTTCCAACACCAGCTGCTGAAGAAGTTGTCATCTCCCCATTGTATATCCAGGGCTCCTTTATCAAATATTAATTGACTGTATATGTTTGGGTTAATGTTTGGATTTTCTATTCTGTTCCACTGGTCTGTAGATCTGTTTTTGTGCCAATACCATATTTTCTTGATTACTGTGGCTTTGTAGTAGAGCTTGAAGTCAGGGAGCATAATTCCCCCTGTTTTATTCCTCCTTCTCAGGATTGCTTTGGCTATTCGGGGTCTTTTCTGGTTCCATATGAATTTTAGAATTGTTTGTTCCAGTTCATTGAAGAAAGCTGTTGGTATTTTGATAGGGATTGCGTTGAATCTGTAGATTGCTTTAGGTAGTATAGCCATTTTGACAATATTTATTCTACCTAGCCAAGAGCATGGGATGAATTTCCATTTGTTAGTGTCCTCTTTAATTTCTCTTAGGAGTGTATTGTAGTTTACAGAGTATAGGTCTTTCACTTGCTTGGTTAGGTTTATTCCGAAGTATTTTATTCTTTTTGATGCAATTGTGAATGGAATTGTTTTTCTGGTTTCTCTTTCTGTTAGTTCATCGTTAGTATATAGGAAAGCAACAGATTTCTGTGTATTGATTTTGTATCCTGCAACTTTGCTGAATTCAGATATTAGTTCTAGTAGTTTTGGAGTGGAGTCTTTAGGGTTTTTTATGTATAATATAATGTCATCTGCAAATAGTGACAATTTGACTTCCTCTTTACCAATCTGGATGCCGTGTATTTCTTTGTTTCGACTGATTGCCGTGG
>JAQQAC010016209.1:83680176-83716208 GCA_029783875.1 Phataginus tricuspis
CCAGTCCCTTTCCCTTTGGTAACTATTAGTCCGTTCTTGGGTTCTGTGAGTCTGCTGCTGTTTTGTTCCTTCAGTTTTTTCTTTGTTCTTATACTCCACATATGAGTGAAATCATTTGGCACTTGTCTTTTTTGGCTTGGCTTATTTCACTGAGCATAATACCCTCTAGCTCCATCCATGTTGTTGTAAATGGTAGGATTTGTTTTCTTCTTATGGCTGAATAATATTCCATTGTGTATGTACCACCTCTTCTTTATCCATTCATCTACGGATGGACACTTAGGTTGCTTCCATTTCTTGACTATTGTAAATAGTGCTGCGATAAACATAGGGGTGCATATGTGTTTTTCACACTGGGCTGCTGCATTCTTAGGGTAAATTCCTAGGAGTGGAATTCCTGGGTCAAATTGTATTTCTATGTTTAGTTTTTTGAGGAACCTCCATACTGCTTTCCACAATGGTTGAACTAATTTGCATCCCACCAGCAGTGTAGGAGGGTTCCTTTTCTCCACATCCTTGCCAACATTTGTTGTTGTTTGTGTTTTGGATATTGGCCATCGTTATTGTGGTTTTAATCTGCATTTATCTGATGATTAGTGATGTGGAGAATCTTTTCATGTGCCTGTTGGCCATCTGAGTTTCTTCTTTGGAGAAGTGTCTATTCATGTCCTCTGCCTATTTTTTAATCAGATTATTTGCTTTTTGGTTGTTGAGGTGTGTGAGCTCTTTATATATTTTGGATGCCAACCATTTATCAGATATGTCATTTATGAAGATATTCTCCCATACTGTAGGATGCCTTTTTGTTCTACTGATGGTGTCCTTTGCTGTACAGAAGCTTTTCAGCTTGATATAGTACCACTTGTTCATTTTTGCTTTTGTTTCCCTTGCTCAGGGAGATATGTTCATAAAGAAGTTGCTCATGTTTATGTCCAAGAGATTTTTGCCTATATTTTTTTCTAAGAGTTTTATGGTTTCATGACTTACATTCAGGTCTTTGATCCACCTTGAGTTTACCTTTGTGTATGGGGCTAGACAGTAGTCCAGTTTCATTCTCTTACATGTAGCTGTCCAGTTTTTCCAACACCAGCTGCTGAAGAAGTTGTCATCTCCCCATTGTATATCCAGGGCTCCTTTATCAAATATTAATTGACTGTATATGTTTGGGTTAATGTTTGGATTTTCTATTCTGTTCCACTGGTCTGTAGATCTGTTTTTGTGCCAATACCATATTTTCTTGATTACTGTGGCTTTGTAGTAGAGCTTGAAGTCAGGGAGCATAATTCCCCCTGTTTTATTCCTCCTTCTCAGGATTGCTTTGGCTATTCGGGGTCTTTTCTGGTTCCATATGAATTTTAGAATTGTTTGTTCCAGTTCATTGAAGAAAGCTGTTGGTATTTTGATAGGGATTGCGTTGAATCTGTAGATTGCTTTAGGTAGTATAGCCATTTTGACAATATTTATTCTACCTAGCCAAGAGCATGGGATGAATTTCCATTTGTTAGTGTCCTCTTTAATTTCTCTTAGGAGTGTATTGTAGTTTACAGAGTATAGGTCTTTCACTTGCTTGGTTAGGTTTATTCCGAAGTATTTTATTCTTTTTGATGCAATTGTGAATGGAATTGTTTTTCTGGTTTCTCTTTCTGTTAGTTCATCGTTAGTATATAGGAAAGCAACAGATTTCTGTGTATTGATTTTGTATCCTGCAACTTTGCTGAATTCAGATATTAGTTCTAGTAGTTTTGGAGTGGAGTCTTTAGGGTTTTTTATGTATAATATAATGTCATCTGCAAATAGTGACAATTTGACTTCCTCTTTACCAATCTGGATGCCGTGTATTTCTTTGTTTCGACTGATTGCCGTGGCTAGGACCTCCAGTACTGTGTTGAATAACAGTGGAGAGAGTGGGCACCCCTGTCTTGTTCCCGATCTTAGATGAAAAGCTTTCAGCTTCTCACTGTTAAGTATGATGTTAGCTGTGGGTTTGTCATATATAGCCTTTATGATGTTGAGGTACTTGCCGTCTATACCCATTTTGTTGAGAGTTTTAATCATGAATGGATGCTGAATTTTGTCAAATGCTTTTTCAGCACCTATGGAGATGATCATGTGGTTTTGTTCTTCTTTTTGTTGATGTGGTGGATGATATTGATGGATTTTCGAATACTGTACCATCCTTGCATCCCTGGGATGAATCCCACTTGATCATGGTGTATGATCCTCTTGATGTATTTTTGAATTCGGTTTGCTAATATTTTGTTGAGTATTTGTGCATCTACGTTCATCAGGGATATTGGTCTGTAATTTTCTTTTTTGGGGAGGGCTTTGCCAGGTTTTGGTATTAGAGTGATGCTGGCTTCATAGAATGAATTTGGAAGTATTCCCTCCTCTTCTATTTTTTGGAAAACTTTAAGGAGAATGGGTGTTATTTCTTCTCTATATGTCTGGTAGAATTCAGAGGTGAATCCGTCTGGCCCAGGGGTTTTGTTCTTGGGTAGTTTTTTGATTACCGCTTCAATTTTATTGCTGGTGATTGTCTGTTTAGTTTTTCTGTTTCTTGTTTGGTCGGTTTTGGAAGGTTGTATTTTTCTAAGAAGTTGTCCATTTCTTCTAGGTTTTCCAGCTTGTTAGCATATAGATTCTCATAGTATTCTCTTATAATTCTTTGTATTTCTGTGGGGTCTGTCGTGATTTTTCCTTTCTCATTTCTGATTCTGTTTATGTGTGTAGATTCTCTTTTTCTCTTAATGAGTCTGGCTAGGGGTTTATCTATTTTGTTTATTTTTTCAAAAAACCAGCTCTTGGTTTCATTGATTTTTTCTATTGTTTTATTGTTCTCAATTTTATTTGTTTCTTCTCTGATCTTTATTATGTCCCTCCTTCTGGTGATTTTGGGTCTCCTTTGTTCTTCTTTTTCCAATTTCAGTAATTGTGTCTTTAGACTCTTCCTTTGGGAATGTTCTTCCTTCTTTAAATAGGCCTGGATTGCAATATGCTTTCCTCTTAAAACTGCCTTTGCTGCGTCCCACAGAAGTGGTGGCTTTGTGTTGTTGTTGTCATTAGTCTCCATATATTCTTTGATTTCTGTTTTGATTTGGTCGTCAACCCATTGATTCATTAGGAGAATGTTGTTAAGTCTCCATGTTTTTGTGAGCCTTTTTGATTTCTTTCTAAAATTTATTTCTAGTTTTATACCTTTGTCATCTGAGAAGTTGGTTGGTAGGATTTCAATATTTTTGAATTTACTGAGGTTCTTTTTGTGGCCTAGTATGTGGTCTATTCTGGAAAATGTTCCATGTGCACTTGAGAAGAATGTGTATCCTGCTGCTTATGGGTGTAGAGCTCTGTAGATGTCTGTTAGGTCCATCTGTTCTAGTGTGTTGTTCAGTGCCTCTGTGTCTTTACTTATCCTCTGCCTGGTTTATCTGTCCTTTGGAGTGAGTGGTGTGTTGAAGTCTCCTAAAATGAATGCATTGCTGTCTATTTCCTCCTTTAATTCTGTTAGTATTTGTTTCACATATGCTGGCGCTCCTGTATTGGGTACATATATATTTATAATGTTTATATCCTCTTGTTGGATTGACCCCTTTATCATTATGTAATGTCCTTCTTTATCTCTTGCTACTTTCTTCGTTTTGAAGTCTATTTTGTGTGATACAAGTACTGCAACACCTGCTTTTTTCTCCTTGTTGTTTGCATGCAATATCTTTTTCCATCCCTTTACTTTTAGTCTGTGTATATCTTTGGGTTTGAGGTGCGTTTCTGGTAGGCAGCATATAGATGGGTCTTGCTTTTTTATCCATTCTGTTACTCTGTGTCTTTTGATTGCTGCATTCAGTCCATTTACATTTAGGGTGATTATCGATAGATATGTTCTTATTGCCGTAGCTGGCTTTAGATTCGTGGTTACCAAAGGTTCAAGGGTTGCTTCTTTACTATCTAACAATCTAACTTAACTTTCTTGTTAAGTTATTGTAAACACAGTCTGATGTTTCTTTATTTCTCTCCCTTCTTATTCTTCCTCCTCCATTCTTTATATACTAGGTGTTTTATTCTTTGCCTTTAGTTAGTATTTGGATGGTCTGCTTTCTTTGCTATGATTTTATTTTCTCTGGTGACATCTTTTTAGCCTTAGGAGTGCTTCCATATTGAGCAGTCCCTTTAAGATATCCTGTAGAGGTGGTTTATGGGAAGCAAATTCTTTTAGCTTTCGCTTTTCTGGAAATTGTTTAATCCCTCCATCATATTTAAATGATAATTGTGCTGGATACTGTATTCTTGCTTCGAGACCCTTCTGTTTCATTACATTAAATATATCATGCCATTTTCTTCTGACCTATAAGGTTTCTGTTGAGAAGTCTGATGATTGTCTGATGGGTTTTCCTTTGTAGGTGATCTTTTCTCTCTCTCTAGCTGCCTTTAATACTCTGTCCTTATCTTTGATCGTTGCCATTTTAATTATTATGTGTCTTGGTGTTGTCTTCCTTGGGTCCCTTGTGTTGGGAGATCTGTGGGCTTCTGTGGACTGCAAGAGTATTTCCTTCCCCAGCATGGGGAAGTTTTCAGCAATTATTTCTTCAGAGACACTTTCTATCCCTTTTTCTCTCTCTTCTTCCTCTGGTACTCCTATAATGCGAATATTGTTCCGTTTGGATTGGTCACACAGTTCTCTTAATATTCTTTCATTCCTAGAGATCCTTTTATCTCTCTCTGTCTCAGCTGCCCTGTATTCCTGTTCTCTGATTTCTATTCCATTAACAGTCTCTTGCATTTCATCCAGTCTGCTGCTAAGCCTGTCTATGGCTTGTCTCATTTCTACATTGTCTTTCCTGACTTCTCTCACTTCCTCCCTCAGCTCTTGCATATTTCTCTGTAGATACATCAGCATGGTTATGACTTTTATTCTGAATTCTTTTTCAGGAAGATTGTGCATTTCCATCCCTTCAGCCTCCCTCTCTGGTGTTGTCTGGGTCTGGGTGAGCTTTGTACCATATTCCTCTGTCTTTTCATGGCAATAGAAGTGGTCGCTGGTAGGTGCCATGTATGTCAGCTGGGCTCTTTAAGACTTTAAAAAAAACAAAAAAAAAACAAAAAAAAGAGGAAGAAAGAGAAAGAAAAGAGAAAAAAGAGAAAGAAAGAAAAGGAAAGAAAAGAAAGGGAAAAAAAACGCCCACAGGGAGTAGATTCTGTAAGGATGCTGTAGGTGGCGGTGTTGCTCCACTATTCCACAGCCACAGCCACGCAGCTCCGCATGGCCGTTTGTAGCTCTGGCTGAGGTGGGAACAAATGGGAGGCTGTTGTTCTCTGTGTGAAGTTTCAGTGCGGCTACTTTTTCCCAGTCACCAGCCAAGGGGTCTGAAATTCCTCAGGACTCCCAGCCTGGTGGGCCGAGTGTACTGGGATGATCCTGGGCCCTTGCCTCTTTAAGACCGCCAAAAAAAAGCACGCACTTTTCTTTTGTCCCAGGGAGCCTGCTGCAAGGACCCGGGCGCATTCCCAGCTCAAAACCTGCACCTTCTGCCTCTCCAATATCCGATACACTGTGCAATATGTGTCAGCGCTTCCAGCACAGATCACCAGGGCTGGTTATTTCGTGGGCCTGTACTTTCACTCCCTCCTGGCTCTGAATCCTCTCCTCCTGCCAGTGCGCTGGGGTAGGGGAGTGCTCAGGTCCCACCGGGACGTGGCTCCATATCTTACCCGCCTTGTGGGGTGCCGAGTCCTCTCAGGTGCAGATGCAGGCTGTGCGCTGTCCTGTATATTCTGGTCTCTCTTTTAGGAATAGTTGTATTTGCTGTATTTTCATAGATATATATGGTTTGGGGAGGAGATTTCCGCCACCCTGCTCATGCCGCCATCTACAGGTCCACCTGTTTTAATGCATTATACAGTGCCTCTATCTCCTTACTTGTTTTCTGTCTGGTTGATCTGTCTTTGGGTGTGATTGGTGCCGAAGTCTCCTAAGATGAGTGTATTACATTCTATTTCCCTCTTTAATTATGTTAGTACCTGTTTCACATATCTAGGTGCTCCTATGTTGGGTGCATAGATATTTATAATGGTTATATCCTTTTGTTGGACTGACCCTTTTATCATTATGTAATGTCCTTGTTTGTCTCTATGTTACTTTCTTTGTTTTGAAGTCTATTTTGTCTAATACAAGTACTGCAACTCCTGCTTTTTTCTCCCTATTGTTTACATGAAATATCTTTTTACATCCCTTCACTTCTAGTCTGTGTCTTTGGGTTTGAAGTGAGTCTCTTGTAGGCAGCAAATAGTCTTGTTCCTTTATCCATTATGTAACTCTGTGTCTTTTGACTGGTGCATTCAGTCCTTTTACATTTAAGGTGATTATGGATAGATATGTATTTACTGCCATTGCAGGCTTTAGAGTCATGATTACCAAATGTTCAAGGGCAGCTTCTTTACTATCTGTCTAACTTAAATTGCTTAGTATGCTATTTAAAACAGAATCTAAAGGTTCTTTTTTTCTTCCCTCCTTTTTCTTCATCCTCCACTCTTTATATATTAGGTGTCATATTCTGTACTCTTTGTGTATCCCTTGACTGATTTTGTGGGTAGCTGATTTAATTTTGTATTTGCTTAGTAATTAATTGGCCTGTTTCCTTTACTGTGTTTTTATTTTCTCTGGTGACAGCTATTAGCCTTAGAAGCACTTCCATCTAGAGCAGTCCCTTTAGAATACACTGTAGAAATGGTTTGTGGGAGGTAAATTCCCTCAACTTTTGCTTATCAGGGAATTGTTTAATCCCTCCTCCAAATTTAAAAGATAGTCTTCTGGGTAGAGTATTCTTGATTTGAAGCCCTTATGCTTCATTGTATTAAATATATCATGCCAATCCCTTCTGGCCTGTGTCTGTTGAGAAGTATGATGATAGCCTGATAGTTTTTCCTTTGTAGATGATCTTTATTCTCTCTCTGGATGTTTTTAGTACTCTGTCCTTTTCCTTGATCTTTGCCATTTTAATTATTATATGTCTTGGTGTTGTCTTCCTTGGATCCTTTGTGTTGGGAGATCTGTGCACTTCCATGGCCTGAGAGACTATTTCCTTCCCCAGATTGGGGAAATTTTCAGCAATTATTTCCTCAAATAGACTTTCTATCCCTTTTTCTTTCGTCTTCTTCTTCTGGTATCCCTATAATGCAAATATTCTTCCATTTGGATTGGTCACATAGTTCTCTTAATATTCTTTCATTCCTAGAGATCCTTTTTTCTCTCTCTGCCTCAGCTTCTTTGTATTCCTCTTTTCTAATTTCATTTACCATCCCTTCTACCTCATTTAATTTTCTTTTAAATTCCTCCAATGTATGTTTCATTTCAGAGACTGTATTTTTCAAAGTTTCTCTTTCCTGAAGTCCTCCCTGTGATCTTGACTATTTTTTCTGTAGCTCCGAGAGCAAGTTTATGATTTTTATTTTGAAATCTTTACCAGGAAGATTGGTGATTTCAGTTTCACTTAGCCCTCTTTCTGGCGTTTGTGGTACTTTTTGTACCAGGTTCTTTAGCTGTTTCATATTTGTATGGTTTACTCTGAAATAATAACTTTGTGTCGGTGGAACCCTCTAGTGCCCAGAAGCTCTACTCTCTGGAGCTGTCCAGCACCCGGAGCAATGGTAAAGATCACCAGTGAGCAGCGCCAGTGCCTTTTCGGAGGAAAGAGCTCATTCCTGATTCCTGGCTGTAGTACCTGCCTCCAGTGCCAGGGCCAGTGGACCAAGCATGCAGGGAGAAGCCTCTGCATTACACCCCTGTAGCTGCTATAGGCAGAGCTCCCCTATGGCTGGCCTGGCACAGTGGTGGGTGTAGCCAGGAGGAAGGAGCAGCAGGCTGTGTATCATGGTGGGAGGCCTCAGTGTGCATCGCCAGCCAGGGGGATGGAGTGCCTCAATCTCATGAGAGTTTCCAACCTTGCTGGGCGAGTGTACTGAAATGATTTTGTCCACCTGTCCTTTTCTCCTGAGCAGCAAGCTCTATGTAATCCTTGCCCCTTTAGCAGCCCTCTCACTATTGGGAAGTCTTTCAAAGTACTTGCCTTTCTATTGTCCTGGAGCAGCCAGTTGTGGTTACCTTTTCTCCACAAGTGGCTGGAATCTCAGTCTCTCCAAGTATTCCACCTGTCTTTGCTTTCCAACCCCATTAATCTCCAGGGCACCATGTAATGTGGGTTTGTGCTCCTGAAGCAGATCTCCAGGGCTGGGTGTTCAGTAGTCCTAGGCTTCTACTACCTTCCCACTTTGTTTTTCTTCCTTCCACCAGTGAGCTGGGTGGGTGAAGGGCTTAGGTCCCACTGGATCATGGCTTTGCTACTTTACCTTTTTCTTGAGGTCTTTGCTTTATCCCAGATGTAGGCAGTTTGTTGCAGTCTTCTTTCCAGTTGCTCTTTCAGGATTCATTGTATTTGCTATATTTTCTTATTATATATGGTTTTGGGAGGAGATTTCTGTCTCACTTCTCATGCCACCAACTTTAAGCCCTCTCCATGTATTAATGTTCTTTTGCACAAGAGGTCAAGAATCACTTGGGCTCTACCCAGAAACCCAGAGCCTTATTTCTGAGATGAGTTACTTAATATCTGTGTAATTTCTCTCTCAAAACTAAACAATGGTCATAGGAGTGAAATAAAAAAGCCCTAGGTCTTAGAGACATTGAAGGATCCAGGAAGGAACATGCACAGTGAGGAATATCCTCCCCACCAGCCTTCCTCCCCTTTTTCCTCTAGCATGCACAGGTTGGGGGATGACTACAAAGCTAAAGAAGGAGTTCCTTTGTTACTTGGGAGAAAGAAAAATGATGCCAGTTTGAAGATGGGGTCTCAGTTCTCTCCCTAAATACCAAACATAAAGGTTGATGGGTCAGAGATCAGCAGAGCTATCAGACAGCAATATGGGGAAAGGGAAATTTCTTTGAATCAGCATGGCATGTTCTGGGGAGGGCATTTGTTGCTTTGTTTCTTAGCCTTCCAGCCAAGTGAAAAGCAACAGCTGTTAAGTCAGGACATCAAAGACAAAAATGTCCATATATAGAACTAACAAATGCAAACACTTGACAAGTGAGAAAACTTTATTGAAGCTCATATACATTTCAGGGGGCGGAGACCAAAGGAGAAAGTTACAGCCCAGGATCCCAAGTTATGCCTTCATTACAATATCAATCTGCATCAAGTCAACCTTTTAAAAACACTCCTCCATTCAGTTCATGCAAATAAGAGAAACCATCTTAACTGTCATCAGTCCAGTGGCCTTATAGGAAAGTCAGCTAGCAGTCTACTCTACTGCAAGGGATTTCTTCTTTAGTACAGACTCCTTTCACAAGCGACTTTGTGTAGACACACTTGGAAGAATAAAAAGGTCAGTTTGAAACAATGAGTTTCAGAAAATGAGCCTGAGGTCTTTAACCCTTCTTAGAAAGGTCTTACCACACTGCACCCATGTTATATCTTGGTCAAGTTCAGGAAACAATAGAAGAAACAGGAACTGAAACCACTTCAAGAAGAAAGTCAAAATAACTGGGAGAGTCTCTGAATACATTCTCCTGGAGTGCTAAGAGTGCCCAGAGACACCAGACCAGCTGAGACAGTAGTTGGCTATTCTGGCTGACCTAATGGTATGTAGACCATATTCTGTGTGATAACACCCCACAGACGCAAATGCTAAGGAAGAGGAGAGTGAAGACGCTTTTCTCTGCTTTCATTAGAGGAGTGAGGAGGCTTTCCAACAAGCACTGTATCCATTTAAAATGCAAAGAATTCCATTCGGGCTGGGAGGTGCTTCGCCCTCAGTCAGTGGTCCTCTGGGACTACTGACAAGCTATCGCTGGGCATGTCCATCACTCAGTTGAAAGACCATTATTGAATTCAAGTGCTTTTCTAAAGCAGCTCCATTTCAAGGAGGCCCCAAAGGTCTGTTGAAGGTGTCTAGAACTGAAAGGAACTTAATAATTTTCTTAGCATTTCAAAGAAACCATTAGTGGAAAGTGCTTAAACACAAGAAGGGTTAAAAGCCACGTTCCAGACATTTACCAAGGTAGAAATGGAGTTAAAAGCATAAATTGGAGAGAAAGGAGAAGACCTACTCACCTCCCTCCTATCTTCTCCTGTCTTTAGTAACACAACCCTGCTTTCCAGAGCCTAGGCTTCAGACCAGGCACACCTTGAAACACAGACTGGTATGAATGTCAAAGGTAGCTACAGCTTCCAGGAGAAGTAGGAACACAGATAGCGAGACAGGAGATAAAACGCTGTTTTAAAAGATCTGTAAGTTAATTAAACCTCCTAAAGATATAGAAAGAATGGACTCTGAAAGTATACTAGATTATGCACAAATAAAAACATTTTGAAAAGACTCTTATTCTTGAGCCTGCTTTTAAAAGGGGAACACATCTGCATCACTCAAGCATAATGAGATTTGTAGAAATACATGTTTATACACACACATACATAACACACACACACACACACACACACACACACACATTAAATTATAAATCTTTGCTCTTGGTTTCTTTGCCTCCTGTAACTTGCCCTGGACAGGGCTGCACCTGCAGAGAAGGACAGGGACTCATAAGCCCAGCTTCTGCTTGACCATTGAGGAACGGAGCTGCAGAGTCCCTTCTGCCCAAGACCCTGGGTACTGTCGCATCTTCTGCCACAGGCTCACTTCTTCCCCAGTCGAGTCCATCCAGTCCACCACTTCCCCATTACTGATCCCTGAGGAGAAACACCAGAGGATGCTGAACAGGGAACCAGTCCTTAGCCCACCAGGAAAGATGGGTTATACAACAAGGGTAGCCACCCCATAAAACACAGTGTGCTGAGAAGATTGGCTGATGGGCACAGCAGTCTACTGGGAATGTCTCCCTGTGGATCATGCACAGTTATCTCTGGGCTCCTGGAACTCAATCAAGAGGCTTCAGGTTTATGAAATGAGACTCCAAATAGCACATTGTAGCTCAAGACCTCTTATTCTGGGGCTTTTGTAGAGCTCTGTGGTCTGAAACCTCATGCCATAGCTACCGTCTCGCTGTGATTGTCAACTTGACTTAAAATTGGGAAGAGAAAAAAAAGGAAGCAGCAACAGCTGATCACCTTTTTCTCCGATTGTAGACTCCAGGCCTGACATTTGTATTATAAATTGTCTTGTTCCTATTCTCCTGTATGTTCATTTATTCAACAAACTTTTACTGAGTGCCTACTATGTACCAGGTACTTTTCTAGGTGCTGGAGATACAGTAATGAGTGAAGAAAGAATCCTACTCACAGGTAGCTCATATTTAAATAGGGAAGACAGAAAATATAAGTAAATCAAAGAGTACTTCAGGTAATGAGGTAAATGTCATGAAGTAAATAAACAGGGTGATTTGTAGTGCCTAGATCAGGGCCTCCTTCCTTCCCTCCTTCCTTTTCTTCCTTTCCTTATTTCTTTTAACATTTTTGCCTCAAAACAACTTAACCCTTTTTTAAGTTGAGGTACATAAAATGCACAAATCTTAGTTACAGATCAATTAATTTTGACATATATATTCACTCATGTAACCATTGCCCAGATCAAGATATCAAACATTCTATTTTTTTCCCCTTCACCTAGTTCACTCACCATTCTTCTCTACAGCAACCACCAGTCTATTCTCCGTGTCTTTAAGTCTATTTCTGCTTTGTTTGTTTTGTTTTTTAGATTCCACATATAAGTGAAATCCTATGGTGTTTTGTCTTTCTCTGACTTATTTCACTTAGCATAATACAGCAGCACCTCCTATAGATGGAGTGGTCTGAGGGGCTCTCCGAGAAGGAGACATTTGCGTCACGATCTGAAAGATGGGATGGGCTTATTCCAGACTTTCCACACAGAGGGAATAATAACTGCAAAGGTTATGAAGCTGGAATAAGCTTGGTGTGTTTGGGGAGCAGAAAGAAAGTCACTGCGGTTGGAGCACAGTGAGCAAGCAGGAGAGTCATACAGGATAGGCTGTATCATAGAGAAACCACAGGCCTGACTTATACAGGGGTCTGTAGGTCTGGTAAGAACTTTGGACTGCCTTCTAAGTGCAGTAGGAAGCCACTGGTGAGTTATCAGCAGGGGACTGACAAGCACTGGCTTACACTTATAAAATTATCATCCAAGATGCTTTGTGTTAAATGATCCATATGAACTATGAATACACAAGTAGTATTTAAGGCCACAGGAATGCAGAGACTGGAGAGAGAGAAAAGAGGATTAAAGACTAAGCATTGAGAAACACCAGTATTTAGAGTCTGGGGAGCAAATGAGGAACCCACAAAGAAAAGTGTAGCATCAATAGAGGCTAATTATTTGCAGAAAAGGGGAGTGATCAGCTATGTTAAATAGCATGAAAATTCTAGCACGATGAAAATAACACTTTGGCATGATCAATTGCTCAGTGAAGTGGTGGGGCAGAAGCCAGCTCACAGTGAACTGAGGGAAAAAGGAGAGGTGAGGAAGTGGAGACAATTCTTTTGAAGGAATTAGCAGGGGGGTGTGGGGTCAAGAGGGTTATTTCTGTTTCTTGAGACTGGAAATACCAGAGCACATCTGTTTTCACCTCCAGTAGGGAAATAGAATGAAACTGATCAGACAGAGAGAGGAGATTCCAGAAGTGGGGTCACTGAGAAGGTGAGGGTGTGATCCAGAACGCTTGCAAAGAGCTTTGCCTTTGCTAGAAAGGGCCCTTCTCTCATTACAACAGGATGAATGATGAAAATTATAGGTACAGATACAGTTAGGTTTTTCGATTTTTTTTGTTCAGAAGATGATGGTGTTCCTGGCAATCAAAGTCACATTTATCTGTACGTATAGCCATACATGTGCTCAGCCTTCCCCTAGGCTTGCACACAGTAGGCACTCAGTAAATCTTGGTTGAATGTTAACTGAAGGAAAGAAGACAACTCTTGTCACAGAGAAGCTTTGTAAGGAGAGGGTGGGGTACATTGGAGTGAAATACACAAGAGGCCTTAAAGACAGTGAGGATGAAGGAGAGACTCTCACCAGTGCCAACACCCAGCCTGACCCCTCCCAGGAAGTCATTGCTGGCCAGGGGCTCCCGGTCCCACACAGTCAGTTCCAGGCACATGTGTTGTAGGTCTTCCAGCTTCACACCATTGTAGACAAATGTATGGTTGTAGTGGGGATTCAGGGTCTTCTTCATCACAGGAGTTTTACGCTTACTGGCCTTGTTCCTCATAGGAAGGAGGTATCTGGCAGAGGGCAGAGAGTAATCAACAACCCACTCAAAGCTGGCAATATCTATCTAAAATTCCCCTTCCCCTACCACAGGCCTAGCCCAGGAAGGAGAGTCAACACTCAGATCCTGGTACATACACTCCCTCCTTTGCATCTTCTAAAACAGAGTTCCTACCACCTCCACTAGATCATTCACCTGATTCAATGCCTTTAACCTGGAGAGAAAATTAATATGTTATTAGTGAGCTGTTGTCTATACTCCACGAAAAATGGGTTTTTAATATTTGGTTCCATGTCTATTAAGCAAGGTCTTCTTCATAAAAGCAACAGTAGTGACTATGTGCATAGCCAAACATGATTTGCCCCGCCAGTGGGGTGATCTGTATTTGGGAAAGCTGGCATTGCCTAAATATTGTGGGGAACAAAGTCCTGAGTTCCAAAGTCTTCACGGGTGACACAGATTTTTACTCAGGATTAATTAGGAGCATGAAGTCCATAACAAAGGAAAAGTCAGACCTATCTGTCTATCACCTCCCTCTGTAGAAATCAGTACTACAGCCCAGTCCAAACTGAGCTCAGACCAGCACAAAGGTGGTAGCGGAGGCTTTCCCAATACCTACTTTCAGGCACAAAGCTGGTTGCTAGAGGCGGTAGAATGGACAACGATAACACCTGCCGAGAAGAGTTAACCTGGGTTCCTCTGTTTGTTCTCTCATCCTGAAACTGGTCAGTTGGACGCCGGTCCAGGGACTCACCCCTTGACAAAGCTGTCTGAAGTCCCTCCTGATTTGGCAGCCGTCAGGTTCTTGGCTTCTTTGATCCACACCTGGAGCTCTCCCCCTTCCCCACCTTTACCTGTAAGGGATGTCGGCCATGGCAAGTGAACCCCTACACCTCCAGATTTCTCGTGAACTTTAGCTACACGGTGCTTCTATTCTTTGCTCCTGAAGGCAACACGCTCTGTGACAACTGGGCCACACCTGACCTGCAGCCTCAGTACCTAAGACAGTGCCTCACAGGAAGCAACAGGTGCTCAGTATCAACAGGAGCAATAAATGCTTATTGAAAACTACTGGCTCTGGGCCAGTTTAGTTAAGCATTTAATTCTCAAAGCAACCCAATGAGATACATATTATTATTGTCCTCTTTTTATAGAGGAGAAAACTGAGGCTTAGAGAAATAAAGTTGCCTAGTATTTGTTGAATGACTTTTAAAAAGGGGACTCCTCCACTTGCGTTCTTGATCCCATCCCCACTTCACAGGACTCACCAGGCATCATCAATTTCAACCCGCACCTCCCACTTTTGATATCTCTTTCTCTACTAGTCCTATCCCCTCACTTTAAATATATGCTCATCTCACCTCTTCTTTTAAAAAATCCTTTAAAAAGAAAATCTCCCTCAACCTTAGCCCCTTTTCAAGCTATCTCCCATGTCTCTCCTTTCTTTTACCATCAATGATCCTGGAAAAAAGAGGTCACACTCACCACCTCTACTTCTTTGCCTCATTCACTCAGCCTAACTTCTAGTGAAATTTAGCTTCTGCTTCCTCTTAACCTCCTGAAAATGTAATTTCATACCCATGAGCTGCATGTTCTCCGTCCCGACAGACCAGGGCACTTGACAACCCCACTCCCGTCTTTTTCAAGTTCTCTCTTGGCATCGTTCTCTCCTAATAACCCTCCACCTCACCAGCTTGCCTCCTCTCCTCATCCTTAAACATGTTGCTGTTCCCTGAGTCTATCCTTGCCTCTCTTCTCTAGTCATTCTGCACACCCTCCTTGATTCCCCAAATCCTGCAGATTACACCTGGCTTCAGGTATTGTTTTAAGAACTTTGGATTCCCATTGCCAGGGGATCAAGTTCAACTCCTTACCATCATGTTCAAGGCCCTTTTCAGTGGGGCTCCAGCCTCATCAACAATTTCAGCCCCATTCCCACATAGACATACTAGAACTCCACGAAAATAAGGAGTTCACTCCTTCACACTCACATACAACTCCACATTTAATATGCCTTTTAAAAAGCCTTTGCTCATGATATCCCCTCTTATGGAAATGCTCTTCTCATCTCATCCTCTTCCTTTTCTGCCTGGTCAAGTATTAAGTCCAGGTTTATTATTACTTCCTCTTTAAAGCTCTCCCAAATGTAACCAGACAGAATTCATCAGTCATGTATCTGTGTCTGTTCTTTCGGCTGATGACTGTATTTCTTTCTAAACTAAGCTCTTAAGGGGAGGGAAAAATCATGTCTTATTCACCTACATATTCATAGTCACTAGCACAGTGTCTTGTGTGTTGATTTACTCTTTCTCAACCTTGAACTTCCTGTCCCTCCAACTTCACTACCCTTTTCAGTCACCCTTGTTCAGCCCTAAAGTTTCTGTTCTGCCCTCTTAATAGCTTGCCACAGCTGAAGCAAGACCAAGTTTAATGGCCTAAAAAAAATAGAATGTCAACCCTAAGGTTGAAAAACACAGAAATGTGTTTTTAAATTTACTGAAGGAATCTTCCCTAGGAGATGACCCAGGGTGCGTCTCAATCTGGTCTCCCCAGCAGCTCTAGCCACTAGTCAGCACTGCCACACACACCCTGTGTAGAAGACGAAAAACTACCAGGGCCCCAAAGAAAACTCACTCTTTTTCCGGTCACCTCCAACAGGGAGCTTGGAGGCTGGGACGTATTTCAGTGAAACCACCAACTCGCCTTTGTGTGATGGCAAGCCAGTCGGGGACTCGGCACTGATCTGAAACACAGGGAAAGCTGACAGATCACGCGGGGTTTCTTGGGAGCTTTGGGGACCTCTTGCTGAGGAGATTCTAAACTCACCCCCACAGACAGCTTCATGGCATAAGAAGACCCTTCTTCTTCTGAAGACAAGCCAGAGTCCCTAGATCAGGACAGCCTCAGGTTTCTAAGGCAGTCAGAAAGAGCAGCAGCAGAGCCAACGGAGACCTCTGCATTGCCCACTATTTTGCTATTTGAGACATACAGTTACTAGATTCCAAATACCCCCAAAGGTCTGCTAGCAGGGCTGCCACACAAAATCACAAGGTCTGACACCATGTTGAGGAATCTTGCTGCCAGCACTGTTAGTAAGAGCCAAAAAGTGAGAACAAATGTTAATCGATACAGGAAAGGTTAAATGAGTAATTTTAATGTCCTCATATGGCATACGACAAGCAGTCACCAAAAAGAATGCAGGAAATCTGTACATGTTGACATAGAAAGATACCAAAGACATACTGTTAAGTCAACAAAACAAGATGGAGAAAAAAGATGCCACTTGTATTAAAATATATTCATATTTGTACATGTGAATATACATGTATGTAAATAATGATTATCATCATTATCACTTACATAGTACTTACTATGTGCCAGGTACTGTTATAAGTACTTTAAGTGTATCATTTTGTTTAATCCTCAAGATAGTCCCTATGAGATAGGTACTATTATCTCCATTTTACAGATTATGAAACAGAGGAACAGAGAGGTTAAGTAACGTGCCCAGTGCCACACAGTAATTAACAGAGGCAGATTTCAAATTCAGCCAGACTGGTTCAAGAGTCCATGCTTTTAACCACGATATTACACTGCACAGAAAAATCCAGGATACAAACTTAACACTTGTTTCTTCTAAGGAGGGGAGCAAAATGTGGAGAGGAAAGAGAGCTTTTGCTTTTTACCCCATATATATCTGTAGTGTCTTTTTAAGGAGAATGGCATGTATGACTTTCATGATTTTCAAAGATGAGAAGTATTCTTTAAAAGAGAGCTTATAAAGGTTTGAGGGCGAGGCAGAACTCTGCTATCAGGATTTGAATATGGCACAATTTTTAATTTTACATTTACATATGTTACTTTTGATCAGTGATTGTCCCTATCACTAGAACCTAAATGTTAGAAGGTCAGGAATCAGCCTATTTTTGTGCATCTTAGTACGCCTGACACTTATCAAAGTACCAGCACATAGTAGGTGCTCTACAAATATTTACTAAATGAATGTCTGGGATGAGCAGCAAGTGGCCTACCCCCTCTGGCTGTGGATAGCAGAATGGCTTCACTCTGTTGGATCTCTCTTGAGAGCATGGCTCTGTTGTTCATGATTTGGTATCCAGAGCATGAGCTGGTGCATCCTAGAGGCACCTTTCCACCTGCCTGTGTTCACTGGCTCTCTTCTAACGTAAGTTCTTACCGCTGAGCATACTGATGCCAGGAAGACATACTCCCCATCAGTTTGGGAATATGTATCGCATTCCCAGAATGCACAAAATTTAGCATATCGGAGAGACACAAAAGAATAGGAAGGTGGATGCTAGAAGAAAAAACTAAATGGGTGCAAATAGATTACTAGGGCAAAAAATGAAAAAGCAGAAACAATAAATGTAGACTATTTTAAGTTAAAATAGTTAAGTTAAAATAGTGGAGTGATCTTTTTTTTGTTTATAAAATGTCTACACAACTGATTAATTTCTAGATTGAACTTCAGTGGACCCTTAAAATTTGGAGTTCAGCTTTAGCTAGAAATTGGCATATTTGTTTCAGTAGCACATTTTCATTCTGGCTCAATATAATTGCAAAGAGCAAATATCTCCATTTTAATGCCGATTTTTCTTTTGATGTAGGCTATTTTTATTGGCAGAAGTTTATGATGGGTTACAGTGACATTTCCAATATAATTATATCAACTATAGTACCCCAAGAAAATGACTTGAGTATCAAGTGCTCAAAAAATTCTAAATTTCTAATAATATGCTATAGTTCAATGGTAATTACTTTCCTGTTCTTATTAGTATTTAAAGGGACAGATTTAATGTGGTTACTTTTTTTTGGAGGGCAGTAGCTATCAAAATACTGGGGGTATGTTTCCTTTGACTCAGTAATTCCACCACCAGAAATTTCTACCACAGTTATGTTCATAAAAGGCCAAGATATATTACAGCATAGTTTTAGCAGAAAAAACACAACAATTTAAAAGCCTATCAGTGGGAAATAGTATGTAAATTATAATAATATAATACAGACACACAAGAGAATGCTATACAGCTATTAAAATGACAAAGATTTGTAAGTGATGGCATAGAAAGATGTGCATGATAAACTGTTAATAAAAAATCAAGATATATATACACAATGAGGTTCATATAAGTCCATTTGTATAAAAAGGAAAAAATATAATTCCATATGTGTATATCCATGCTGCTTAATACAAAATTGCCATAAAGATATCCAAGTAGCTCACAATGGTGTTATTCCAGGAAATGGAACCCACTTTTCTTTTTATAGATTTCTATGTTGTTTTAATTTTGAACCATGTGCATATAAATCCTTTTATTCTTAATTTTCCCAATAAGCAATACATGTGACATGGTAAAAAATTCACGTACTATATATAAAAGGGCACATACAGAAAACTAAATCGCCCTCCCACCTCAGTCTCTCTTCTTAGAGGCAGCCACAAGTACTAGTTTCTCATCTGTCTTTCCAAAAATATTTTAGCATCATGTACTATTTTAGCATCTGAAGTGCTAGTGTAAAAAAGTTTTATGGCAGAACCTTGCCATTGAACCGTTCTGGTAATCAAGAAGTCCTAACTCTCTTTTGGCAACTTCATCATAACCAGAATGACAGTAAACTATTAAATGTCCATTATGTGCCAGGCACCAATAGGTACTTTTTATACAATCTTGCAAAAAAGAAATATTATTATTATCTCAATTTTATAGACAAAGAAACTAAGGCTCACAGAAGTTAGGTGACTTAGCTAAGTTATTTTATCAGATAGATGACTTACCCAGCTGGCAAATAACAGAACCAGGATTCAAATCCAGGTCTGCCCATAAATCCCAGGCACCATAATGCACACTGCTACACTCTCACCTGAAAAGCCACCTCCAAAGTAAAATTTCTCTGACTTGTATGACCAAGAGCACAGCAAGTGAAACTCCATGAATTTCTACTTTACACTTCTTTAGTGAAAGGTTAGCTTAAGAAAGGAGTGTAGATTAAGATATGCCCAAAAGGTTACCTTGGAGAGAGGTGCAAGGTAGGATGTTAGGATACGCGATACACTGGAAAGTTAGGAGGCAACGCTTGGCACACATATAACAGACTTTTCAAAGGAAAACCATGGATTCATCCTTTGCCTGGTCTACACAGAAGAGATTACTCACACTTGACATACAAACGCATCTAAAATTACTGTCAAACTCAGAAACCCCAGCAGGGGTTTCTTCTAGAACGCCGACTATATTCAAAGACACTACCAGCATGTACCAGCAGAGGTCACTGCAGACAATTCTCCCTCAGATCCAAACTGTAAATTGTTAAAGCCACTACCTTTCCATGTAAAGGGAGGCAATGATCTAGTTTCTTATCAAGCTTCCAGGAATCCATCTGGACCTCTGCTTCTCCAAGGAAAGTGTTTCTGCCAAAACGGCCATGATGCCAAACCGAGAACTGCAACGTCCTCTGGGCCAGGAGAGATTCTGGGATCTCATACTGTGAAAGAAAAGAAGTACAAGATGATTCGTTTGTTGTTAACTCCAAAAAAGATTATTCCAAAATCCAAGCAACCATACCCAAAGTCCATAGGGCTGAATATCAAATTACATTAGTCCCTAAGCACTTTGAGTTTCCTCACTCAAAGCCTCATTACCCCATTTCACAAACATGGGAAGACCTGGAAAATTACTTTTTCCTTGAGTGGGTGAGAGAACACCGGGACATTTGAAAAGTCCTGCCGCAAAGCCTCCTTATCCCAAATCACATTTCCAAATGAGATTTGTGGCCATGTAAATCTCCCACTTCAGAGCAATAAGAGAGCCAGATCATCTTTGTTCTCTTCTCTGGGAGGCTGGGGTGTGAACAGACACCCATAGTGTATCCTCAGACAGACACAGCCGTGAAAAACCAGGTCAATGAGCCACATAGCAGAGGAATAGCAACAGCTTAGCGCACGAAACAGAGCAAGTGTTCCTACCTTCAGGGTCTAGATACTTACTCGAAGGATCTCATCATATAGCGGATTGATGGTGTCCCGCTTGATGCTGGTTTTTCTTTTTCCTTGGCGGGACTTATCAGGCAAAAGGTAAGTCTTCACATATCTAGAAACCAAGGAGAGTACTGAGTAATTCAGCATCTTTTCTCAAGCCTGTTCTTCACTTTCCTGTTCCCCATATACACATGCTGCGACAAAATGAAAACGTTGTATCAAGCCCTCTCAGACGTACCATTTTTGCATTTTCCCAATCCCGGTCCCTTTCCCACATCTCCCCTAACCACTCTTTCCTAATCACACCTCCCTGTGTGCCCAGGAAGTGATGACCTCAGTTCAAGAGTACCCAGTGAGATGCCAGAGTCTGAGCCCTTATCTCAGAGCAGCTGTCAGATTCCAGAAGCACTCACGGGTTAGAGCGCTTCTTGGCTTCGTCAGCATAGGCCAGCTGGTGGCACTCCTTCACGTGGATGGCCAGAGTCTGTGCTTGCTGCTCGTACTTCAGGGAAAAGGCAATCTTGCCAGTCACAAAGATGTTCCCGAAATCGCCAGCTTCACTATAGATGCTCATCATGCTTCCAATTGTACTCTGAAGATAAAGTACCCACAAACAAAGGGTGAAAGCATACTCCCCCTCCCACAGTGCACACACCTTCCCTCCTGTGTGTAGGGCCACAGCCACTGGACTCAAGTTTCAGAAGCCCCCGCGATAAGTCAGCACTGCCAGCGGACTTCTACCCACAGTGTAAGAGTGAGCAGCACATCACAATTGTTCAGGTTAATAAATCAGTTTGTGGCTCACCTAGGCCCTCAGCTTCTCTTCTTCCCCTCTTTTTTTTGACCTATTTTATTGTTCATTTTCACGTGACCCAGGACATGGGCAAGGAGTAGAGAGAGGTAAGGTGCAGCTAAACCCATTTTTGGTATATGTTATATATGCCAAAACGTTGGCTAGATGGGGTCATTTGCTAACTAAAACAGGGTGCCTTAACTACCTGTGGGTATCTTTTATCCACTTTATCCCTATCAAGACCCTAGAGAGAAGTGACTTGCGTCAGAATTGGCAGGAAAACCCCACCAAAGGTGAAAAGATAACTTCTTCTCGGGTAGTACTCAGCTCTACAAGCCCATCACTCAATCTGCGCATGAGAGAGAACAGACTCTGATCAGCCAGGTTCCTGACTCTGTTTCATTAAACATCAGTCTTCATACTTAAAACAGAACAAGGCCCTGATTCTTAAATGTCCTTTACCTTCATGATTCTGATTGGCATTGTTGCTCCTTAATCATACCCTGACATCAATTAACCCTGTCAGGACCCTTCTCATGCCACTCACTACCCTTGAATGTGATTTTGGAGAGGACTCTGATGAAGAAATCTCATGTGGTCACTTCATGGCCTGGGTACCTCTTTAGGGGTGAATTTATAGGTTACTGTTCACAAAGCCGTTGTGAAGCACGTGCCTAGCCTGAATTACCTGGCGTAAGAATCTCTGGGGCAGAGGCTGAGGAAATCACTTAGCTGTTCAGTAAGCAGCTATGGTCTAAATTGAGGATACAAACAAATGCACCTCACTTACCTGGAAAGAGTGGCTAGGATGACTTCCCTAGATCCCGACTTTGGTCTAGGGAGGCACTTCTTCCTCCCTGGTACGCCAACACGTCTACAGGACTAATAGAACTTACCATGGACGAGCCACTTCGCATGCTGCTTCTGGCTAGCTTCTGGCGATGCAAATTTACCAGGTGATCAATGTCTTCTTCTTCTTCTTCCTCTTCCTCTCCCTAGGACAACAAATATGGACTCAGAGTTAACAAAAATAAGAAAAAAATCAAATAATATCTTCCCTTTAGTAGGAGACATAATTGTTGTCAAGCAATGAGGTATCATGTATGCACATACCCTTATTTCTATGTCTTCCCTTTTCAGTCGTCCAACCTAAATTCAAACCATCCTTCTCAAATCTCAAAAGAATAAGATAAGAATATCTGTTTCCCATTTAACTGCCCCAACCCAGACATCCCTTTACATTTTAATCAAAACAGGTGTTATTTGAGCGCCCAAGCATGTATTAAGTAATGTATTAGAAGATAAAAAAGGACAGTGAAGCTTTTCACGTAGGATACACTTCCGCTTCCAGGGCACCCGCCGCAATTTTTCACTGCAATTTCGGAAAGGGTTTAGAGATTTTGATGAATTCACTCAAGGTAATAATGATGCTATGTTGAAAAACATAGCAGAAGACCTTCGGAATTGCCTACCTCTAGAAACAATGCTTTCTTCAGAACATCTAGCCCTCCAAAAAATACAGCAGCAGCCAGAACCCCCAGTTCACGTGGATGCATTCCTTTATGATGAAGACTTTATCGATACATTGTGTGAGGAAGGAAAAATGAGCAGAAACTACTGTATGGTGTGTGGTTCACACCAGATGGCACCTTTAGGATTTATTTCTTATTCCTTCTCTCTCATGGAATTGAAGTTCATTTATCATCATGTGCTCCCTGATCTGTCGGGAAAGGTCTTGGTTGACATTGGCTCCAGGCTTGGCACGGTCCTTTATGGGGGTTATCTTTACAGTTCAGCATTGCAACTATATGGAGTAGAATTGAATGGAGACTTTTGCCAGTTGCAGGAAATGGCCATTAAAAAATACAAGTTCACTGACAGAATAAAGGTGCTTCATGCAGACATCTGTACCCAGGGTTCACTTCTGCAAAATGCTGATATTATTATAATGAATAATGTCTTTGAATATTTTCTTGATGAGGCAGAACAAGCCAGAGCCTGGGAATGTATCAGCCATAATGTAAGGAAACCAGGATCTTTATTAGTAACAGTACCAAGTCTTGAAGATTCTCTCTCAAGACTTCAGGTTAATATACAGTTGTCTGGTTGGGTTGAATAAGTAGCACTGAACTATGATGTATACCCAGAAAAGGATATTGATAGGGAAGCTCTTGAAAAAATTCATTTATATAAGATTCTATAGCACTATAATAGTCTCAGTATAATGTTTTGTTGATTATATTACAAAATAATGAAAAAGAAACATAACCCCAGTACCCTAGCACATATTTTTTCTGTATATTCCTTTCTAGTCTTGGTACATATGTTTACATATTTGTAAATAGTTGTATATGTAAGTATACATGTATAGTTATGTACATATAGTGTGCATACACAGACATACCCAACTTTGATTTGTGTGATAATTTAAAAATTTATCTGAAAAAAAAAGAAGCAATAATTCTCAATCACAATATAAGTTGATCATGGGGACTGTTGAACCACCATGATGTACATCTGAAACCAGCATAACATTGTATATTAATGACACTTTAATAAAAAAAAAGAGAGACAGTGAAGACAGCCTCCTTCTTTAAGCAGTTCAGCTACCAGATTTACTTTAGAAATTCAGAAGAATCAAGATTCATGTTGCCTCTTCCTAAAGAATTAAGTATCCAATACTAAAGTAAACTCTAGATGTATAAAATCTCATACAGTGACCAAGTGAACTACAAGGGTACTTACTATATCCACACTGAGGCCTGGGACAGATTTGCTTCTGTCTCCCAAGGAGCCACTTTCATGCCCCACATCTTCCGGGCGAAGATCGATCACAGACTTAGTGTATTCTGAATGGAAGACCAAAAACCCAAATCAAGAGACCTATGCTTCTTCATATCAAGAACCCATTAAGAGTACTGGGAACTTCAATCGCAAAAGGCCATGAAGGGAAATCTGCTACCTGAAGGCCTGAGGATTTTTCTGGTGTTCTTCTTGAATATCATTTCACCCTCATCGACAGATACCACATTTTGACCCCCAGGTTGAGTGTCCTAGGTAGGGATAAGGGCAAGGAAATGGAAAAAGAAAGTTGGGAAGGTAGAAGAATAGCCTTAAGAAGAAGGCAGCTCAGATTTTTCACTAAATTATGACAAAGTCAAGGAAAAGATTAATTTAATTTTAGGAATTTTATTGAATCCTAGAAAGTGGTACAAAACCTATTATCTCACGTTCAAGCAAACCTAAGAAAAGGCTCCCAAGTGAATATGAACTAAAGATTGTTTAGTTGAATTCTTGATTTAAATTCTTCCTGAGAAGGGAAAGAGAGAGAGAGAGACAGAGACAGAGAGAGACAGAGAGGGACTGACTAACCAATAACTAAAGCTTACCTTTTCTACTTGAGATCTGGGGGCAGACATCTTCTTCCATTCTGGAAAGAGGCCCGATTTATCCAGAGAGTCTCTCCTGGAGGTAAATACAGAAGTTATAACAAAATCATCTCCTCTCCCCAAGCTCTATGGAAGGAGAGCCACTGGCTTGGGGTCACTGTAGTAACTCAACCCAGAAGGTAAACTTCATATCTGATTTACCTTGAAGGGATTCAGATGATCAGACAAGCAACTTTGCACATACACAAACCCCCAAACCCCCACTCCTCAGGGACAGCAGGGTCAGCAGCTGCCAGTCCAGGAGGATTCCTCCAAGGTGGAGCAGCCTGTGGAAGTTGGCTCGCTCCAGAAGGCTGAGCTCAGAGCCAGCAGTAAAAGTGCTACTGAAAGACCTGTGGCAAGGTCAGAGAAAACACTTGGCTTACTGAGGACAGAAGTCAGAACACCAAAGGCCTAGGAGCCCTGGGCCCTGTTGCTGAAGAACAAAATGGGAACTTGGGTTGATCAGAGGGGCAGGGACTTGTGTGTGTGTTTGGGTGGGGGTGGGGGAGCCTCACCTGGACGGGCTTTCTGAGTCAGCTGTATAGCTGTCCAGACTCTCACTCTCAGCCTCCAGCGCACTCTTTCCACTTTTGAGCTTGGGGACTTCAAATGCCTCACTAGGGTAAAAACGAAGAGCTGATATGTAAAGCAAGTGAGCTCTCCTACCAGGAGTCAGAATTCCTTCCAACCCATTCACAATGGTAGCCTAAGCGGTCTCTAAGATAAATATCTTGAATATACTTTTAAAACCGTTCTGTGGTTCTCCATTGCTGTAGAGATGGAGTTCAAACTCCTGATTTCTTGGTAGTAGTCATCACATATGTAATTATTCGTTTATGTCTATTAGACAAACTAATTTGTTCAGTAATTTAAAGAAATGATTGGTTTAATGCCTTTCTCCTCCATTAGACTAAGTTCTATGAGATCAGTGACCACATATCTTGTTCACTGCTATGTTCCCAATGCCTAGAAGAGAAAGTCGCATAGAGTGGGCACTTGAATATCTGTGGACTGAATTCCTGACTAAATGCCCTCAGTGGGGCTTAAAGTATATATATAAATAAGCACTATGTTTAGAATACAGCTTTCAGAAGACCAGAATTCTTTTTCAGCTTAATGAAGGCTGACCACGAACATTCCAAACAACAGTTGTCATCTCTAAAGGGAAGGACATGATTCCTGGGCCACTTACTTCAAGGAATCTGTGAGAGAACCAAGAAAAGGAAAAACAAAGAATTCCTCTTCAAGTATTTCAAGTAATTTCACTTGGCTTTCAGGACCCCATGCTCTCCTGGTCCTCTGACCTCACTGGCCGCCCCTTCACCTCTCCTAGACCTCTAATCTTTGGATTCCATTTAGAATTATTCCTTGGACTGCTTCTCTTCACTATCTAGAATTATGCCTAAATGACCTCATGTAATTTTATGGCTTTAAATACCCTCTATAAACTAATAACTGATAAATTTATCTTTCATTCAAATGCCAGACTTGTATTTCCAACAGCCTCCTTGACATCTCTGCTTGGATGAATTGAATACAGCAAGTCCAAAGCCAAAGCCCTAATCCTACCCCATATTTGGTCATCCCTCAATTTTATCAAATGGAAATTCCCTTCTTTCATTTCTCAGTTCAAAAATCTTAAGAATCATCCTTGACCCTCCTTGTTCTCTCACAATACAAATCTAATCTGTTAGCAAATCCTCTTCATTCTATCTTCAATGTGTATCTAGAATCTGACCAAATCTCCCCCCTTCCACTGCCATTACCCTGGTCCAAACTACATCTCTTAGCTCTTGGATGGTTGCAATAGACTCCCTACTTCTGCCCTTGTTCCCATACAACCTACCCTCAAACAGCCAACAGGAGTTTTTAAAATATAAATCCAACATAGAAAAAAAATACAACCCAGCAATTCTACTCCTAGATATACATCCGAGAGAATTGAAAACATGTGTTCACACAAAAACTGTATGCAAATGCTCACAGTGGCATTACTGACAATGGCCAATAGGTGGAAACAGTCCAAATGTTCATCAATGGATGAATGGATAAACAAATATGGTATAGCCACACAATGACATATTATTGACAATAAAAAGGAACGAAGTTCTGATACACGCTACAATGTGGATGAACCTTGAAAACATTATGCTAAGTGCAAGAAGCCAAACACAAATGGCCACATTTTGTATGACTCCATTTATATGAAATGTCCAGAATAGGCAAATCCATAGAGACAGGAAGAAGATTAAGGGCTGGGGTAAAGGGAGAGTGACTGCTTAGTGGGTACAGGGTTTCTTTCTGGGGTGATGAAAATGTTCTGAAGTTAGACAGTGGTGATGGTTGTACAATATTCTGAAAGTACTAAATTGAATTGTATACTTGAAAATGATATATTTTATGTTAGTGAATTTTACCTCAATTAAAAAAAAATATTATGTCACTCAGAGAGCTCTCTTCTCACTCAAAGACAGAGTCCTTACAGGTGCCAACAAAGTCTTACATGATCTGCTTTTCAACACATCCCTGTCCTCATGTCCTGCCACTCTTCCCTCCCTCACTCAGTCCCAGATTCCTCAAACTCTCCAAATACAAACTCACCTTAGGTCTTGACACCTGCCGCTTTCTCCACCTAGAATGCTTTTCTCCCAGATACTCTCAGAGTTTGGTCCCTTATTTGCTTAATGTCTTTGTTCAAATGTCACCTTATTATTAAGACTTTTCCCTGGCTATACTAAATAAAATAACTTATGTACACACACACTTTCCTAGCAATCCCTACCCCTTTAGTCTAGTTCATTTTCTCCACAGCTCTTGGAGGCACCTGATACATGATATATTTTCTTGATTATTTAGTGTCTGTGTCTCCCAGCCCAAAATCTAAGCTCTATAAGCAAGGGACTTTGTTGTACTCATCAGCGTATCCCACTGCCTAAAACAGTGCCTGGCAAATAGCAGGCATTCATAAGTATTTGCTAAACATGTGAACAACTAATAAAGTAACCAAAGGAACAAAGAACAAAGTAACCAAAATCTATAATGTCTTAGGCAGTAACGAATAAACATTCCAAGTTATCACTTGGATTATCATTCCAAATATCTCATAATATTTGAGATAGATCTATGAAAATGGACAGTAAGGGTTGAAATCTTAGAACATGTAAGACATAAAACAGTGGTCATTTCTTGAGAGATGTATTAGCTTTATAGTCCAAACCACAGTGAGGCACTTGATTTAACTTTTACTTTAAAATCATTCTTCTCCGCCCTTTGCTTAAAGAACCCAAAGTGGAACCATTCCTCCAGAGAGGTAGTTTATTAATGGCCCATGGAGAGTGTTTTCTGCTTGTATTTTTTTCCTAAAGATTAATACGTACTGATACAAACAACCCTAGGGCAAAAAATCAATTACTTGACATCTGTGCAGAAAAAAATAGACTAAGAGACAGGAGTCCTGGGCTCTAACTATCTGTATGATCTCAGGTAAATCACTTATCCTGCTTTCTTTTCTGTAAAAATAATGGGGTTGAATTAGATTACCCCTGAGGCTCCATAATTTTATGGAAAAGATCATTTATGGCCGCTTAATCTGTTTCCATGTTTGGGATAAAGAAGAGTCTTCTAGGTGCAACGAGACAAGAGGTCACAGCCAGCCAGAAGCGATAGGTTTCAGAAATTACATTCTGCCCAGTGATGTCAGATGTGTTAATCACATTCAGGAAATAAAAGCCATTCTTATCCACAAAGGAAAAAGGGGGCCTCATCACCTAGAACAGATGAGTCACCCACCCAAGGCTGTGTGATTAAAATCACACTACATACATCCAACGAAACACCATACAGAGAACAAAAGGCATGACACAGACCCTTGCACTGACATAGAAAGATGCTAATGTTATATTTTTCTATACATGTTTCTTTTTACACCTTGAGTTATAACTGACATAAATAAATTGCACGTATAAGTGCAATTTGATGAGTTTTAACACATGTATACATTTGTAAAACCATCACCACACTTAAGTTAGTGAACACATCTATCACTCTTAAGAGTTTCCTCCTGGCCCTTCATAATCAATCCCTCCTTCCCTGCCCCCCAGTTAAGTACTGATCTGCTTTCTGTCACTAAAATTTAGTTTTCACTTTCTAGAACTTTACATAAACAGAAACATACAGTATGTCCTCTTTTCTGTTTGGCTTTTTTCACTCACCATGATTATTTTGAGATTCATCCATGTTATTGCATTGTATCAGCAGCTCATTCTTTTCCATTGCTGAGTAGTATTCCATTGTATAAACAAACACAGTTTATCCCTTCACCTGTTAATAGATAGTTGGGTTGTTTCCAGTTTTTGGTTGTTACAAATACAGCTGCTATGAACTTTCATGTACAAGTCTTTGTATGGAGTTATGCTTTCACTTCTTGAGTAAATACCTAGGAATGGAATGGCTTTATCACAAGGCAGGTGCATACATTTAACTTGTTCAGACACTACTAAACTGTTTTTCAAACTGGCTGTACTATTGTACATTCCTGCCAGCAGTGCATGAGAATTCCAGTTGCTCTACATCCTTACCAACAATTGGTATGGTCAGTCTTTTTAATTTTAGCTATTCTAGTGTGTGTATACTAGTATCTTATCATGATTTTAATATGCATCTCCCTAATGGCTAATGGTGTTGGGCATCTCCTCATATGCTTATTTGATATCTGTATATTGTTTTTGGTGAAGTGTCTGTTCAAATCTTTTGCCCATTTTCCATTCTATTATTTATATTATTGAGTTTTTAAAGTTCTTTCCCTTTCATTTTTTTTGTCACTTGACATGCAATATAGTACAACCCATTTTTAAAAAGAAATTAAAAATTTAAGAATCCAACCCATATTTGTACATTTAGAGAATCTGAAGTCCATATGTCAGGACTATCAATGACTATTAATAATTATCTGAGGCAAAAGCAGTGAAGTTACTGGGGACTTGCTTTATATATTTCTATATTGCTTTTCAACAATCATCTAAAACATGGTAAAGCTGTTTCTCTATGGCTGAGGAAAAGTTAGGGGGAAAAAAACCACAAATAACAAGCCAAAAATTCACCAGCAGTAACCAAATGGGGAAAGGAGTAAAGCCTCAAGTCATAAAGTTCAAAAAGTCATGGCTAAGAAAACAGAAAAAAGATTTAGTTCAACAAAACTCCCTCCAATGTGGATAAGTGCAGACTGAGTGAGTAGACAGTCCTGGGATAAGTCAAGGAAAACAGAAGTCCTCACAATTTGTTGTCCCAGATATCACTAGGGGCTCCAACAGAGGCAGACAAGACTACTGGGGCCTGTCCTCTCTCCGGGCGCTGGTATGAGCTAAAGAATGCACCCAGAGCTGGACTCAGGAACCCAAACATGTAAAACAATAACAGGAGACCAAAACCCAGAACCCCCAAGTTGCCTTTTGCCTCTCCCCTGGGTTACAACAAAAAGTATATAGAAATCAATATTCTGTCCTTCAACTACAGATGGGTGTAGGGAAGAGAGAAGTTGTTTCAAGCTGAGATGAGGAGCCTGTCAAGAAGAATTCACACGTACTGAATCACAGCACATAAAAGATACAGGCAGAATTTCCCAGGTTAAACATCAGTAAAATGAAAAGAAATGGTCTGGTGGATACAAAAATATGCCATGTGTGTGGTGGGCGGAAGGGAGGAACTGAAACACTTGTAATATAGACAAAAATTCCATTCTGGAAAAGAATATAACCCTAGGAAAATAAGTAGCTCTCTTGCAAGTGCTTTAATACTACACAGGAACTTGACAGAAATAGAGATTAGATAAACTTTATAAAAATAAGAGATTAGCAAGAGCTCAAATACAAGATGATGAAATGACAAAATGAGGTAAAAAGGAAGACTTAGAGCAAAGAACAAATTAAAACCAACACAAGATAATTCATTCAAATAAGTAAATTAGATACAGCAAAAAGAAAAGGAGGGAGGGAAGAAGTGAAGGAAGGAAAGAAAGAAAATGGCTAAAAACCAAAGTAATTACACAGAGGAAAGTGTTGGGCTAATCATGATCAATTATATTAATCGTTCTTGTTTTCTCTTGCATTTGATAGTAAAAGGACAGAAATGGAGGATAAAGACATCCAATGTCCTTGATGTAGAGAACTTAGTTAATGAAACAGAAAAAGAGTTCAGAGGGTACAATACAGAAAACTTACCTAGCAATGAAGAAAGAACTCGTCAAGGGTACACGGCATATTACGGAGAAATGATACAGGATGATCACCATTTTGGTTAACTTTGTTAAGTTACTACACTAAAAGAAAAATAACGGGAATTTTCAGGCATACACACACACACACACACACACACACACACACATGCACATACATATACAAAGGGTTAATTACCTAAAAGGGAGAAAAACAAGAGGCTGGGTGACCTCAGACTTCTTCACAGTTACCTTCAGTGGCAGCAGACAATGGAGTAGTGTCTACAGTTTTCTGAGGGAAAGAAAGTGTGATCTAAGAATATAATATCCAGCCAAGATATCATTCATGTACAAAGGCACTAGTCAGACACTTAACATGAAAAATGAAATAAATTTAGCACTCATAAGCCCTTCTGAAAAGAATTTCTCAGTGATAAAATCCAGACAGCCAAGAGATATATCAAAGTAAAGAATTCAGAAATGTAGGGAAGCTATAGTCCATAGCCAGCTTGTAAGCATAGTCCCTCCAAAATATGAATTAAAACTAAAGAAACAGATCAAACAAGTAGATTATTTATAATGTTACAAGTGCTGACAAAGTAAGAATAATATGAGTAATAAAAAGTGCAAGTAGAGGAAAGAGTTGGTAGGAAGTTTAAGAAAGCTAATCTCCTCTTTTGTAGCAGAGTGCACTGATAATGCTTAACATTGAAAAAGGTAGATTTTTTTAAATGACTAAAAAATCATTTGACCCAGCAACTCCACTCCTAGGTACCTACCTAAAAGAAATAAAAATATGTGTCCATACAAAAACTCACAGTGAATGTTCATAACAGCATTACTCACAATAGCCAAAAGTAGAAACAACCCAAATGTCTATCAACAAATGAATGGATAAACAAGAGTGGTATATACATATAATGGAATATTATTTGGCAATAAAAAGAAATGAAGTATTGATACATGCTACAACATGGATGAACCTTGAAAATACTATGTTAAGGGAGAAAAGAGAGTCACAAAGGACCACATACTGTATTAATCCATTTAAATGAAATGTCCAGAATAGGCAAATGTATAGAGATAGAAAGTACAGATTGCTCAGGGATGGGGAAGGATAGGGAGGTTGTAGGGAGTGATAGCTAAAGGATCCAGGGTTTCTTTTTAAAAGGTGACAAAGCATTCTAAAATGATAGAGGTGATGGTTGCACAATTCTGTGAATATACTAAAACCATTGAATTGTACACTGTAAGTGAATGAATTGTATGGTATGTGAACTATATCTCGAAAAGGGTGTTATCAAAAAGACACTAGAAAAAAAATGACTGCTCAATGGTTTTCATAATTTTTTTAAGCTTAGCAGGATGTTAATAACTAATATCTTCTATGCTAAAGAAACATTTCTCTGAAAATCAGCAATCTTTCAATTTTATTTCAGTGTTTTATTGTGGTAAATTCAAATAAAATTAAACACAATGCTTTTAATTTAATGTATTATGATCCAATATTATGAGTGTTTTCCAGTCTATCCATTGACCCATCCCTCTATTTATATATAAGCACACAAGATATCTGAAATAATTTTCATATAATATGAATACTAGGGTAGTAAGAACTTGGGTGACTTGTTGCTTTCTTTGCTTGTTTCCTGTAGTGATTAAATTTTTAATTATATGTATGTGTTATTTTTACTTGTCCTCAAATTGGTCTTATAAAGAACAAAGTAAATATGCTGAAATGTTAATATTTACATGTAGGTAGTAGGATTAAGAATGTTTTTCCCTCCTTTATTCTTTTCTGCATTTTCCATATTTTCCTATTATAAACATCTATTATTTTATAAATAGAAGAAAGTGAAAAGAGAATAAATTAAAGGGCTATATAACATTTTTTTATATGGTTGGTTGGTTCTCACCTGGGTTCCTTCTGCTGCTCCTGAATGATCTTTCTTCCTGGCCAGATATCACCCATCTGTGACTGATGAAAGAGGGACTGTCCCACTGTCTCTCTTTTATTTACTTCAAGGCAAACAAAAGCATGGCCGTGTGGTGGTGAGAGGGAAAGGGAAACACATCATACTTTGAGGAGGCATGGTTAACAGTCTTTATACTCCCCACAAACAAGCTGAGTCCATGGGGTGAAGACACCACCAGTAAGAATACAGTAGGGTTCCACACCAGAGGATCTGTTACCCAGGTCAAGCACCACAAGGAACCCTCCCAGACAGGCCTAGTACCTGCAGGCTTGCGGCGCAGAGACATCCTGATTATCTCACTGCCTGTGCGGTAAGCAAAGCGATTCACTTTCTGGTCATAAAACCAGTCTCCAGTTGCCTTCTTCAGCTCTCTGGGAAAGAATAAAGGAAAATGACAAATGGATTAAAAAAAAAATGGCCCGTGTTGTTCACCACAGCTAGAGCCTCATTTCCTCTCTGAGTAGGTGACACTCACATTTCCTTGGTGCACACCTTGCACCTCCAGGTGCCATTGCTTTCCTGGACGCGGCAGTCCCGACACACCAGGTGATTACAACCCTGACAAGTGTTGGTCTTGGGAGTCAAACGACCCAGGCTCTCCTGGCACCGGGCACAAGTCCGTTCGCTATAGTGTTGGCTGCCCCTCTTGGCCCCTTTCCTTTTTATCTCCAGTAACTCATTCTTCAGTCGCCTGCCAAGACCCAAAAGAGAAGCACAAGTGGATTCAGAATCTGTGTAAGTTGGATGGAGAGGAGTTGAGGGGTGGAGACAGTAAGACTATTCGGTTCTGTGAAGGCAACGCCCTCAGAGCTCAAATAGACCCAAGGAGGAGGTGCAAGCTTGCACAAGTTCCTCTGGAAATCGGAGGACAGGTAAGAGGGAAAGTCCAGATGTTACTGATCAAAGGCGTGGGAGCCCTTGCTTTCTCTGGGACTCTTACCTAATCCTTTTCTCGTCTGCTTTCCGGAGCTCATCGTCTCGTTGTAGGACATTGAGTATCAAATCCCTTTCCACGTCAGACAGAAAAGAGAGGTCAAGTATCTCCGACATGACTTATTCTGTTTTTTCTTCCACTCTGCTTTCTTCAAAGCAACAAGACCAGGAGAGCTATCAGAGTTGCCTGAAATAAGATAAGAAATAATTTCACACAGATAATTTTCCCTAGAATAGGCCCACAGACCTAGAGCCTTTTGGTAGGCTACCTTCCCCTTGAGCCAGGCTAAAGAAACAATGTAGAAATATCGGGCCTATTTACCACTACTACTCCCACCTGAATTATACCTTGAAAATGAAGAGACTGAATTTTCAAGAAGAAAAACTTATTCATGACTCTGGGAAAGGGTTGGGTCTTTTAGCATAAGCATCTTACTCTGTATCATCAGAACTTTGCACAATACCTGTCAGAGTGGGTACTCAACAAATGTGCATGAAATGGGTGAAGATATTCTTGAGGTAGTGTTAGAAGTGAGAACTGTGGGAGTCAGAGTAGGTGATGGGAGTTTTGAAGTGCAGTAGAGTGCTAAGTGAATCTTGGGAACGTGGAAGCTGGACAGGAAAGGAGATATGCGCTTCAACTGGCAGGAGTCCCCATGTGGTTTTATGACTCAGCTGAGTCAAACTCCCCCTCCACCAAGTGGATCATCAATTGTCCAATTTTCAATACTTTAAATGTTCTCAAGTCCCAAATCTACTAACCCAAATAATCAGTCAGCTGATCTCTGGAGGAAAACTTAGGTTAACTTGCTCAAGAATAAACAGTGAGTAAGTGAAGTTGCTGAGATTCAAGCCCAGGCAATTTGATCCTAGAGCTAGTGCTCTACTGGCTCTGTCCTGGAAGAATCTTGGCCAGCTCAATGATAAAATATTGAACATAGCAATCAAAAGCATTGTGGAAATGAATTCACACATGTGAGATTATGGCTGAAGCACTGATCAAAAATTCAGTGGCTCCTGGATAAAATAGGTATCACAAATTGCCTGGCAGCTAAAGACCAAGGATGGCATGAGCACATTAGCAATGAGAACAAAAGATTTATTAGAGAAGTGGTGCCTGTAGAGAAGCAGAGAGTTCTGTGATAACACAGGCACGTTGGCACTGTAATAAGACTGAGCAGTATCAAAAGAATAAGATTGAGAACATAAAGATAACACTGTAGGAAAATGGAACTAATAGTACATCTTTATTTTATACTCATAGACTTGACCAGAACTGCACCCCTCTGATATCTTAAGTTCAAGAATCCCCACTTTCAGACCCCAGCTCATTCCTGCTATCCCTATTCTTCAACCTCAGCAAGATGGCAGTCTCTTGAGCCTGCTCTCCATTTTCTCTTAGTCTACTTACCTCCTGCTGAGCTTCCTCCCCTACCTACTGATATCCCTCTCACCAGTATCTTCCATAACTATATACCTTCACCCTTCAGCTTCAACTGCCCAGCAAAATTCCAATGCTATGGCCCACCTTGTCTGTTCCTATACCCAGGCCCTACATAATTCCTGGTCTCCAATCTCAGATGGATCCTCATTGTCACTCATAAGCTTTTTACTTGCCCTTAGTTCAGTTCCCTTACGTAGTCCCTTAGGGTTCTATTTTAAGTCTCCATTTATCTCATACTCCCTGTTCCCCTTCTTCCAGTTCCCATCAGACATCCTTGTTTCACACTTGTAAAAATAATGTTTTTTTGATCCATCAGCCATGACCTGCTGATATCAGCTCCCTGCATCCTCTTCTCATCGCTTGCCAATCTGACTCCTTTCAGAAAAGCCATGTCCCACCCCCAGCCCCATCTTCAACCATTAGTTACTATTTCCAACACTAACCCTGCTACTAGTCAGCTCACTTGAGATGCAGTTCTTGCAGAATCACTAGTGGGGAGAGGAAAACAGAATAAGAAAAAATTTTAAAGACAAACAGAAAAAAGAAAGCATAGAAAAAATGAGACAAAAAGGAAGAAGCAAAAGGTAAGATGGTAGAAAAAGCTCCAGTATATCAGTAAACATAAAAAACATATATGAGCAAAACTCACACTTTAAAATACAGAGATTAAACAGACTGGATAAAATTTTAAAGTCCAGCTATGTGCCATTTTATTTTTTTTTATTTTTTTTTATTTTTTTTTTTACTTATGAAAAAGAAAAAACCTCAATATGCTTTATTTAGAATTGCCATGTGTTGTTAGATCTAACTGAATAGTCCAGAGTATTTTATTCCCTCCAGAAGCATTTTCTCTTGCTATACTTTTTTTTAACAATTTATTTTATTTTAGTATCATTAACCTACAATTACATGAGCAATATTGTGATGATTAAACTACCCCCTTCATCAGGTCCCCCCCACCAACCCTATTACAGTCACTGTCCATCAGTGTAGTGAGATGAGAATCACTACTTGTCTTCTCTGAGCTGTACAGTCAC